>JAECXG010000147.1:0-22368 GCA_018152135.1 Drosophila paulistorum
CAGCAGAAAGAACGAAAGAGCGATAGTCAACACCTCCCCCGGAGGAAAAAACGAATTCGAATTTCGCAAGAAGACGCGATGCTCTAGCGCCAAACGAAGATAAAGGCACGACGAAAACATCGCTGAAAGAAAAAGAGATAGCAAGCAGACGCGAAACTTCGGCGCCAAACGAAACAGAGAAAGTCGATAGCGCGCAGACGCGAAATTCTGGCGCCAAACGAAACAGAAAAATCGACAGCAAGCTGACGCGAGATCCTGGAGGCAAAACCAGAAACGAGGACAGCAATCGGGAAAAACGAGACAGCAAGCGAAAACGAAAGAGGAAAATCGCGAGCAAGCTTCCAATAAGAGAGAGTACCGCTTCCAATAAGAGTATCACGAAAATCGCATCATTATGGCGGACGAAGATGACCAATTAGCCTCGGCAACTCAGGTGAAAGGGTAAACGAATTAAAGGCAATTATGCACCAACATGATGGAAACCAGGCCGGAATAAATGAAGCAATGCTAGTTGAGAATACCGCGCCCTTCCGCAGCTGGTCCAACTATTTTCTCTGAAAGTGCAAGCCGACGAAATAGACAAAAAATGACACCAAGCTGGTGGTGGAGAACTTTGCCAAAATCATTCCAGAATTCTGCGGGGAAGGAACGTCTGTGCTACAGTGGTTTCAAAACTTTGAACTGTAACGCCGATGCATATGGATTGAACAATAAACCGAAGTACGTTCAAGCCCGAGCGAAAATGACCGGTACTGCCCCCCTCATTTTTGAGTCTACGGCTGTCTACGAAGATGAACAACTTCGCCAGCAAATCCTGGAGGAATTTGATTGCGATCAGCCATGCAGTGCCGAAATTCACAACCAATTATCTCTACGTACGAAGTCCGATGATGAAAGTTTTCATGAGTACACTTTTGCAAAATGAAACGGATCGCTGCCCGTGGATTATTGATATGGAGTCACTTATCAAGCACATTGTTAATGGATTGAACCCGAAGAGTGACTACAAATACACGTTGTACGGCTGCAAGGCACTGAAGGAGCTGAAAGATAAATATGACATTTCGAAAAAATCGCCCGTACCAATGTTAAGCCCGAAAAACGAGCTCCACGGCAGTTTACGCCGAAATCAAACTTCGGCAGGAGGACAAGAAGCAACACCTGCTTCAAATGCGGGTTAATGGCGCATCTGCGCAAGGACTGTAAGGAGGAAGTCAAGTGTTTCCGCTGCAACCAAACTGGACACATGTCAAAAATTGTCCAACTTCTCTCTGTAAACATCGCGTATAAAGGAATCCGACTTAAATCGTTGCAGATAGGCGATGTGAAGGTAAAAGGACTGATAGATACCCGGAGCCGACGTGTCTTACTTAGAAAGTCTGTTTTTCAGTTGAATGCGAGAAGTCCAGCTGCTAGCAAGTACAGTCTTGTCTGAGGACTAGGCCAGAACACCCACGTCCTGTAGGTCAGTTCAAGGCAGAGGTGCAGATCGATGGCCTTTGCCTCACACACACGTTTCTGGTAGTGGATGACTGCAATAATTGGAATTGAATTACTGCTGGGATATGATTTTATATCAAAGTTCCAAATGACATTAACTCCAGTGGATATGCTTTCGCACAGCTATCTGAGGAAGAAGCTGCCAACCAAAATCAGATAAGTATTTATAATGTAGTCGAAACAAACACTGACCCTGATGTGCCTTCACAGTATACTCATGTTGTTCAATCGATGATTGAGGATTTTTGCCAAAAGAGCAGAAGACAGCTGACTGCCGATCACGTTGAAGATAGTGCCTGACGACAATATCAAGCCATTTCGACACGCACCAAGCCGAATAGCCATTACCGAAGCATATGTGGTCACAGCAGATTAATGAATGGCTGCAGGATGATACGATACGACGTTCATCCATCTAACTTCGGCCAGTCGGACGCAGAGATCGTGAAAAGAAGGATGGCAATAATCGAGTGTGCATTGACTTTACCGGCAGTTAAACAAGATGGTAAAGGACTGCTTCCTCTGTGCCTATCGTCGAAGATGTTTTTGGAAAAATTGGGCAACGCAAAAGTTTCACTATCATGGATCTTGAAAATGGTTTCTTTCACGTTCCAGTGGAGGAAAGCAGCAAGAAATACACCGCATTCATAACGAAAGAGGGCCTTTTTGAGTTCTGCCGCGCGCCCTTCGGCTTTTACAACTCTCCAGCAGCTTTTATTCGTTTTGTTAATTACGTATTTCAAAAAACCCTCATTAATGATAACGTTCTCGATCTTTACATGGACGATATCATAATACATGGCGAAACAGCTAACGAATGTCTCTACAAAACTGCAAAAGTTCTGGATGTAACAGCTGAGAGTGGGCTGAAAATAAAATGGAGAAAGTGCCGATTTCTGCAGACTGAAATTGAATTTTTAGGTCATCAAATTGGAAACGGAAACATAAAACCGGGAGCAGAAAAGACCAAAACCATTAAAAAGTTTCCAATGCCAAAAACGTCAAGGCTGTTCAGGCTTTTCTCGGATTAACTGGCTTTTCCGCAAATTTATAAGAGACAACTCATTGATCGCCAAGCCCTGACAGATCTATTGCGAAAAGATGTCGAATTTAAAATGGGCCCTAGGGAACAAAATGTGTTGAAGTCTTAAAGGATGCCCTTAATAAAAGAGCCAGTTTTGAAGTTGTATCGTAGGGATGCCAGAACCGAAATACATACCGACGCATCTAAAGACGGTTTTGGTGCTGTTTTGCTACAGTGGCAAGAGGGTCAACTTCACCCCCGTTTTGTTTTGGAGCAAGAAAACCTCAGAGTCTGGAAGCACGGCTGCATAGCTATGTACAAGAAGCCAAAGCTATATTCCTAGCTTGGCAAAAATTTCTTCGGCAGTATATTTGAATTAACTTTAAGCTTGTAACCGATTGCGCTGCGTTCGTGCAAACATTGAGTAAGAAAGACGTTCCTCGAGGGTTGCCCAATGGGTGCTATACTTGCAAGACTTCGATTTTGAGGCAGTGCACAGACCAGGAGAGCGGCTAAAACACGTGGATTGCCTAAGCCGATACACAAGTCAAATAATGTTAGTATCATCAACAGTCACAGCGAAGATTAGAAAAGGCCCAGCAAGATGATACGATGATTTAAAGCAATTTCCGAGATTCTTAAAAAGCAAGCCGTATGACAACTTTAAGCTTAAGGAGGTTTGGTGTACAAGGTGGTACAAAGGAACAGATTTGCTCGCTTTACCAAAATCCCTAGAAAGAGAAATAATTACGGAAGTCTCACAACGCAGGACACTTTGCAGTGCAAAAAACTATGCACGCAGTACAACAAAGTTTTTGGATACCACATCTGAAGGCAAAGTGATGCAGATAATAAACAATTGTGTTAAATGCATTATCTACAACAAGAAACTTGGCAAAAAGAAGGGTTTCTTTATCAAATTGACAAAGGATCCGAACCGCTGCACTTTACAAGTGGATCACCTCGACCGATGGATGCCACATCAAAGCTGTATAAATACATATTTGCAATGGTCGATAGTTTCAGCAAATTTGTATGGATGTACCCCACAAAAACCACTAATGCCGACGAGGTCATCAAAAGCTACAGGAATGGTCAGATATATTCGGACATCCAGCTCGCATCATAAGTGATCGTGGGTCAGCATTTACATCGTCAAGTTTTGAAGAGTATACGAAACAGAATGGAATTGAATATGTTTGGAGCACCACTGGAGTGCCAAGAGGAAATGGACAAATTGAACGTGTCAACCGATCGATCCTTAACATTATATCCAAGTTGTCATCGGAGGAGCCATGGTATGGAGAGGGTTACCGAGAGTTCAAAAAGCGATTAATTCTTCTGTCCATAAGTCCACAAAGCGGTCTCCATTTGAGTTGATGTTTGGCGGAAATGAGAAGTGGAACCGAAAGCGATATCTTACAGTTGCTCGAAAATGAAATGTTTGATACCTTTGACTCAGAAAGGCAAGAGATTCGTGGTAAAGCAAAAGAAATATACGGATGGCTCAGAAAGGTTATAAAGAACAGTTTGATAAAAACCGAAAGAACGAGGTTGGATACAGTGTTGGAGATCTAGTGGCCATTCGAACACAATTTGTAGCAGGCAAAAAAGTTGGCAAGCGAGTTTTTGGGACCGTACGAGATAGTAAAGTTGAAACGTGCAGGACGCTATGATGTTCGAAAAGCAGCAACAGATACCGAGGGACCAAAATATACGACCACTAGCAATGACATCATGAAATTGTGGAGTTTGTAGCAGAAAACGAGGATGCATGGTCATCAGAGGCTGATGACTAATCAGGAAGGCCCGAATGTGAGATGGGATAAGGTAGTTGCAGCGTGGTGGCAACTCCCTTATGCAGATTGGCAACGCAGCAGCAGTCGTGAGGTGTCGTAAAGTCAGCAGTCGATATTCAGCAGTCAGCAGTCGAGGTTCAGCAGTCGGCAGTCGGTGTTCAGCAGTCAGAAGTATCAGCAGTCAGTAGTCGTAAGCAGCAGTAAGAAGCCGATACAATCAGCAGTATACAGAACCCGAGATTTAAGTTGCATATTTTGTAATCATTACTTGCCGTCCACGATTTATAAAATTATTAATAAACTATAATACATTTGGGACTCAATTGAGGACTCCATCTTACATATATGTAATATATGTCTTTATATAAATTAATAATTTTTTGTTTTTTTTTTTTTTTTTTTATATATATTCTTTTCTGTGTCTAACCGATATGCCCCAACTTAATAGGGTGTCCAGGACACCAGAAATGTCTAAGTGTGGCTTTTATATGTGAGAGGGTGGTTCACTTTCTTTTTTTGTTGTTTCAAAATCTTTATTAATTGTATTCAAAATTTTCTTCTCTTCGTTGGAACCACCTTTCACTTCGCGCACATTTTTTCCCAGGAGTGGACTGTATTTGCACAAAACCTTTATTTTGGATTTAATGTAGCACTGGATAAATTTGTAATTTTTGTCACATTCACACACTCTGCTTGCATATATATATTTTGTATGTAGAAGATCACTTTGAATTTCGTAGATTAGTTTCATTGCATACATACATATGTGTTAATATTTTTTGGAAATTGCGCAAAACTATATATTGAAATAGGCAAATAAAATATGGCGCCTTATATATCTTGGCCTATATATGCCAAAGTGCGAGAAAAAAAAACTTGAAGTGGGCGAACCAATATGGCGCCTTATGTACTGGACACATATATGTATGAAAAATTTGGGGACCAAAATTTTCTCTCCTTTGAGGAGGAAAAATTTGCGCAAAGTAATTTTACTTTGATTAGGAAAATCAAGGGCAACAATTATATGTATGTGATGTATGGGTACGGATGCTGGGAGGCATGTACATGTACTCATATACCTATAATTTGGAAAACATTACTTAGCTTGAAAGATGTATGAAATTCCACCGATGCAAATGGTTCGAGAGGATCTTGGTATCCGGCTCGAAGGACCAATGTTTATGTAGGGGTCGAACTTCCTTCTGGTTTGGGGAAGCTAAATGAATTTTCCCTTTTCCTTTTTTCAAGTAAATGATGATGACCAGAGAAATTTTCGATTCACTTGTATGTATATTCAGTCACAGGTATATAATTCAAGTAAAACTAGCTTAAAAGAGAGCAGGGCACCAAGCCCCGCTTGGAGCGAAGTGTGTGGGGAGTTCTTTTGTGGGGAGAGCGATGGGCATCATCGCGAGGTGAAAGCTTCCGCCTCCTTTAGCCTTTGTGGAAAGACAAGATATATAAATGGCGCAGTCGGTAGGATCGGTAAAAGTGAACTTGTTATTCTATCCGTGTGACACATAGAATTATTATACGTGCGTTACATAGAATTAGTGAATAATCACTATGAAACTCTGATCCGACATCAAGAACTTTCAAAAGTCTACAACAGTGAAAAATATTTACGCCAACTGTGCGCGGAAATATCAACTGTGTGTTGCAACCAACAAAAAAAAAAATTCCAATTGTGGAACAAAAACGCCAACTGTGTGCGGAAATATCAACTGTGTGTTTTGCAACCCATAAACTCCAATTGGGGAACAAAACGGCAACTTATGTGCGAATAAAATAAAACACGTACAAAACATCACAAACAAAACTAAAAACCATAAATGGCCGAACTCACCGAAGCCCATCTCAATCAAGCACTGTCTTCATTAAGACAGGTGGCAAACTATGATGGAGCACCAGAGAATCAAACATCATTCATAAGGAGGATAGATTTCATCATGCACCTGTATCCAACCCATGACCTAAGGCAACATAACATATTGTTCAGCGCAATAGAGATGCAGCTCACTGGAGAGGCACAACGACTTTCGCAAATTGGACAAGCCAACAACTGGCCGGAACTAAGAACATTCTTCATCAATAAATTGAAGACGCAGACCCCATGTGTGGAATTAGCAAAATGAACACATCCGAAAATTTTCATCAGAATGCCTCAGATCAATCAGAAGAAGAGATAGAGACAAGTCCTTCATCAGAATCAGAATGAACAATAAACCTTTGAGATGTGTAGCCGACTCAGGCTCTTCAAAAAATATAATGTCCGAAAACTTTTTGATTTCAAAACCTATTTAGGAGATTCCAAAATTCACATGATTGAAGGAGCAGTAGAATTAAAAGAAATAATTTTCCTTGCACCTAGCAAACTTTGTCCAACAGAACAAAAGTTTTATATCCATAAATTTTCAAATAAATACGACATGTTGATAGGCAGAACTTTCTTAAAAGCATGCAAAGCCCAAATAAATTATGAAGCAGAATATGCAAAGCATTTTATTTAAGAGATATGGAAGAAATAGAAGAAGAACATAACATAGAATGTTTAGTCCCACCTACAGAGAGGGACCCAGACACAAATTTTGGGTAAATATTTACTACCGCTACTCGAGATTTCAGTGTTGGAAAATAAAAAACGGCTAAAAAATCCGCTAAATTGCGTTTTAGTGTTGGTTAACGCAGTTATTTTAGGTTTTGGTGTTGCCAGACTGTCTTGTTTTTTGGCGCGTATTTTAAACAGTGTTTTCTTTTGGCGGGCAATTTAAACCGTATTGTTAATTTCATTTTTTTTTCCCCCAACCCAGTACTGCGAAAAAAAGATGAAAATTATTACTTAAAAATAAGACTTAAAATACTGATTGAAATATTAAGAACAAAAAAGAGTTAATTTCAAACTAAAAATATTACTTCAAAATAAGACTTAAAAATACTGATTAAAATATTAAGAACAAAAAAGAGTTAATTTCAAAATAAAATTAAAAATCAAAACAGAACCAAAAATAGAAAAGTTCAAAAAAATCATCAAAATGACGGATGATGAGTTGCTTGAATTTTTGTTTGCCCATTGAAGGACAGTAAATTTTACCTCCTGTGGCAAACCAGCGACATTGACCAAGGAATTTAATTTCCGATGTCAACATCAATACCGATTCGTACAGAATCGTCGTTAAATGTTAAATGGGTGTACATTTTTGTCAGGAAAGACAGGATTTTTGAGCAATCTAAAGTCTGGGAAAGATCTGCTAACATGGAGCAGAAGTTCAATGTGGATGAGCATGGGATGTTGTTATTCGGGAGGTATACTTGTTATTGGGGGGTGAATTTGGGAAACGGAAATAAAGGCCAGCTCTGCTTGAGGTAATAAGAATCGTTACATAAAGCCAAACACTATCATTATGTCGGATTGTTGGACTGCGAAGGGGGTGCATCAAAACGTAACTTTGATCTCTAAACGCGTTTATATAAAAGCCTGGAATTGCTGACAACCAATTCTAGTAGATGGTGAAAAATACGAACGTACCACTTCTTGGTAAAATTTTGTATCTTTCAATTACGCTGTTGATTAAATCAACGCCTTCCATGTACCTATTGCATTGTGCACCCGCAAAGGGACTGTCAATTTCAACATATTCTTTTTTGGCTTTGTTGAATCGACAAACTTTGTCCTTGGGAAGTATCCCACTGTTGGACAATTCCTCGTCCAGTTACTCAACTGTTTCCTTGTTACAAGATTCGATGCCTCATAACTTCCCTTGCCTATAGTTCCACAATTTTCCCGAAAAGATTAGTCAACGATATTCCGTTTGTACATTTATTTGCGTTCGTCGCATTGGAGTTCTCATGGTACAGTAAATTCTTAAAGTTATATGCTACGAGAGAGAACAATTCAAAGTACAATGTAAAGGGAAAAGGAAGAAAATCAGAATAATTAAATGAATGAGTTTAAATTCAGGATTTCTCATCCAACAACCACCATAGGTGGATGCTAATGATATGATTTTATTGTCCAACCACGATGTTAGTGATATGTCAACACCGTCGAAATCTGCGACATACTCAACAGACATACCCCGTGGATGTTTCATTAAAGTAATCAAGTGCATTGTTGTTTATGATTCTATTTCCTCTTATAGTAGTCAAAGCTAAAATTGTTTAACCGCCAAATATTCAAAAAAGGTAATGAATTGAAATAATTATTAAAATAAAGCCGAAAATTCAGTTGGGCACTTCTCTGGTCATTCTGACAGGTAGACTCTATCAGAGTTTCAGATTACTTAGACATGTTAATAAGAATGTACTTTCAGCTAAGTCTAGTTACTGCATCGAGTAATCCTTTCCGCCATCAGCATTTCTATTTTCTTTAGCTAACTTTGGAGGCCTTGGAGCAGACAGAAAAATTTGTATTTTTCTTTTATTCTCAATTCAATAAAACAACATAATCTTAATAGCTCTTTCCGTTATTAAACAATTTTTTTTAAAATGGTCCCAAAAGGCACACAAAAGAAATAGCAGCAAAAATAGAAGGTCACAGTTATAAAAACAGTAACAATCATTAGTAGTAATACTACTGTATTAAGTAAATTAATATTCAAGTATTCATAAAAATCCATATAGTATGTGGTTAAATCTTGAAATTTCAAATGCTATCAATTTGCTCTATTTTAAATGAAGCCAAATAATCTAATCATTTAAAAATTTATTTATTTTAATTTCAATTTTCCGAAATAGTAAATATTTAATCCTTGAGTTTAAATTAATTGATATCAAAATAAATGAAGTAAGTAAGTCGTCTCGCCGACTTAGGTATGCCATACACCAGTAAAACAAATATTTCAAATTTGTAATAACAAATGCATTTGGCTATTTTAAAAAAATATTGTTCACATGCTTTTTACAAGCATATCTTAGTATCTCACTCACTCATGCATATGAGCACCCTAGCGCCACCACCCGCCAACGACCAACTCCAGCCTTATGGAAAAACGGTTATATGCATAACTTGGATATTTTTAGACTGATTTTGATCACTCTTGGTATCTTGCTGGGTATTAGTATCAAATTTAAGTGTGCCAAATTTGATCCCACAAGGTAAAAAATTACGGGAGATAATCGAGTTTTTCAAATTTTGGGGGCGGAAAGGGGCTTTGCAAAATCTTTATACATACAAAATGTGCGCATTTACTATGCAAATATACACACCAAATACGGTGTCTCTAGCTACAATAGTTTTTGAGATAAACGTTTTTTTTTGAATTGCGGGGGCGGAAAGGGGCGTGGCAAAGTTTGAAATAAACTCGATCACTCTACATACTACATGAGCCTACATACCAAATTTGGTGGCACTATCTCTTATAGTCTCCGAGATCTAGGCGTTCATACGGACGGAAGGACGGAAAGACGGACGGACAGACGGACATGACCAAATCGACTCGGCTGTTGATACTGATCAAGAATATATATACTTTATGGGGTCGGAAAAGCTTCCTTCTGCCTGTTACATACATTTTGGCGACTTTAATATACCATTTCACCCTATGGGTGTATGGTATAATAATATTTAAAAGAATTTTTAATTAATTTGAATTTTAATGGCTGTCATTCCGACACAAGAAGGTTTGATAATAACGCGATCAAATTGTTAAACACCAGGCTTGTTTTCTATTCCCTATTTTTATACCCTTGCAAAAAGGGTATATTAATTTTGGTCAGAAGTGTGCAACGCATAGAACGAAGCATCTCAGACTATATAAAGTATATATATTCTTGATCAGCACGACGAGACGAGTTCAAATAGCCATGTCCGTCCGTCCGTCCGTCCATCTGGATCAACGCGAACTCCTCCGAGACCGTAAGAGCTACAGATCTGAAATTTTGCACGTAGGCTTGTATATACTGCAGGCGTTGTATATCTCGGATTCAGCCGGATCGGACCACTATATCATATAGCTCCCATACAAACATCAAAGTCACGAACAGTGACTTTCTCAATAACTTCATTAATTTTATATCTATTGTCATAAAAGTTGGTATTTGTCAGTTTTGTGTTATTATTAATAATTGTGCCAAATATGATCAAGATCGGGTGACTAAATCATATAGCTCCCATAGGAACGATCGGTGGAAAACAGTGACTTTCATCAAAAAGTTCGTTATATCCTATGCTAAGATTGAAGGCCGTTCTTTATCAGACATTACACTTTTTGGATAAAACGTTTTTACACTTTGATGGCTATGGGTAGGGAAAGAATTACCAAAACAGTTGCAAGGGTATACAAACTTCGACGTGGTCGAAGTTAACCCCGGCCCTCTGGTTTCTTAATTAAATTCAATATTCCATTTAGGTAAATACATATGTAGGTAAACATATTCAACCTTTAACTTTACGTCATTGCCCATTGTATAAACCTAATTGCACTGAAATATAACAATTAACACACTATTATATACATACATAAATTTCTGCCAATTGCCTTTTGTAAAAATACAATTTTTTTTGTCACCAGTCCATTTGAATTTGCCGCAAAAATTTAAATATGGCGCCAATTTTATACCAGAAAATTTGGTATCTGGCAACGCCATTTGGCGCGCTTTCCAACATTGTCGTAATATTTGGCCACACTATTTTAGCTGGAAATAGTTAGATTCAGCTATTTTTAGCTTTAATTTCGCTAAAAAACTCAATTTTCTTTTGTTAATTACACAAAAACTACGAAATAAATCGCCAAGGCGCACCTGAGGTCGTGCTTGGAATTCTCTTTCGTTTGATACCAAATTTATGTAGTTTACGCGCGTTTTGGGCCCGAGTAGCGGTAGTAAATATTTACCAAATTTTGCTATTGAAAATGAAATAATAGAAAGTAATCAGTATAGACTCGACCATTAAAATAACGAGGAAAAACAAAAACTATAAAAAGTCTTGTACCGCGAAGGTGAAAATTTGACTTTCACATGTACGATAAAGTACTCTATTTGTACAAAACATGAGGACCCAATTTATAAACGTCCATACAAATATCCCCAAACGTTTGATATAGAAATCAACAAACAAATAAATACTGTTCACCCATTTGGATCGTTGCAAAAAAAGGAAATGCTTCTAAGAAACAAAAATTCAGATTAGTTATTGACTACAGAAATTTAAATGAAGTCACAATAGATGACAAATTCCCAATTCCAGTCATGGATGAAATTCTTGACAAACTGGGAAAATGCCAATACTTTACCACCATTGATTTAGCTAAGGGATTTCATCAAATTCAAATGGATCATGAATGTATTGCAAAAACAGCTTTCTTAACTAAACATGGCCATTACGAATACACACGTATGCCATTTGGTCTTATAGATGCCCCGGCAACATTCCAAAGATGCATGAATAATCTTTTGGAAGACTTTATTTATAAGGATTGTCTTGTTTATCTGGATGACATTAGTGTACTCCACTTCATTGGAGGAACACATACTATCACTCAGAAAGGTATTTATAACTAACTATAACTAAGAGAAGCTAATCTTAAACTCCAGCTCGACAAATGCGAATTCATGAAAAAAGAAACAGAATTCCTTGGTCATATAATAACAACAGAAGGTATAAAACCTAACCCAAATAAAATCAAAGCAATTCAAAATTTTCCGATCCCTAAAACCACAAAAGAAATTAAATCATTCCTAGGATTGAGGATGCGGATTCTTCCGAAAATTCATACAAAACTTTGCACATATTGCAAAACCTTTAACTCTTGAATTAAAGAAAGGAGCTTAAATTAACATAAAGGACCCACATTATATTTCATCCTTTGAAAAATTAAAATATCTTCTTATGAACGACCCCATACTTGCATACCCCAATTTTAAAAAACCATTTTTTTAACCGCAGATGCTAGCAATATAGCTTTAGATGCGTTCATCTCACAGGACCATAGCCCTATTTCTTACGTAAGCAGAACGTTGAACGAACATGAGATCAATTATTCAGCTATAGAAAAGAATTACTAGCGATAGTTTGGGGAACAAAGTATTTCAGACCATACCTTTTCGGTAGAAAGTTCGAAATTCTAACCGACCATAAGCCTTTAGTATGGCTCAACAATTTAAAAGAACCAAACATGAAACTTCAATGATGGAGAATAAAACTAAATGAGTTTGATTATAAAATTAAATATTTACCCGGCAAAGAAAATCACGTAGCAGATGCCCTTTCCAGAATTAAAATAGATGAAAACTTTTTAGGATCAACAGACAGCACCGTAGCTACAATACATAGTGCTCATGAGGATAATGAAAATTACATTCCAATAGTAGAAAAACCCATTAATTATTCTAACAGGCAAATAGAATTCATTAGAGGTTCAGAAGACAAAACAGAAACATCAACCTATTTTTATAAATCAAACATAAAAATAACATACTATTGTAATAATAAAACAGAATGCGTGTGGTTGGTTGTGCAGTTTATTCGCGACTAACTTCTATTTGTCTCTCATCTAGACATTGTTCTCTTTAACGCATCTCGTGAGAGAGCCTACAAAGTTCCTATATATATTCATATGTGTGTGATCTTGCATGCATTGAGTTAGAGAGAATTATTTCAACACCCTTACTCAATGCAAGTATGTCCACAAATTTATCTTATACTTAACAAATTCGTAAACTCTACATGCTTCTTCTTCGCAAGATTCTTGGTTAGGATATCAGCTATCATTTCATTAGTAGACTTATACTTTAAAATAATCTCATTAACTACTTGTCTAACAAAATGATATCTAATGTCCACATGCTTCGTCCTTGAATGGTGTACCGGGTTCTTAGCCAATTGCTGCGCGCTGAGGTTATCGCCATACAAAACGGTAGATGTATCTTCTTCTCCGCAACCAACCTCGATAATTAATCGACGCAATACAATGGCTTCTTTGCACGCTGTTGATAACGCCATGTACTCTGCCTCGGTACTGCTAAGAGCAACACTCTGCTGCTTCTCCGATTTCCATGATATCGGTCCGCCAGCTAGAAAATATACATATCCTGTATAAGACTTGCGATCAATCTTATCGCCTCCCCAATCTGCGTCCACGAAACCAGTAAATGCCGCATCCGACTGCTTGTAATGAATCTTGAAGCCAACTGTCGAAGCCAGATATCGCAAAACATGCTTTATGGCTGCAAGGTGTTCATTATGGGGGTCCTCGTTACGTTGAGCCAATTTCGATACTGAGTGGAGTATATCTCGTCTAGTAGCCAACGCAAGCCACATTAGCTCGCCTATCATTGACTGATGAAGAGTTGCATCAACCCTTTTACACTCCATTTTATCGCAGGCTACCTGATACCCTGCTTCTAACAGTGTTGCAGCTGGTCTGCACTCAGCATAGCCGTCTCGCTCCAGTAGATCCTTGATGTACTGTGAATGACCCAATGATATTTCGTCATCACGGTGAACCTCCATGCCAAGGAACAAAAGCACAGGTCCCTGAGTTAATCCTGTCAAGATCCGATTTCTCCTGGCATCCTATATCGTACATATAAAATAATTTGTGATACATTACCTTCTGCTTTCTGTTTGTATAGACATGGTTCATTGTCGCAAGGTATAAAACCATTAGCTCGCAAAACACTATCGAGTTTGGAGTTCCACTCCCTTCCAGACTGTTTGAGTCCATATAACGACTTTTTCAACAGAAGTACCTTGCTTTTGTCTTCAGTCGCGTATCCTTCGGGCTGCCTCATGTATACGGTATCGCCCAAATCACTGTTTAAGTAAGCAGTGCATACATCCATCTGGTGTAGATACAATTTTAACTGCGCTGCTAGGGCCAAGATGAAACGAACACTCTCCAAGCGACATACAGGCGAGTATGTTTCATTGTAGTTCACTCCATAGCGCTGTGAACATCCTTTTGCTACTAGTCTTGCCTTAAAACGCTCGACTTCTCCCTTTGCATCACGCTTTACACTATAGACCCACTTGCATCCGACGGGTTTATACCCTTCCGGTAGCGTACTAAGCTGCTAAGTGTGATTTGACATTAAGGAGTCATACTCCTTTTGCATAGCCTCACGCCAATGCGAAGCAAACGGACTACTAAGCGCCTCATCATAGGTGTCTGGTATGATCACCTCACTTGTAATCAATGCGCTTAAAATGTTAAACTGCTTTTTTGGTCTGCCAGGCCTTCAAGTTCGAATCAGCTTCGGCCTGCCGGGTCCAACACGTTGTTCAACCACAGGTTCTACCACTTCTTGTTCAACTGCCATGTCGAAATCTTCGCTACTGCTGCCCTTCTCGCTGACTTCTGCATCAGACTCGTCTGTACTGCTCAAGTGATCTGCTGCATCAACAGATCCTGACTCCTGATCATCCATATATGGAAAATTAAACTTGGCGATATCACCATTCGAATCGTCATTGCCGAAACGCTCGTCGAACAAAACGTCTCGCTTCTCAACAACTTGCCTGGTTTCGGCGTCGTACAACCGATACCCTTTCGCATTTCGAGAATAACCAACCATTCGGTATTCTTTGCCCTTTGGATCAAACTTGCCCTTATGATGTCCTTTGTTCAGTGCTACTGCAATAGACCCAAAAACTTTTAAGTGATTTATTGATGGTTTCTTACCATTCCATGTTAACCAGGGCTCGAGTTGGTGACCTATTCCGCTGAAAGGCAGCTGCCTCAACCCAAAGAGATTGATGTAGACCAGACTGGATGAGCAAGCATCTTGACATCTTCACAAGAGTTCTGTTAATATGCCGTAATATTCCATTGCCCTTGAGAAACTAGTCAAACGATTTATTGACGCACTCGCGACCATTGTCGCTCCGAATGCACTTTAGCTTCTTTCCAGTTTGCCGCTCTGCCATGTTTTTAAACTCGACAAACTTTCCAAATACTTCATCCTTTCCATTCAGGAAATATACAAATATGCTACGTGACCTGTCATTGATAAATGTCAAAAAGTATCTGCTGCCTCCAAGGCGTTTTGTATCGAACGGACCGCAAACATCTGAATGCACCAGCTCCAAGATTTCCCTAGCTCTGTTCTTGGTCGAATCTGGAAATGGCTGTACTGTGATATTGCTTACCATGCAGATCTTGCAGGGTTCCAACGACGTAGAGTCAAACTTTTCCATGCCACGGGACAAATCCTTTCGTGCAATTTCACCCAGGCTGCCATAGTTGAGATGTCCGTACCTTTTATGCCACAAATCTACGTAAGACTGTTCAATGGCATAGCATTCGCTCGGTGCTGTTCCAAAAATATACAAACGGCCAACTTTTCCCGCTTTCACAATGCATTCGCCCTTTTGGAACCCTCGTGCATACTTTTTGTCCAAATTCAACGATGCTTCTATGTTCATCTGCTTTGCTCACCGACACGAAATTACCTCTCATTTTGGGTACATACAACACATTCTTTAATGTAAGTATACGTGAATCGGTATTCAGCTTTACCTCGCCCTTTCCTTCAGCCTGAAGAAAGTTATTATCAGCCAAAACAATTTTTTCCGAATGTTTCTCAAATTTTGAAAGCAATTCTCTGTCGCAACACATGTGGCTGGTGGCGCCAATGTCCAGACACCAGTTCGATCGTTCAAAACATCTCGCGTCCAACGCCATCAGCAAACCTAACGATGACTGTACTGTCTTATTCGGGTTCGATGCAACCTTTCGGCCGTTTACACTGGGACAATTTGCTTTAAATGGCCTTTGCCGCCACACGCAAAACAATTCCAAACTTTTTGCTTTCTTTCCAAATTGTCTCTCTGCATCGAATGCCTTTCCACCACTGTAAATGCTTTTGCGCTCTCGATCGGGGGTTTCGCTCTCTCTTTTGCGTTCTCCTTATTCTCTCAGCTTTATGCATAACATGTCGAAACTCGGCAAACTGTCGCGCGGCTCTATGGCGACAACGAAATTGTCGAATTCGTCTGGAAGACTGGAAAGCAAAATAATCGTTACAAGCTCGTCAATATTTCAATTCCAACGCCAGCAAGCTTGTCCAAGATTTCCTTGAAATCCGACAAATAACTCGATATGCTTTGACCCTCCTGTATGCGTTTACTTAGCAATTTCTTGAAAAGAGCTACTTTTCTAACCGGTCCTCTGGGTTGATGAGCTTCCTGAAGCTTCTTCCAAGCCTCATGTGCACTTGCAGAGTGCTTCACATGTCCCAACAGTGAAGTCTTCACACTCCAAGGTGATCATTGTCAATGCCTTTTGATCCAGCGTCGTCCATTCGGTGTTCTCCCCGGTAGTTGGCCTTGCCAATACGCCTGATGAAACATTCCACAAATCCGCATGCACCAGCACACTTTTCATCTGGATGCACCACGAGTCATAATTACCCTCCTCGAGTTTATCAATCTGATATAACGCCGACATTATACTCGTATATATATATTTTGTGAAAACCGTCTAGAACACAGCGCGAAAACTAATTTCTTTCAGAAATTACCACAGCAACCACATGGGCTCGTTGCCTTGGTCCATAACCTATTGTAATAATAAAACAGAATGCGTGTGGTTGGTTGTGCAGTTTATTCGCGACTAACTTCTATTTGTCTCTCATCGAGACATTGTTCTCTTTAACGCATCTCGTGAGAGAGCAAACAAAGTTCCATATATATATTCATATGTGTGTGATCATGCATGCATTGAGTTGAGAGAGAATTATTTCAACACATACAAATACCAATGCTTATAATTAAAAGATATCTTTGCGGTAAGAAAACTGTACTATATTATCATTGTGAACAAGATTATCCCATATTTCAACAAGCCTTTATTGAAATAATACGAAGCATTAAGTTAGAGGACATTCAAACGTTTGCACAATTCAAAGAAATAATTGTAAAACAACATAAAGAATTATTACATCCAGGAATCGAAAAAACGATTAATTTGTTTAAAGAAAAATATTATTTCCCCGATTTTCAAAACCTGATTCAAAACATTATTAACGAATGCTCAGTATGCAATATCGCAAAGACAGAAAATAGGAATACAAAACTAACTTTTGAAATAACACCAGAAACTTTTAATGTCAGAGAAAAATACGTCATGGACTTTTACATGATCGACAATTTACAATTCCTTTCATGCATTGACATTTACTCCAAATTTGCAACGCTTGTAGAAGTAAAATCTAGAGATTGGTTAGAAGCCAAGAGAGCAATTATGAAAGTATTCACTGGCTACAAGAAGAAAATGTAAAGTTAGAAATTACAACAAGTAAAAACGCCATTTCAGACGTAGAAAGATTCCATAAAACAGTAAATGAAAAACTCAGAATTATAAATAGTGAAAATGACATTGAAGATAAATTACTTAAATTTGAGAAAATTCTCTACATATACAACCATAAGACGAAACATAAAACAACTAACCGAACACCAGCGGACATTTTTATCTATGCAGGATCACCCGACTATAATACCCAAACGAATAAAATACATAAAATAAACAATTTAAATAAAGATAGACACGACTTCAAAATCGATACTAGATTTAAACAAGCACCACTAATCACAAGTCAAAAACAACAAATCCATTCAAAAAAGACAGGAGAAATAAATCAGTTAGATTAGAAACATTTTTGAAGAAAGAAATAGAGGACAAAAGGTCACACACTACAAATCAAAATTCAAAAAGAAAAAGAAAGTTAATAAAAGCAAATATGACAATTGATACATTACAGGTCAACAACTCGAGATGACTTTTTGTCATTTTTTATTTTGCTATTCTTAACATTAAAATCAACATGCAGTCATTCCATTGACATAAGCCCAGTGAAAGCACCGAACGGTTACTTAATATTTAAAACAGGAACCATGGACTTAACGACAAACTTTGAATATCATTATTTAAAAGTAAATTTAACGTTAATAGACATCACATAGAACAATCTAATGCAACAAGCACAGGAATTTAAAGATATAATCCATATACAATACCTAACAGAAAAACTAAGTAGGAAATTAATGGAATACAAATTGTGAAACGTAACAAACGAGGACTAATTAACGGAATTGGTTCAATATACAAATATCTTTTTGGTACTCTTGATCAAGACGATAAAGACGAATTAGAAGAAAAAATAAATAATCTTGAAAGCAATAGCGTACAAGCAAACGAACTAAACTACTTAATAGACACTATAAATAAAGGTTTAGAAGTAATAAACAACCTCAAGAAAGAAAAGAAAAAAAATGAGTAAGTTAGAAATTCTAATCTTTAATTTTGAGCATTTCACAGAATACATTGAAGACATAGAAATGGGCATGCAGCTTACCAGACTAGGAATTTTCAATCCAAAACTTTTAAAGCATAATCGCTTAAGTCATGTTAATTCGGAAAAACTATTGAATACAAAAACATCCACCTGGCTTAAACCAAATTCAAACGAGATATTTATCATTTCAAAAGATTCCTCACGAAATAACAAAACCCCTATCTTTGAGATACTTCCTTATCCAGATGAAAATAAAAATATTTTGACAGAAAATTCATACGATAAATACTATTTTAACAATAACACTTTGTTTAATAAAAATATAAAACAAATAGAAACTAAGGAATGTATAATAGGCATTTTAAATCAAATCCCAACCACTTGTAAATACACTGAAACATATAAGAATTTTCAAACTAATTATATTGACTCAAACATAATAGTAACATGGAATTTATTAAAAACTAAACTTAATCAAAATTGCGTAAACAACGAATTAATAATAGAAGGCAATAACATAATAAAAATTTACGATTGTGCCTTACAACTAAACGAGATATCAATAATAAATTCATTGCTTGACTATAGCCAAAGCATTTATGTAACAAACAATATCACCAAGCTAGAACCTATTTCCTTTATCCAAACAAAAGAAATAATTAACGAACATACGAAATATTATACTGCATTTCAAACTATTACATTAACCACTTTTATACTTACTTTAATAAGTTTGATTACATACTTAATCTATAAGTTTAAGGCAATGCCACAAGAATTAATAATTAAGCATTTTCGATCAAATAACAATCGTGGTCCCACAGAAATCGAAACCCCAATTGTTGAAAAAATTGAGTCCCAAATTATAAACAAAATTGATACCCCAATATTTAAAGCTGAGAAAAACCCCTCGCTATATCCCAATGTATCCGCCTGAGGACAGGCCATTTTTTTTTAGGATGGGGAAATCATATATCCAACTTCAATACACAAAACCTTATAAACTTTTCGCCCCCTAAAATCAAACTTTAAAGTAAACATCCGTTTTTTATAATAAACAATTGGACACTTGGACTAACAATTGTCCCCCTCAAAATCAAAGCGTGTAAACGCTAACTCATAATTAAAGCACAAGCAATAAAATCCGTTTTATTCATAAACAATTGAACACTTGCAATAATAATTGTCCCCCTAAAATCAAAAGCGTGAGAACGCTAATTAAGCATTAAAATTCGGGTCAATCAAAGGGCTCACAAATTTAGCCTATAAATATAACTGTAAGACATTTTGTACTTTATTTTTAAGTATTCATCCAACGAATAAAGTCCCCGCTTTTAACTCAAATAAACAATATCTTTTATTTTCCTTTTTTTATATATAATTATATAATGATAAAACAAAAGATCGCACAAGAATCAAAAAACGAAAAAATACCATAGAAAGATAAAAAAAACATATTGTTATAAGAAATATAAAAAAACCAGAATGCGTGGGGTTGGTTGTGCAGTTCATTTTTTTTTAACGTTTAATATACTTATATTTGTTGAATCTACGCTTAAAATTAGAGCCTAACAACAAGTTTGAGATATTTTTCATAATCTAAATGCTTACTAGATATATCCAGGGAATATTGCAGGTGGCCCTAATCATTTATTATTGGGTTGCTTCTGTCATTTTTTAAGACGAGTTCTATTATTAGTTCGCGTAAGGCAATTGCCAAGAACATTAGGGTGTACATCCAGTTTCGCAGAATACTTTAGTTGTTGACTACCTATTTCAGATTTTTACGCTAGGTATATTTATATCATTTTGAATGTTGTCGTTCCGTATGTACCACGGAGCCCACGTGATTGATCTTAAAATCTTCGACTGCGCCCTTTGTATAATGTCGACATTGCTGGTACTTGCATTTCCCCATAGTACGGCACCGTAAGTCCAGATGGATTTCAGTACGGAGTTGTATAGGAGGACTTTATACTCCAGACGTGGAGGGGCCCGGAGCATTGATGATCCAATGTAAGCTGCACCGCTATCAGTTTAAGCTGTGACTTTTTTTGCCTCGATGTGCTTGCGCCAAGTTGATCTTCGTTTTGATTTCTGGTGGATACCAAGGTAAAAGTAACATCCACGGCTTGAGGTATTGGTTACGTTGTTTAGCATTAGAGCTGGACAGTTTCTTCTGTTAAGCGTAAATGTAACATGTTTGCATTTCTGCTCGTTGACCTGGATACGCCAGGATGTTAGCCATTCCTCTACCAGCTTGAGGGTGTTCCCTCTAATTTTCCAGAGGCTTATATTGGGCATTTGGATCTGCTGAGGATTGCCGTGTCATCGGCAAAAGTGGCCGTTGTAAGTCCTAAACTCATTGGTAAGTCTTCAGTGTACAGCAGCTACAGCAATGGGCCGAGTACTACAGCCTTGCGTACATTAGCTTCGATTTCAAAGTCAGCCGAGACGGGCCATTACATCTTACAGCGAATTTCCTATTGTAAAGGTAAGATTACATGAGTTTGTTGGGTGTACTGTGGGAGTTTCTGCCGGATTTTGAACATTAGACCCTCCAGCCAGACCCCTGTCGAAAAAGCATGGGCAACGTCGAGAAAGACAGCCGTGAGATATTCTTGTATTTCGAATGCTGTTCGCATTTCGGATGTTATATGACCGAAGCCAAACTGGTGTGTAGGGATTGTGTGCTCCGATGCCAGAAATGAGTTTAGACGAATCTGCAGGACCTTTTCAAAAAGCTCTGAAAGACATAGCAGCAACCAATTGGCCTATAGGATGATGGTTGGGTTTTGTCCTTTCCCACTTTAGGAATCATGATGATAGTGGACCTTTCCATGCTCTTGGGAAGTAGCCACTCTTATTATAGCGTTGAACATTTTGCAGATGTATTGTATGGCGATGGAAGGGAGTTCTAGGATCATTTTCGGTGTGATTAGGTCATGGCCAGGGGATTTGTTTGGCTTTATGTGGTTTTTAATAACTACAGTGATCTCATCCGATTGGAGTTCCGAGTACCCACTATCCGATAATGTGCTCGAAGGGGGAAGTACAAATGAGTTTGGATTGTTTGTTGATTTGGCTGGAAAACCATTTTAAGATGTGTGGAAGCAAATACGGATGCCCTCTTCGTCACTGCGGGCCCATCCACCGGTTGGACCCCCTTATTGGTGAAACTGTTTCTGTAGGAGTGGGCTTTCCACAGAAAAAAAAGATGTTTAGTGCTGGATGGACTGAGCTTTTCTATGTATTTCCTTTGAGCCCGGATTTCCCCTTGTCTTAACTCCTTGGAGAGGTTGCGGCTGGCATGCCTTAGGCGAAGTTTTGCTGCTGGTGATCGAGTAATCTGCCATTCTCTTCTTAGACGTCGTTTTTCCGTTACTAATTGTTCTATCCGCCGGTTCGGAGGCCTGACAGCAGGTTTAGCGTACTAGGAGTCATGTGGAGTAGATAATTCTGCTGCAGCTCCCAGCATCGACTTAAGTGCAGGAGACGCACATGTCAATGTTCTCTGCAGCGCACAGCGCTTCGGCGAACAGTCAATGTGGGCAGCACTCATGTACATTTTAAATTTAAGCCAATTTGTTTTGTTGTTTGTAAAGATATATGGGCGATCAAGTACTTGAGGTCTTGTTAACAGTGTGAATAGCACTGGAGAGTGATCGGAGGTTAAATCTAGCAGTGTTTCCGCAGGGATCCGATTACGCGGAATCCTCTTGGTTACTGCGAAATCAATCAAGTCAGGCACTTACTGTGGATCTGTGGGCCAATAAGTAGGCCTACCCAGAGACGCAATCCATCTTATTG
>JAECXG010000148.1:0-22066 GCA_018152135.1 Drosophila paulistorum
CTAAATAATCATTTTCAAAATCATTGTTGGATTTGAAGCTGCAGCATGATATTGACATTTTGTTGATGTAGTGTGATTATTCCTTTATATTACAATTTACTGATGAGGAGGATAATTAATTTATTATAATCTATATAGTATAAAAGTATATTTGACTTCCAATCATAAGGTCTATTAATAATAGTATAGATAATTTTTTTCAATTATTTTTATTGGTTCTGTAATTCTCATTATCGCAACAATTGTAATATTTTTAGCTTCTATTCTTTCAAAAAAACTTTAGTAGATCGAGAAAAAAGATCACCCTTTGAATGTGGATTTGATCCTAAATCATCATCTCGATTACCTTTTTCTTTACGATTTTTTTTAATTACAATTATTTTTTTAATTTTTGATGTAGAAATTGCTTTAATTTTACCTATAATTATTATTTTAAAATTCTCTAATTTATTAATTTGAAGAATTACCTCAATTATTTTTATTTTAATTTTATTAATTGGATTATATCATGAATGAAATCAGGGAATATTAAATTGATCAAATTAATATGTATATATATATATAGGGTTGTAGTTAATTATAACATTTGATTTGCATTCAAAAAGTATTGAATATTCAATCTACCTTATTAATATAATGAATATGAAGCGATATATTGCATTTAGTTTCGACCTAATCTTAGGTAAATTTACCCTTATTCTTTAATTGAAGCCAAAAAGAGGCCTATCACTGTTAATGATATAATTGAGTAATTAACTCCAATTAAGGAAGTATGGTGATCAAGTAAAAGCTGCTAACTTTTTTCTTTTAATGGTTAAATTCCATTTATACTTCTGTTTATATAGTTTAAATAAAACCCTACATTTTCATTGTAGAAATAAAATACTATATTTTTATAAATTACTAAATATAATTCACTATATTCAAAGATTATCTAATCTCCATAACATCTTCAATGTCATACTCTAATATATATAAGCTATTTGAATATAAAAATAATAAAAAATTAAAAAGAATTAAAACTCAAAATACAAATAATAATAAATAAATTTTTAAACTATTATTATGTATAACAAATAAAATTTGAGAATAATTAACTAATTTTTGATACAAATGTTGACCCCCAAAATATTCTGATCAACCCTGATCAAAACTTTTAACTACAATTTGACCATAATTTAATGGATAAAAAATTATTCCATAAGTTCTAATATAAGGTATAAATCATATTGAACCTAAAAAACTTGAAATTTTATAATATAAAAAGATTTATTTAATATATATAATTTTCTCATAGAAATTAAATAACCAAATAAACCTCCAAAAATACAAACAAACAATGTTAATAATTTTATATAAATAGGTAAACAAATTATATACGGGTAAGGAAAAATTAATCAATTTAATATTCTCCCCCTACAATTCTTATAATCAATAATCCTATTATACCACGTAATATAATTCAACCTTCATCATTTAATATATTTAATCTACCACAATTTAAATCTCCCGTCATAGAATAATAAACTAATCGAAAAGAATAACTTACTGTTAACCCAGTAGAAAAAAAAAAAAAAAAAATGAAAATATATTAATATTTCTAATTAATACTATTTCTAAAATTATATCCTTTGAATAAAATCCTGCTAAAAAAGGTATGCCACATAAAGCTAAATTAGATACATTAAAACATATTGAAGTTAAAGGTATATGAATTCTTAAGCCCCCTATTAAACGAATATCTTGATTATTATTTATATTGTGAATAATAGCTCCTGCACATATAAACAATAATGCTTTAAATAAAGCATGAGTTAATAAATGAAATATAGCTAATTTATAAAATCCTATTGATAAAATACTTATTATTAACCCTAATTGACTTAAAGTTGATAAAGCAATAATTTTTTTTAAATCAAATTCAAAATTAGCTCCTATTCCAGCTATAAATATTGTTAATCCTGATAATAATAATAATAACTGTCCTAGTCATGAATTTCTTAATAAAATATTAAATCGAATTAATAAATAAACTCCAGCAGTTACCAAAGTAGATGAATGAACTAATGCTGAAACAGGAGTAGGAGCAGCCATTGCAGCAGGTAATCAAGAAGAAAAAGGAATTTGAGCACTTTTAGTTATAGCAGCTAATATAACCAAACTACCAATTAATATTATTTCAAATTCATTTTGTATAACTTCTAAATAAAATACATAATTTCATCTTCCATAATTTAATATTCAAGCAATAGCTAATAATAACGCTACATCTCCAATTCGATTAGATAAAGCAGTTAATATCCCAGCATTATAAGATTTTACATTTTGAAAATAAATTACTAAACAATAAGAAACTAATCCAAGACCATCTCATCCTAATAAAATTCTAATTAAATTAGGACTAATAATTAATAATATTATTGATAAAACAAATATTAAAACCAATATAATAAAACGATTAATATTTTCATCTCTTCTTATATATTCTTTTCTATAAAAAATTACTAAAGAAGCAATTATTAAAACAAATGATATAAATAGTAAACTTATTCAATCAAATAATAAAGTTATCACAATTCTTATAGAATTTAATGAAACTACTTCTCATTCAATAAAATAAACTAAATTATTTAATAAAAAATTTAATCTTAAAAAAAACAAGATAATCTAATAGAAATTAAACTTACAAATCTAATTCTACAAATTGATAAATATTTCACGATCTAAAATGAATAACTCATATCACTAACACCACAAATTAGTATTTTTTTTAAACTATTTAAATATAATCACAATATATTTATATCTCTTTTTAAAATTAATAAATTTAAAGGTAATCAATGTAATAATAATAATAAATATTCACGAATTTTACCATTACTAAATGAATAAACACCCGAAAAAATTTTTCCGTGTTGACTAAAAGAATATAAATATAATGAATAAGCAGCTCTAAAAAAAGATAACAAAGATAATATAATTATAGAAACTCATGATCAAGAAACAATTCTATTTAATAAAGAAATTTCTCCTAATAAATTTAATGTAACAGGAGCTGCTATATTAGCTGAACTTAATAAAAATCATCACAATGCTATAGCAGGTATAAAATTTAATAAACCCTTATTAATTAATAAACTTCGTCTTCCTAACCGCTCATAAGAAATATTAGCTAAACAAAATAATCCTGATGAACACAATCCATGACCAATTATTAAAGTATAAGAACCTCTTAATCCTCAATATCTTATTACTAATAACCCCGCCAATACAATTCCTATATGAGCTACTGAAGAATAAGCAATTAAAGCCTTTAAATCTATTTGACGTAAACAAACAAATCTAACTAAAACTCCTCCGACTAATCTAATTCTAATTCAAATAAATCCATACTTTAAATTTATAAGTTGTAAAATTGATAATACTCGCAATAATCCATAACCTCCTAATTTTAATATAATTCCAGCTAAAATTATTGACCCAGAAACAGGAGCTTCAACATGAGCTTTAGGTAATCATAAATGAACTAAAAATATAGGTATTTTAACTAAAAAGGCACATAATATACAAAAATAAAGCAAATCATAATTAAACATAAAATTATTTATTAAATAAAAATTTATTGTACCCATTTTATTTATTAAATAAAAAATACCAATTAATATAGGCAAAGAAACCAATAAAGTATAAAATAACAAATAAATTCCAGCTTGCAATCGTTCAGGTTGATACCCCCAACCTAAAATTAAAAATAATGTAGGGATTAATCTTCTTTCAAAAAATAAATAAAATATAAATAAATTTATTCTTCTAAAAGTTAAAATTAATAATAATAATAATAAAACTACATTTAATAAAAATAAATTTTTATAATTATTATATTTATTAACTCTTTCTCTAGCTAATAATATTAATGAACAAATTCATAATCTTAATATAATTAAACCATAAGAAAGTATATCTCTTCCTAAAAAATAAGAAATTTCTGATCAATAATTTATAAAATTATTTATTAATAAGAAAACAAATCTAATTAAAAATAACAAAATTTGTACCATTCAATATATATTATTGATTAAACATAAAGGACTTAAAAAAATTAAAAAAAATACTAATTTTAACATTATATAATTCTAAAAGATTGAAAATAATCATTACCATGAGTACGAATTATTGAAACTAAAATTGATAATCCTAATGCCCCCTCACATACTCTAAAAGTTAAAAATATTATTCTAAAATAATTTTCATAATTTAATAAATTTAAATAAATAAATAACAAAAAAAATAATATTAAAACAATAAATTCTAAACTTAATAATATTGAAAGTAAATGTTTCCGATTAGAAACAAAACAAAATAATCCTAAAATTAATAAAATTATTGGTAAACTTCAATATAAAAATATAATCATTAGTTTTAATAGTTTAATAAAAACATTGGTCTTGTAAATCAAAAATAAGATTATATCTTTTAAAACTTCAAGAGAAAAGAAATTTCTTTTTCATTAATCCCCAAAATTAATATTTTAAATAAACTACCTCTTGATATTCTTCAATTATTTTTATATTCTTTAATTTTAACTACATCAATTATTTTTATTAATATAATTCACCCCTTAGCAATAGGATTAACTTTATTAATTCAAACAGTTTTAATTTGTTTAATTACTGGCTTAATAACTAAAAGATTTTGATACTCTTATATTTTATTTTTAATTTTTTTAGGGGGAATACTAGTTTTATTTATTTATGTTACTTCTTTAGCATCAAATGAAATATTTAATTTATCAATTAAATTAACTTTATTTTCATTTTTTTTAATATTTATTTTTACTATAATTTCTTTTTTTATTGATAAAACTTCTATTTCATTTTTTTTTATAAATAATGAAATAGAATCAATTTTTAATTTAAATTCATATTTTTTAGAAAATTCTTTATCATTAAATAAACTTTATAATTTTCCAACTAATTTTATTACAATTTTATTAATAAATTATTTATTAATTACTTTAATTGTTGTAGTAAAAATTACAAAATTATTTAAAGGACCTCTTCGAATAATAAATTAATGAATAAACCTTTACGATCTTCTCACCCCCTTTTTAAAATTGCAAATAATGCATTAGTTGATTTACCTGCTCCTATTAATATTTCAGCCTGATGAAATTTTGGATCATTATTAGGATTATGTTTAATTATTCAAATTCTTACAGGATTATTTTTAGCAATACATTACACAGCAGACGTTAATTTAGCTTTTTATAGAGTTAATCATATTTGTCGAGATGTTAATTATGGATGATTACTACGAACATTACACGCTAATGGAGCATCATTTTTTTTTATTTGTATTTATTTACACGTAGGTCGAGGAATATATTATGGATCTTATTTATTTACTCCTACATGAATAATTGGAGTTATTATTTTATTTTTAGTAATAGGAACAGCTTTCATAGGATATGTATTACCATGAGGACAAATATCTTTTTGAGGAGCAACAGTTATTACTAATTTATTATCAGCTATCCCTTATTTAGGATTAGATTTAGTACAATGAGTATGAGGAGGATTTGCTGTAGATAACGCAACTTTAACTCGATTTTTTACTTTTCATTTTATTTTACCATTTATTGTTTTAGCTATAGTAATGATTCATTTATTATTTCTTCATCAAACAGGATCAAGAAATCCTATTGGATTAAATTCTAATATTGACAAAATTCCTTTTCACCCATATTTTACATTTAAGGATATCATAGGATTTATTATTATAATTACTTTATTAATTTCATTAGTTTTAATTAATCCTTATTTATTAGGAGACCCAGATAATTTTATTCCCGCCAATCCTTTAGTTACACCAGCTCACATTCAACCTGAATGATATTTTTATTTGCTTACGCTATTTTACGATCTATTCCTAATAAACTAGGAGGAGTAATTGCTCTTGTCTTATCAATTGCAATTTTAATAATCCTCCCTTTTTATAATTTAAGAAAATTCCGAGGAATTCAATTTTATCCTATTAATCAAATTTTATTTTGAATTATAGTAGTAACAGTAATTTTATTAACCTGAATTGGAGCTCGACCAGTAGAAGAACCTTATGTATTACTTGGACAAATTTTAACAGTTATTTATTTTTTATATTATATTATCAATCCTTTAATTAATAAATGATGAGATAATTTATTAAATTAGTTAATGAGCTTGAATAAGCATATGTTTTGAAAACATAAGATAGAAATTTTATTTTCTATTAACTTTACTAAAATAAATTCCCTATAATAAAGAAAATAATAAAATCTTAAACCCAATAAAAAATAACAAATAATTTAAAGAAAAAGATAAAAAACACTTTCAAGCTAAATACATTAATTTATCATAACGAAATCGAGGTAAAGTACCTCGTACTCAAATAAATACAAAAGAAATAAATATTAATTTTACATAAAATAATAAATTAAATACATCACATCCTAAAAAAATTACTCTAAATAATATACTTATAAATAAAATTCTAGAATATTCAGCTAAAAAAATTAAAGCAAATCCTCCTCTTCTATATTCTACATTAAATCCAGAAACTAATTCAGATTCTCCTTCTGCAAAATCAAATGGAGTTCGATTAGTTTCTGCTAAAGAAATTGTTAACCAAACTAAAGCTATAGGAAATAAAATAATTAAAAATCATATATAAACTTGATAATAATAAAAATATAAAATATTATATCTTCCAATTAAAAATACAAAAGATAATAAAATTAAAGCTAAACTAACTTCATAAGAAATTGTTTGAGCAACAGCTCGCAACCCCCCTAATAAAGCATAATTTGAATTAGAAGACCAACCAGCTACTATTACAGTATAAACACCTAATCTAGTACAACATAAAAAAAATAAACCCCCTAAATTAAAAGAATATAACTTAACAAAAAAAGGTATACATATTCAAACAAATAAAGATAAAAATAAAGAAAAAATAGGAGAAATATAATATCTTAAATAATTTGATAACAAAGGATAAGTTTGTTCCTTAGTAAATAATTTAATTGCATCACAAAAAGGTTGAGGAACCCCTATTAATCCAACTTTATTAGGACCTTTACGAATTTGAATATACCCTAATACCTTACGCTCTAACAAAGTTAAAAACGCTACTCTTACTAATACACAAATAATTAGTAATAAACTTCCAATAAACGATAAAATTAATTCTATATAAAACAAGTACTATTTGTAATAATATTACATAAATAAATTCTAAATTTATTGCACTAATCTGCCAAAATAGTTTTATTATTAATAATATTCTTTTTTAAAATATAATTATTTTAATATTTGGTCCTTTCGTACTAAAATATTACAATTTTTTAAAGATAGAAACCAACCTGGCTTACGCCGGTTTGAACTCAGATCATGTAAGAATTTAAAAGTCGAACAGACTTAAAATTTGAACGGCTACACCCAAAATTATATCTTAATCCAACATCGAGGTCGCAATCTTTTTTATCGATAAGAACTCTCCAAAAAAATTACGCTGTTATCCCTAAAGTAACTTAAATTTTTAATCATTATTAATGGATCAATTATTCATAAATTAATGGTTTTAAAATTAAAAGTTTATTAAATTTTACTATCACCCCAATAAAATACTTTAATTTATTATAATAAAAAAAATCTTTACAATTAAAATAAACAAAATATAAAGATTTATAGGGTCTTCTCGTCTTTTAAATAAATTTTAGCTTTTTGACTAAAAAATAAAATTCTATAAAAATTTTAAATGAAACAGTTAATATTTCGTCCAACCATTCATTCCAGCCTTCAATTAAAAGACTAATGATTATGCTACCTTTGCACAGTTAGAATACTGCGGCCATTTAAAAATTCAGTGGGCAGGTTAGACTTTAAATTTAATTCAAAAAGACATGTTTTTGTTAAACAGGCGAACATTATTTTTGCCGAATTCTTTATTTAAACTTATCATTAAAATTTATTTTTACAATATAATATACTAATTTTATCATTATTACTTAATTTTAATAATTAAAATTAATATTTCAATAAATAATTAAAATTTAATAAATAATTTTATTTATAAAATAAATTATAACATAATTATTAACAATTGCTAATTCTAAGCATATATTTATTAAATTTATTTATTATTTTTAAAAATTTATTTTATAGCTTATCCCATAAAATATTAAAATTATAAATTATTTTATTAAAAAATTTTTAAAATAAATTTATAATTTCTAAATTAAATTTATTTCTTGAAAAACTAGATACCTTTAAAAACGAATAACATTTCATTTCTAATATAATATTTAAAATAATTTTATCACATTAACTTTTATATTATATTAACTCTTTTAAAATCGAGAAAAATATTTATTAATATTTTTTATTTAATAAACGCTGATACACAAGGTACAATAAATTAAATTTTCTTTTATAATATGATTTTTTCAAATTATTTCAATTTTCTTTTACAATACTATTAAACTATTATTAAAATTATTTTTTCTTTAAACAATACTAAAACTTTATATCTTATAATTATTTTTAATACTTTACAAAAAAAAATATAAATTATTAATAAATAAAATCTAATTCAATTTATATTGATTTGCACAAAAATCTTTTCAATGTAAATGAAATACTTTACTTAATAAGCTTTAAATTGTCATTCTAGATACACTTTCCAGTACATCTACTATGTTACGACTTATCTTACCTTAATAATAAGAGCGACGGGCGATGTGTACATATTTTAGAGCTATAATCAAATTATTTATCTTTATAATTTTACTACCAAATCCACCTTCAAAAATTTTTTCATAATTTTATCCGTTTAAATATTTTTATTGTAACCCATTATTACTTAAATATAAGCTACACCTTGATCTGATATAAATTTTTTTAAAAATTATTGAATATTATTATTCTTATAAAATATTCTGATAACGACGGTATATAAACTGAATACAAACTTAAGTAAGGTCCATCGTGGATTATCGATTACAAAACAGGTTCCTCTGGAAAGATTAAAATACCGCCAAATTTTTTAAGTTTCAAGAACATAACTACTACTACTTTAATAAATTTATTTACATTTTAAATAATAGGGTATCTAATCCTAGTTTTTAATTAAAATTTTTTAGTTTCAATTTATCTATAAATAAATAATTTAAATTTAAAATTTCACCTAATAAATTTAATTTTATTTAATTTTACAACCATTTAACTTTTACTAAAAAAATTTATTTGTATTATTAGTGTAACCGCGACTGCTGGCACCAATTTTGCCAATACTTTTTAATATTGCTATTTCTAAATTTCTTTAATTAATAATATTAATTACTGCGAATAAATAAAGTATATTTATTTTTAAAATAAATACAAATTCATACAAAAATTTACATATAAATCAAATTAATAACAAATTTTTAAGCCAAAATAAAACTTTAATATTAAAAAATAATTTATAAACAAATTTATTTTACTTAGTATAATTTATATTAAATAAAAATAAATTATATTATAAAAAATTAAATTTATTAAAAAATAAAATAATTTTATATAATTAAACCAATATATTAAATTTAATGTAATTAATTTATTATTATTTAATTAAAATAAAAATAATTATTTTTAATCACTAAATCTGATTATTATCCCCTAATAATATAAAAATCTTTATAAAATTATAATAAAAATCAAATTAAATAAAAAAAATCATACTTTAATATTAAATTATTATAAAAATACAAAAAAAAAATAATTATTTTTATTACATTAATAATAAAATTTAGAATATTTTTTTTATTAAATTAATTTTAATAATAATAATAATTTTAATATCAACCAAACTAAAAAAAAATAATAAAAAATAATAAATTTATTATAATAAATATATTTAAATAAAGTTATTAATTACTTTTTAAAAAATTAATAAATATTTATTATAATAATAAAAAATAATAATAATAATAATATCAATAATGATTTGAAATTATTGCTATTTTATTATTATTAAAAAATCATACTATTTTTTTTTTTTTTTTCTTAAAAATTTATTTTTTTTAAAAGAAAATTAAATAAACTTTTTTATAAAAAATTTAAAAATTTGTTTTTAAAAAAAACAATATATATATTCTAGATTAATAAATATATATATATATATAAATATTTAATATATTATGATATAGCTAACATTAAAGAATAAAAAATTTCGCAATTCAAAAATTTATACATATAAATAAATTAATTCTATATATAAAGATTTATCTAATATTTATTACATTTATATAAATATATAAATATTTAATAAAATATTATATATTTATATATTTATATATAGTTGTAATTTTACTTAACATATATATATATATAGAAAAAATTAATTATATAATAATATTTTTATATTAATTTTACAAAAATACTAAAATGTATTATTTAATAAAAAATAATTAATATTTTAATTAAGTAAAATTTTTAAAAAAAAATAGTAAATACATAAAAAAAAAAAAAAAAATAAGCGTGAATCCTTTGATAATGAATTGCCTGATAAAAAGGATTACCTTGATAGGGTAAATTATGTAGTATTCTACATTCATTAATTGATTTTAATGTTTTTTTTAAAAAGGTTTTATACCTAATAGAATTAAACTATTTCTAAAAGTTTCAAAAACTTTTGTGCATCGTACACTAAAATATAAAAAGATAAGCTAATTAAGCTACTGGGTTCATACCCCATTTATAAAGGTTATAATCCTTTTCTTTTTAATTTTTAATAATTCTTCAAAAATTTTATTTATATCAATTATAATTATTGGAACATTAATTACAGTAACTTCTAATTCTTGGTTAGGAGCTTGAATAGGTTTAGAAATTAATTTGTTATCTTTTATCCCCCTAATAAGAGATAATAATAATTTAGTATCTACTGAAGCTTCTTTAAAATATTTTTTAACCCAAGCATTAGCATCAACAGTTTTATTATTTTCTATTATTTTATTAATATTAAAAAATAATTTAAACAATGAAATTAATGAATCTTTTACATCTATAATTATAATATCAGCCTTACTAATAAAAAGAGGAGCCGCTCCTTTTCATTTTTGATTTCCTAATATAATGGACGGGTTAACATGAATAAATGCTTTATTGCTAATAACTTGACAAAAAATTGCACCTTTAATATTAATTTCTTATTTAAATATTAAAAATCTTTTATTAGTCAGTGTAATTCTTTCTGTTATTATCGGAGCTATCGGAGGATTAAATCAAACATCTTTACGAAAATTAATAGCTTTTTCTTCCATTAATCATTTAGGATGAATATTAAGCGCATTAATAATTAATAAATCAATTTGATTAACTTATTTTTCTTTTTATTTTTTTCTTTCATTTGTATTAACTTTTATATTTAATTTATTAAAATTATTTCATTTAAATCAACTATTTTCAAGATTTTTTAATAGAAAAATTTTAAAATTTACTTTATTTATAAATTTTTTATCTTTAGGAGGATTACCCCCTTTTTAGGATTCCTTCCTAAATGAATTGTAATTCAAGAATTAACTTTTTGTAATCAATATGCTCAATTAATAATTATAATAATAATAACATTAATTACTTTATTTTTTTATTTACGAATTTGTTATTCAGCTTTTATATTAAATTATTATGAAAATAATTGAATTATTAGTTTTCAAACTAACGATTTTTTAATAAATTTATTTTTAATCCTTTCATTTTTTTCTATTTTTGGTTTATTTTTAATTTCACTATTTTATTTAATATTATAAGGCTTTAAGTTAAACAAACTAATAGCCTTCAAAGCTGTAAATATAGGAATTCCTTTAAGCCTTAGTAAATATTTACTCCTTCAAAATTGCAGTTTGATATCATTATTGACTATAAGACCAATTGATTAAGAAGAAATATTCTTATAAATAGATTTACAATCTATCGCCTAAACTTCAGCCACTTAATCGCGACAATGGTTATTTTCAACAAATCATAAGGATATTGGAACATTATATTTTATTTTTGGAGCATGAGCCGGAATAGTGGGAACATCTTTAAGAATTTTAATTCGAGCTGAACTTGGACACCCTGGAGCATTAATCGGTGATGATCAAATTTATAATGTTATTGTTACAGCTCACGCTTTTATTATGATTTTTTTCATAGTAATACCTATTATAATTGGTGGGTTCGGAAATTGATTGGTACCTCTAATATTAGGAGCACCTGACATAGCTTTTCCTCGAATAAATAATATAAGTTTTTGACTTCTTCCTCCTGCTTTATCTCTTTTATTAGTTAGAAGTATAGTTGAAAATGGAGCTGGAACAGGTTGAACAGTTTACCCACCTTTATCAGCAGGGATTGCTCATGGAGGAGCTTCAGTTGATTTGGCTATTTTCTCTTTACATTTAGCTGGAATTTCTTCAATTTTAGGAGCTGTAAATTTTATTACTACAGTAATTAATATACGATCTACAGGAATTACCCTTGATCGAATACCTTTATTTGTTTGATCAGTTGTTATTACAGCTTTATTATTATTATTATCTTTACCAGTTTTAGCAGGAGCTATTACTATATTATTAACAGACCGAAACTTAAATACTTCCTTTTTTGACCCTGCTGGAGGAGGAGATCCTATTTTATACCAACATTTATTTTGATTTTTTGGTCACCCAGAAGTTTATATTTTAATTTTACCAGGATTTGGAATAATCTCTCACATTATTAGTCAAGAATCTGGTAAAAAGGAAACATTTGGATCTTTAGGAATAATTTATGCTATATTAGCAATTGGATTATTAGGATTTATTGTATGAGCTCACCATATATTTACTGTAGGAATAGACGTAGATACTCGAGCTTATTTTACATCTGCAACTATAATTATTGCTGTTCCAACTGGAATTAAAATTTTTAGTTGATTAGCCACATTACATGGAACTCAATTATCTTATTCCCCTGCAATTCTTTGAGCTTTAGGATTTGTATTTTTATTTACTGTAGGAGGATTAACTGGTGTAGTTTTAGCTAATTCTTCAGTTGATATTATTTTACATGATACTTATTATGTAGTTGCTCATTTTCACTATGTTTTATCAATGGGAGCTGTATTTGCTATTATAGCAGGATTTATTCACTGATACCCTTTATTTACAGGATTAACTTTAAATGCTAAGTGATTAAAAAGTCAATTTATTATCATATTTATTGGAGTAAATTTAACATTTTTCCCTCAACATTTCTTAGGATTAGCAGGAATACCTCGACGATATTCTGATTACCCAGATGCTTACACTACATGAAATATTGTATCTACAATTGGTTCTTCAATTTCATTATTAGGAATTTTATTTTTCTTTTTTATTATTTGAGAAAGCTTAGTATCTCAACGACAAGTAATTTATCCAATTCAACTAAATTCTTCTATTGAATGATACCAAAATACTCCACCTGCTGAACATAGTTATTCTGAATTACCATTATTAACTAATTAATTTCTAATATGGCAGATTAGTGCAATGGATTTAAGCTCCATATATAAAGTATTTTACTTTTATTAGAAACAAATGTCTACATGAGCTAATTTAGGTTTACAAGATAGAGCATCTCCTTTAATAGAACAATTAATTTTTTTTCACGATCATGCATTATTAATTTTAGTAATAATTACTGTTTTAGTAGGATATTTAATATTTATATTATTTTTTAATTCATACATTAATCGATTTTTATTACATGGACAATTAATTGAAATAATTTGAACTATTCTTCCGGCTATTATTTTATTATTTATTGCTCTTCCTTCATTACGACTTTTATATCTTTTAGATGAAATTAATGAACCTTCTGTTACTTTAAAAAGTATCGGTCACCAATGATACTGAAGTTATGAATATTCAGACTTTAATAATATTGAATTTGATTCATATATAATTCCTACAAATGAATTAGCAACTGATGGATTTCGTCTTTTAGATGTTGATAATCGAGTAGTTTTACCAATAAATTCTCAAATTCGAATTTTAGTAACTGCTGCAGATGTAATTCATTCATGAACTATTCCTGCCTTAGGAGTAAAGGTTGATGGAACTCCTGGACGACTTAATCAAACAAATTTTTTTATTAATCGACCAGGACTTTTTTATGGTCAATGTTCAGAAATTTGTGGAGCAAATCACAGTTTTATACCTATTGTAATTGAAAGTGTTCCTGTAAATTATTTTATTAAATGAATTTCTAATAATGTAAATTCTTCATTAGATGACTGAAAGCAAGTACTGGTCTCTTAAACCATTCAATAGTAAATTAGCGATTACTTCTAATGATAAAAAATTAGTTAAAGTTATAACATTAGTATGTCAAACTAAAATTATTAAATTTTTAATATTTTTTGATTCCACAAATAGCCCCTATTAGATGATTATTTTTATTTATTATTTTTTCAATTACATTTATTTTATTTTGTTCAATTAATTATTACTCTTATCTACCTTCATCACCTAAATCTAATGAATTAAAAAATATTAATTTAAATTCAATAAATTGAAAATGATAACAAATTTATTTTCTGTATTTGACCCTTCAGCAATCTTTGGTTTATCATTAAACTGATTAAGAACATTTTTAGGACTTTTAATAATTCCTTCAATTTATTGATTAATACCTTCTCGATATAATATTTTTTGAAATACAATTCTTTTAACTCTTCACAAAGAATTTAAAACATTATTAGGACCTTCAGGACATAATGGATCAACCTTTATTTTTATTTCATTATTTTCATTAATTTTATTTAATAATTTTATAGGATTATTTCCTTATATTTTTACTTCAACAAGTCATTTAACATTAACTTTATCTCTTGCTTTACCTTTATGATTATGTTTTATAATTTACGGATGAATTAATCACACTCAACATATATTTGCTCATTTAGTACCTCAAGGAACTCCTGCTGTTTTAATACCTTTTATAGTATGTATTGAAACTATTAGAAATATTATTCGTCCAGGAACTTTAGCAGTACGATTAACAGCAAATATAATTGCTGGACATTTATTATTAACATTATTAGGAAATACTGGTCCTGCTATATCAGCATTTTTAGTAACATTTTTATTAATTGTACAAATTGCTTTATTAGTATTAGAATCAGCAGTTGCTATAATTCAATCTTATGTATTTGCAGTTTTAAGAACTTTATATTCTAGAGAAGTAAATTAATTATAATGTCTACACATTCAAATAACCCATTTCATTTAGTTGATTATAGTCCTTGACCTTTCACAGGAGCTATTGGACCAATAACAACTGTATCAGGTATAGTAAAATGATTTCATCAATATGATATTTCATTGTTTTTTTTAGGTAATATTATTACAATTGTAACTGTTTATCAATGATGACGAGATGTATCTCGTGAAGGAACATACCAAGGATTGTAACGTACAAAGCCTTAACGTAGCTGATGGGCAGCAAAAATTGCTGTATGTAATTAGAATGTGCCTCACGGTTGGGCTGCAAAAATTTCTGTAACGTAGATATCTATAAATGCGAAACCATAAAGGCTTACCAACCATTGCAATCAGCAAGTATACGTTATTGTGTGAGGCCTATCTTGGTGTTAACACGATTCATCTGCGGGACTCTTAATGCGGCTAGCAAGACAATCGGCTGGGGTGGTTCTTTGATGAATGTGTTTCACCCACTCACACGTCAGCAACTTTAAATAAAGTCCCTGTGTTGAAACTCGAAATAGAATAGGAGAAAAGAATAGAAGAAAATAGTCCTAGTGTTGGCTGTATAGGTGTATTTACAGCCGCGCTCTCTACCCACCCTACCATGATTTTCCTTTCAGCGCTAGGGGAAAATCCCAATACAAACATCCTTATTCACATTAGATTGCCCAAAAAGAAAGTTCAGAAAATTACCTCATTATAAAAATCATTATTATTCACTTAAATTAATGTATTCTCACAATCATTCATCTCTTAGAATCTAATATTTCATTCAGTAGATCTGAGAACAAAGTTAACTCACATTAAAAAAACCAAAACCATTCTATAATATATATAAGAAAATTTACAATTTCATAAATGATCACCAAATTAATTTGTAATTACTAAAAAGAATATATAGCTCGAAACTTTAACGCATATTGTTTTATATTCAAAGATAATTAAATCAAAATCAAAAAGATTATTCTAAACATCGGCATAACTTCATGAACATTAACTTTTTTTTTTTTTTTCTAAATTTCGACCCACTGTGCAAAAGCAAAACGCAACGCTTACATATGCAGCGTATAAAAATTAACCGTTCAATTTTTTCAACTCTTCACATACCAAAATGTTTTAATAAAACAATTATGCATATTTATTCGTTTTTTCCTTTTTCTTTTGATACTTTTCACTTTTCAGTTCATACTCTTTCTTTTCTTTTCTTTACGCATGATTTTATTTGAAACACATTAGAAGTATATAAAAATATATAGAGGGGCAAACGGATGGAGATAAGCAACGACAATTGTTTTCGTTATTGTCTTTGCATTGAATACTCTTGCTTATTGTCTCCGACTTCGCTTTATATTTATACAAATTTGGTAACAAAAAATAATTATTAGAAAAGACTCACCCTTTTTTGAAGCGGCGCATGAAGGCCTTCGAGGAATTGCTGTAGAGGCTATAGATTTAATTTCATTTTTTTATTAATTATGTTCACATTTTTTTGTTGTTCGTTACCAAGTAAAGCAATTGCTCATGCTTGTTTTTTTTGTTCTTAATTTTTTCGTTTTCTTTTATATTTTCACTTTCTTCTTTATCTGTTATCGATTTTTTGACTTTTCAATTTTGCATTAGATTTCATTTTTTTTTTTTTGCTCATTTTTTTTTCCATTTTTATGTATGTATGTTACCTCGCGACTTCAAAAAAAAATTTTGTTTTGCACATGTGGCTCGAAATTTTTGCTTTGCGTTTTCTTCTTTTTTTTTTTTCACTTTTCACTCCTTTTGCTTTTTCTTTCTTTTTACCAATTATTACTTGTACACTAACTTATGCTAGCTTTCGATTATAGAATATTACCTAGATTTAAAAAAAAAAAGAAGTTAAAAATTTTCGTTTTCATTCGTTTTCACTATGGCTTTCTGGCTCAAACCCTTTTTTTTTTTTTTTTTTTGATTTTCACTCTGGCTAGACTTTTTTTTTTTTGCAACTTTTTCACTTTTTTTTAACTGATACAATTTATTCTTTGGGCTGCGTGCTTTCGCCGTTTGCACTTTTCACCGCTTGCCCTCGCACCGGTGTCGTATCGAAATTTGACTGATCTGATGGTCGCCAATGTAATTGCTTCGTCCCCTTTGGTGAATAACTTCTTTCTGCTTGCACTATCCAACATAAATGTCTTGGAATTCTGGCTTTGGAAATCATCAACACCAAAATTTATGCCTTACATTTGTCTAACAGAAAAATGATATACATATACATGATAAAATATGAATGTCGTTAATGCGGTTTTTTTTTCTTTTCTTTAGAGCTGTATAATTACCTTTTGATTAATCAAAGCAATACATTTTAATTTCCTTTTTCCTTTTTTGGCATTATGAATGAACATACCGAGACATACCGAGAAAATCTGCGTGCAAAGTTTTATTTGCGAAATTACCAAATTGTAATAATTTAAAGAAAATTTAGCACTTACTCAAGAAGTATCTCTTGAACTAGAGAACACCAACTTCATTTGTTTCTTTTTATATATTATAATTCAAGCCCATGCAGGATGGCTTGTATTTATTCGGATTAAAAATTTTACTTGGGTTATTTTAACTATACCAAAAAAATGAAATATTAATTTTTTCCACTTCCTGCAAAGGACTGTTCCGCTCGGTTGCCAATTTGAAAAGAATTCATCAAGATCGTTCGCCTATGCTCTATGCCTAACTTTGATCTTCGTTTAGACCCGAAGTCAATTTAAATAATCATTAAATGTGTTTTGAATTCAGTAGTTTGAAAAATATTTGAGCATATTCATTGATTTGAAATTTCACTTTTCTTATCGAATTAAATATAATAAAGAACTGCAAAGGGTATATAAACTTCGGCAAGGCCGAAGTTAACTTCCATAGCTCGTTTTTATTTTAATTTTATTAATTGGATTATACCATGAATGAAATCAAGGAATGTTAAATTGATCAAATTAATATATATATATATATATATATATATATAGGGTTGTAGTTAATTATAACATTTGATTTGCATTCAAAAAAGTATTGAATATTCAATCTACCTTATAAATACAATGAATATGAAGCGATATATTGCATTTAGTTTCGACCTAATCTTAGGTAAATTTACCCTTATTCTTTAATTGAAGCCAAAAAGAGGCCTATCACTGTTAATGATATAATTGAGTAATTAACTCCAATTAAGGAAGTATGGTGATCAAGTAAAAGCTGCTAACTTTTTTCTTTTTAATGGTTAAATTCCATTTATACTTCTGTTTATATAGTTTAAATAAAACCCTACATTTTCATTGTAGAAATAAAATACTATATTTTTATAAATTACTAAATATAATTCACTATATTCAAAGATTATCTAATCTCCATAACATCTTCAATGTCATACTCTAATATATAAGCTATTTGAATATAAAAATAATAAAAAATTAAATAAAATTAAAACTCAAAATACAAATAATAATAAATAAATTTTTAAACTATTATTATGTATAACAAATAAAATTTGAGAGTAATTAACTAATTTTTGATATAAATGTTGACCTCCAAAATATTCTGATCAACCTTGATCAAAACTTTTAACTACAATTTGACCATAATTTAAAGGATAAAAAATTATTCCATAAGTTCTAATATAAGGTATAAATCATATTGAACCTAAAAAACTTGAAATTTTATAATATAAAAAAGATTTATTTAATCTATATAATTTTCTTATAGAAATTAAATAACCAAATAAACCTCCAAAAATACAAACAAACAATGTTAATAATTTTATATAAATTGGTAAGCAAATTATATAAGGATAAGGAAAAATCAATCAATTTAATATTCTACCCCCTACAATTCTTATAATTAATAATCCTATTATACCTCGTAATATAATTCATCCTTCATCATTTAATATATTTAATCTACCACAATTTAAATCTCCTGTTATAGAATAATAAACTAATCGAAAAGAATAACTTACTGTTAATCCCGTAGAAAAAAATATAAAAAAAATGAAAATATATTAATATTACTAATTAAAACTATTTCTAAAATTATATCCTTTGAATAAAATCCTGCTAAAAAAGGTATCCCACATAAAGCTAAATTAGATACATTAAAACATATCGAAGTTAAAGGTATATGAATTCTTAAACCTCCTATTAACCGAATATCTTGATTATTATTTATATTATGAATAATAGCTCCAGCACATATAAATAATAATGCTTTAAATAAAGCATGAGTTAATAAATGAAACATAGCTAATTTATAAAACCCTATTGATAAAATACTTATTATTAAACCTAATTGTCTTAAAGTTGATAAAGCAATAATTTTTTTTAAATCAAATTCAAAATTAGCTCCTATTCCAGCTATAAATATAGTTAATCCTGATAATAATAATAATAATTGACCTAATCATGAATTTCTTAATAAAATATTAAATCGAATTAATAAATAAACTCCAGCAGTTACCAAAGTAGATGAATGAACTAATGCTGAAACAGGAGTAGGAGCAGCTATTGCAGCAGGTAACCAAGAAGAAAAAGGAATTTGAGCACTTTTAGTTATAGCAGCTAATATAACTAAACTACCAATTACTATTATTTCAAATTCATTTTGTATAACTTCTAAATAAAATACATAATTTCATCTTCCATAATTTAATATTCAAGCAATAGCTAATAATAGTGCTACATCTCCAATTCGATTAGATAAAGCAGTTAATATACCAGCATTATACGATTTTACATTTTGAAAATAAATTACTAAACAATAAGAAACTAATCCAAGACCATCTCATCCTAATAAAATTCTAATTAAATTAGGACTAATAATTAATAATATTATTGATAAAACAAATATTAAAACTAATATAATAAAACGATTAATATTTTCATCTCTTCTTATATATTCCTTTCTATAAAAAATTACTAAAGAAGCAATTATTAAAACAAATGATATAAATAATAAACTTATTCAATCAAATAATAAAGTCATTACAATTCTTATAGAATTTAATGAAACTACTTCTCACTCAATAAAATAAACTAAATTATTTAATAAAAAATTTAATCTTAAAAAAAAACAAGATAATCTAATAGAAATTAAACTTACAAATCTAATTCTACAAATTGATAAATATTTCACGATCTAAAATGAATAACTCATATCACTAACACCACAAATTAGTATTTTTTTTAAACTATTTAAATATAATCACAATATACTTATATCTCTTTTTAAAATTAATAAATTTAAAGGTAATCAATGTAATAATAATAATAAATACTCACGAATTTTACCATTACTAAATGAATAAACACCTGAAAAAATTTTTCCATGTTGACTAAAAGAATATAAATATAATGAATAAGCAGCTCTAAAAAAAGATAATAAAGATAACATAATTATAGAAATTCATGATCAAGAAACAATTCTATTTAATAAAGAAATTTCACCTAATAAATTTAATGTAACAGGAGCTGCTATATTAGCTGAACTTAATAAAAATCATCATAATGCTATGGCAGGTATAAAATTTAATAAACCCTTATTAATTAATAATCTTCGTCTACCTAACCGTTCATAAGAAATATTAGCCAAACAAAATAATCCAGATGAACATAATCCATGACCAATTATTAAAGTATAAGAACCTCTTAGTCCTCAATATCTTATTACTAATAATCCTGCCAATACAATTCCTATATGAGCTACTGAAGAATAAGCAATTAAAGCCTTTAAATCTGTTTGACGTAAACAAACAAATCTAACTAAAACTCCTCCAACTAATCTAATTCTAATTCAAATAAAACCATATTTTAAATTTATTAATTGTAAAATTGATAATACCCGCAATAATCCATAACCCCCTAATTTTAACATAATTCCAGCTAAAATTATTGACCCAGAAACAGGGGCTTCAACATGAGCTTTAGGTAACCATAAATGAACTAAAAATATAGGTATTTTAACTAAAAAGGCACATAATATACAAAAATAAAGTAAATCATAATTAAATATAAAATTATTTATTAAATAAAAATTTATTGTACCCATTTTATTTATTAAATAAAAAATACCAATTAATATAGGTAAAGAAACCAATAAAGTATAAAATAATAAATAAATTCCAGCTTGCAATCGTTCAGGTTGATACCCTCAACCTAAAATTAAAAATAATGTAGGAATTAATCTTCTTTCAAAAAATAAATAAAATATAAATAAATTTATTCTTCTAAAAGTTAAAATCAATAATAATAATAAAATAACTACATTTAATAAAAATAAATTTTTATAATTATTATATTTATTAACTCTTTCTCTAGCTAATAATATTAATGAACAAATTCATAAACTTAATATAATTAAACCATAAGAAAGTATATCTCTTCCTAAAAAATAAGAAATTTCTGATCAAAAATTTATAAAATTATTTATCAGTAAAAAAATAAATCTAATTAAAAATAATAAAATTTGTACCATTCAATATATATTATTAATTAAACACAAAGGACTTAAAAAAAATAAAAAAAGTACTAATTTTAACATTATATAATTCTAAAAGATTGAAAATAATCATTACCATGTGTACGAATTATTGAAACTAAAATTGATAAACCTAATGCCCCTTCACATACTCTAAAAGTTAAAAATATTATTCTAAAATAATTTTCATAATTTAATAAAATAAATTAATTAAATAAATAAATAATAAAAAAATAATATTAAAACAATAAATTCTAAACTTAATAATATTGAAAGTAAATGTTTCTG
>JAECXG010000150.1:0-347379 GCA_018152135.1 Drosophila paulistorum
AAGCGCTGACGGCAATCCCATTTCAAAATCTGTTAAGTTTTCACACTCTTGGAAAACTTTCAAAATACCTTCATTCTTTAACAACATTTTTGCACAATTAAATAAAACTGTCTTGAATTATATTGACAAATACTATTCAGTCCTGATTTAAGGTGTTTCCACTTATGAAGTTAAAAATAAACTGTCGCAAACGACAGACACACTCTTGGAAAACTTTCAAAATCCTTTCATTCTTTAACAACATTTTTGCACAATTAAATAAAACTGTCTTGAATTATTATTGACAAATACTATTCAGTCCTGATTTAATGTGTTTCCACTTATCAACTTAAAAATAAACTGTCGCAAACGAGAGGAATAAGTAGCTCTTTATGTTATATTTTTTTAATTAACTAGGTAGAACGAAAAATCGGTATTACCCTTTTTGTATTAACAACTTAATATTTACATCCAATTAGGTAAACAGAAATAAAAACGACCAACCCACAAATAGGACAAACTTTTCATCAATTTAAATAACATTTACCTTACTTGTCATTTTTTCCAAAGCAGGTAATTAGCAATTTATCATTGTAGAAAGGCATATGTAAACAGGTAGTATTTGCAAAACAGCATTACGCATTTAAATACAAAGAAGCTACAGGCCAATACGCATGCGCTCTTCTTCTTCCTTATACCTGCAGCGCATTTTTTAGGCGATGTTGCCTTAGTTTTATGGCTTACGCATCGCTGTCGCAGGTCTCCGGTAAATAGGTGATAGGTAAATATGTCATCTACCTAGTGTATGTAGTCCGGTATTGATACTCGTTGAGTCTTGCTAGTTTTATTCCATTAAACTTCAAAAAATGACAATATTTAGTACATTTTTTAAACGCTTCTAGTTCAATAACTATTTAAGTAATTATTAAAATTTTTGAAACATGCTATTAACAAAGAACATACTTTTCAGATAAAAAATCCAAGATCGATTGTTGAAATCGCCCAATATTCAGCTTTAAAGTTGCGACTTTTTTTAAAAATTATAATTTTTTCCTTTTCACTATGTCACAATGTCTCAACTTTGGGCGCCTCTAGCACCCAAGAATCTCAACCGATTCATAATCTCTGAAGTATTTCCTATCGATTGCATATATCATTTTTGCCAAACGCGATCATGCAAAAACGTATTTTTGCAACGCTATCCGAGCAGAGGCCCAACTGTGTGCCGTCTAGTTCGCACCAATTCTGCTGATAAGTCGATCTTACACGAATGCTCCCACTAACGCTGTCTCGCTCGTGTCGCCAATGCCGATATCTCCCTCTTGCACAAATTTTTCCACCGACGCCGCCAAATTCGTGCGTCTAATGCTTTCTCGCTTCTCTTACCCAATATTTACAAGCGTCGCATGCCGCTAATTTCTCAAGAATTGTCCACTCCAGGTACAGCTGCTCACCACATAGATTCTATGTTCCAGGCCAATAGCCAAATAAATCTACCATCTCAGTGAATAGTTCCCACGACGATAATCCAACACATTTACAAAAATTACGCTATACCAGCCTCATTAATACGTAAATTTTTACAAAATTCCAACGATCGTCAATCTCTTTGCGCTTCCAGCCTCTTTGTCGCGCAAACTGCAGGGTTCTCTCTATACTGCTCGCACCTCCACAATTCTCACTCTCATTTGAACTTTAAGAAAAACAGGAAAACGTCCGTCTCTATCCCACATACAAGCATACATCAACACATCTTTTTTTTTCTCAAACTTTCTCTGTCTTTGGCGACTCAATTTAATTGAATTTTTTCGCCATTTGGACTTTTTGTTTTATTTATTATTTATTAAACGTACATATCTCAATTCTGACATCAATTTGTGGGACCGAATATATTCGCACTTAATTTCATGAAAATTCGTATTATTGAACATAATGAGGATACATTTGTCACTTAATTATTACATTAGTATATTCTTTTCTCGAGCAGCTACGAGGAACACGTTCGTCACGACTTGACGCCAAAAAACTCTCTCTCTTTCTCTAATAACCTCGATTGTTTGTCATCGATATCATTGATTTCTTTTGATTTATACACCTCTGAACTAGTTCAATACAATCGATCGCTTCTCGTCTTTCGACCTATTCCCACATGTATGTGATGAAGTCCCTGTTGAAGTCCCTTGCAGGGCATCCTTCACGAGAATTTGATTTAGTTCACTCATTTTTACTTTACTGTGTTCTTTTATATAGACTTCACTTGATTACTTTGCACTGAACTGTATATATTAGTTCCGGACCGGGTTAGCTGTTACTGGGGCAGAACTTTCTTCTTTTGGGGGTAGCTAAATGAATTTTTTCTCCTTTGGGTTCTTGTGAAAAAAAGTAGGCACGCAGAAATTTTCTTTTACTTGTATTTTATTCACTTTTTCTCGTTGCACTAAATTTAGCTTATCTAAGAGCGGGGAATAAGCCCCGCTTGATGCGAAGTTTGGGGAGTTCTTATTGTGCGGAGAGTGGTGGGTATCATCGAGAGAGCGGCGCGAGGTGAAAGCTCCCGCCTCCCTTAACACTTGTGTTTCCTGTTGCGCATAAACATGCTCCCCCCTATGGCAATTTGCGGGTCCACCGGAGAGCTCGGAGTTTGGCAGCACAGGTCATCGACCACCTTCAGGATCGCCTCCAGTCGCCATCCTTCGCTGTCGGGGACTGCTGCCACCGCTTTCTCCTCCCCAATTGACGGCTGTCAGTTTAAAGGCCGTGGCCAGCAACGTCGCCATCGACGATACCGTCGAGCATAGATGTGTATCTTGTGTAAGGGCCTTCACATCGAAGGTTTTCCACCGTCTCGAGGAGTACCATCGCCGTTGGCATTAAGTGGGGGTTGCGGTGCTGCTGCAGTGTGGGCAGTGTCAGCCTAGGATCGGATGCTGGCGTTGGTGCGATCCTTCGTCTGGAGGAATCAGGAATGGCGTACGACGGAGCGTGGAGTGTGTCGACGTGGCTCCTTGTGGAAGTGGAGTAATGTATGGTGGTCCTCCTTGCATATGCTACAGCTATCACCGCTCAAACAGCTTCCCTCTGAGTGTTGGTGGGCCAGGCAATTGGCGCAGTATTTATTGGCAATCATTGTCCTCATCCTCTTTTCCACGTTCAGTCGGAGGAAGCAACGGCATCGCTTCAGAGGATAGATTCCGCGACAGACTCGGCGACGGAAGTACTCAGCTCCTCTCGAATAACTTTGATTCTCCTTCGATGCCAGTACTGATCGTGGTCTTCAAGCCATAGAAACGGGATGTGAAATGTGACGTTGCCGTCACTGCTAGGGTACGATTGGTCACCCGAGACGCCATTCATTTAATGGAAGATTTTCATTCTTGAGTACCACCAGGTCGCCCACTTCAAGAAATTTACAAGAGAATCGCCACTTATTTCGCTTATGTAGCTTCTTCAGATATTCCTCTTTCCACTGAGAGTCAGCAGAAATGGTGACTTATAGCCTTCAGATGATAGATAGATGATTAATGATAGATGGAACCTGGTCCTTGATTTTAGGCAATGGACCGCCTACTAGGAAATGGCCTGGGGTCAAAGCCAAAGAATCAGACATAGGAGAAATCGGCTGCGAGTTTAGACAAGCCTCTATCTTAGCAAGCGGAGTAGAGAACTCCTCGAGGGTATAGTGGCCTTGTAGAACAGAGTTTTTAAACTCTGTGTTGCCCCGGGAGGGATGAAATGCCAAGACCGATTCTGATGTCTATAATTTTTTGCTGGGTAGACCTTAGGAAATTTTTTTGAAGCACTCTTTTGTCGGACTGCACTTGCTGGGGACACTTTCGCCTCGATACAAACCGAGCGAATGCTGTTAGAAACGTTTCAGTACTTAAATCCGAAGTTGTCTCAAGGTGAATGGCTTTGGTAGAGAAACAAACAAAGACACACAATCTCTTTGATATGCGACAGGCGTGGCCGGTGCAACTTTTGATATCAAAACGCGCCCACATGCTCCGATCACACCAGATGCGTCAATGAACGGAATCAAATTGAGAATGATCCTAGAATGATCCAGTCGCGAGGTATTCACGCTGAGTGACTTGGATCAACGCCTGGAGTGCTTGATTGATCTCATTAGAGGTCACTTCGCCGGAATAATCGTTTGGAAGTTTGGAAACACGAGGCATTATCTCGTTGGCTGGCTTAGCGATTGCGACATGGACCTTCACTACTCGCTTCCAAGATAGTGTCTAGTCGGAGTGGTGTCGCTCGCCGCCAGTACTCTTGTGGTTCCCGCAGCCATGGTGGGCCGTGACAACACAAATCCTTGCGTACAAATTCCTGTGCACTCAGGCCGCGGCTAGGGAGATCTGCTGGATTGTCCTCTGAACGGATTGGTTGCCGTAACAATTTTAGCTACCCGATTAGCGACAAATGATGTCGATGTGCAGGGTGGCTTATATAACCCCGACAGAACGACTGTGGAATCTGACCAATAAAATGCCTCAGCATTGTGAGGAACATTATAATTAACTATAATATCCCGCACAACAAGCCAGCAACAACAAAATCAAGCGGTGCAAAGGATGCACCAGATACACGATACAGCCGAGACACAAACCAAACGTACGATATACGACCGAACCCGCTGCTGATGGATCGAACCGATTCGATAGAAGTGGCATATGATCAAACGTGGCCAGTCGAACCACACACAACCGCCGGTGATTTCGTACAAGCGGGAAGATGCGTGGGTAGCATAATGCAAGAAGCCGATATGCACACACATGCGATGGGCAACCAAGTCCAACATGGCTCGATCCCATGATTTATTATATGAAACGATGCATGCATGCATTATATGAAACGATAATGGTTTGTGGATCCCGAAGGGGGAGGGATGAACGATGGTGAAGCCCTCTATCTGATAGATACGATATACGTATGAAAGTGCATTGCAAGGGAAATTAAACGAGTGCACACAGCACGCGTGCATCGCGACCCGTAGCACTTTTTAGCCTAGCCATTCTTTGAATATTGCCGGTAAGCAGAATTCGCCGGAAGAGGCGACCCATAGCACTTTTTAGCCTAGCCATTCTTTGAATATTGCCGGTAAGCAGAATTCGCCGGAAGAGGCGACCCACTTCTGACACGATCCCAACGCTGCTGCCCACAGCACGACGCCGCAGCCAGCGCCCTATCGGCATCTCGGGATATATTTAAGGGACCACGCTCGACAGAGCGGGCAGTCTTAGTTGAGAGGGAGTCTTCGTTTAGGCGTGGAACTAATGGACTCAAGTCTACAAGTCATGATCAATCGAGGGAGTTTTTAAGGCCTTACGAGTAACCTTAAAAGCTCAGACTAGTGAAACAAACAAGTGAAAGGATCAAGAAAAGTCAGAATAATTTGAGACGGCCTTACGAGTAACCTCTCAAATTATCCTGTAACCAGCAAGTCCTTGGAATAGGACTAAGACACCGTGTTTATGCAAGAATCGAGTAAGGTCAAACTGCTCCAGGACGATTCCCAGCATATTGGAAGGTACAACGATATATCCTGTTACCGAAATTCCAGGAAAGAGGTCGGGACTCCTCTAAAAGAAACTTGTCATATCCAACCAAGCCCATAAACAATCGTAAATAAACATACCACCAAAACAAATCAATAAACAAACCTGTTATAATTTCACCGGGGCACAAAATTTTGTTGTGCCGAACCTAGCCCAAGAGATAATTGTAAATATCCCGAAGGACGAAAAAGGATCGTTACAACTGGCGCCCAACGTGCTATACTGGTGAAATTTTAAACAAGACAAAAGTTTGAAAATTGGAAAGAAAACATCAAAATGGGGAAAGTATGGATGTACCACATGAAGAAGGAGGATCTGTTACAAACAGGCCAAAGGATCGGAGTCAACATGAACGGCACGGTAGAGGAGATGAGAAAACAACTCGGCGAATGGATAGACAACCACGAGTCTGATCCAGAGTGGGGAGAGGAGATAAGAAGATTAGAACTCAAGTTCACAAAAATGTCCAAGCAAAAACCAGAAACAAGCGCAGCACAGTCAGGCGAGAATGGTGAGAACAAGGAGGCCGAGGAGTTCAAAAAAATAAATATCGCTACGCTAGCGATTCCTCCATTTGCACCACCAAGATGGGGAAGCGAAGGAGCATTAGACGGCACCGACACAAAGAGGGACTTAAGTAGACAAACGATAGACCCCAAGAACGCGGCACCGCACACAACAAACAGGACCACCGAATACGCCAAGGTGGCAAAACAAGTGAGGGAGTGGACTTTCAGATTCGATGGCAATTCCAGACCGCTAGAATTTATAGAACAAATCGAGTGGTCAGCAGACATGTATGGCATCAAGCTGGACATGATCCCAAGAGCAATGCCAGAACTACTGAAAGACAAAGCACTCAAATGGTACCTCGCAAACAATAAGCAGTGGCGATCGTGGAAGGAATTCGTTGAGGGCTTCAAGAAATACTTCCTGCCAAGAGGATTCTTTAACAAATTGGCTGATCAAGTGAAAAATCGCAAACAAAACAGAAACGAGTATTTCAAGGACTATATGGTCGACGTGCAAACAATGATGAGACCCCTTAAAATACCAGAGTACGAGCAATTGGAGGTTATATTAGAAAATTGCACTCCAGATTTGAGGATATTCATTCGGCCGCACAGAGTCAGAAACCTAGATGAGCTGATGCAGTTGGCGGAAGAACATGAGATGCTTGAACAAGAACGATCAGATTTCCATAGCCCAAACAATGCTCAAAGAACACACAACAACCAATCAAGTCATAGAGGAGGAAATTACGGGCCACCAGTCACACAGTGCCGAAGATGCCAAAACAACAGCATGGAGAACAATTTAAGACCAACCCAAGAAAATAAAAACATCCAAGAGGGAAGAGTCTTGAACCCAAACCAGGCATGCCGCAGATGCGGAGGAGCCGGACACTGGGCAAGGGAGTGCAACAATCAGAGACTCAATTTCTGTTGGCAGTGTGGAAGGATTGGGAAAAGAACAAAGGAGTGTTGTTGGAGTTCGGGAAACGAAAGGCGGTTCCAGTCTATCAGGGGCGAGCAGGGACCCAGCCAACAAGCTCCTCACCACTAATAGGCCAACTAATAGAGGAAGAGGATCAATTGTCAGCAATTATCGAAGTAGCAGGAGTCCAGATAAAAGCGATAATTGACTCCGGAGCCACGAGCAGTTTTATCAGCAAACAAATGTTGGAAACGGTGGAAAAGAAAGGAGACCGAGAGACCACGAACAAGCAAGTATACATGGCGGACGGGAAGGTGAGAGACATCAACGAGCAATGGACAGGATACATTCGATTCGGAAACAAAGAAATGAACATAACATTTCTCATCATGCCAGACGGAATGGATGCTATAATCTTAGGATGGAATTTCTTAAGGCTGATGAATACCGAAATAGCATGCGGAGGCCACAGGATAAAAATTCCAACGGTGAAGAGGATGCAGGACAGGATGACCGAACGCATATCGATCGTGGTGACACAGAAGGAAGAGCAAACAGAAATACAAAGGTTTCTAGAACACGAACTGATGGAATTGGAGAAAATCAAGGGATCATCAAAAGTAGGGATACACAGGATCACAATGAAGGATGATATACCAATAAAACAAAGGTATTACCCAAAAAATCCAAAAATACAGGGAGAAATCAACACAAAGGTCGATGAACTGTTGACAATGGGATGCATCGAACCATCACAAAGCCCATATAGCTCACCCATAGTGATGGTGAGAAAGAAGCAGACGGGCAAATGGAGATTATGCGTAGATTTTAGACAGATTAACGCAAAATCTATAAAAGATGCATACCCAATGCCCCGCATCGATTACATCTTAAACCAACTACGTGAAGCGAAATTTATAAGCAGCCTAGACCTGAAGGACGGCTATTGGCAAATTCCGTTGGAAGAAAACAGCAGGCCAATGACAGCATTCACAGTCCCAGGGAAAGGTTTATTCCAATGGAAAGTGATGCCATTCGGGTTACACTCCGCATCAGCAACGTTCCAACGGGCTCTGGACCAAGTCATTGGCCCAGAAATGATACCAAACGCGTTCGCCTACCAAGATGACTTAGTGGTAGTAAGCAAAACAATCAAAGAACACATGGACCACCTGCAAGAAGTATTCAGGAGATTGAAAGAAGCAAACTTAAGAATAAATGCTGAAAAGTGCCAATTCTTTAGAAAAGAGCTAAAGTTTCTAGGCCACTTGGTAACAGAAAACGGTATTGCAACGGACCCAGACAAGGTGGCAGCAATAGCTCAATTGAAGCCGCCCACGTGCACAAAAGAATTACGGCAATATCTAGGAGTGGCTTCGTGGTACAGACGATTCGTACCAAATTTTGCTATGATAACACACCCGTTAAACGCACTGCTCAAGAAAAAAACCAAATGGCATTGGAGCGAAGAGCATCAGGCAGCATTCGAATCGGTAAAAGAAAAACTCACGAGTGACTCAGTATTGGCATGCCCAGACTTCACAAAAATGTTCGTACTCCAGACAGATGCAAGCAACATAGGATTAGGGGCCATACTAGTACAAAACACCGAGGAGGGGGAAAGAGTGGTTTCATATCTGTCGAGAGAGTTGAATCAAGCGGAGAAGAACTATTCGGCAACGGAAAAGGAATGCCTAGCAATAGTGTGGGCAGTACGCAAGCTGAGACCATATCTCGAGGGATACCGATTTAAGGTGGTGACAGACCACATGGCGTTGAAGTGGTTGAATAGTATAGAGAGCCCCACGGGACGCATAGCTCGATGGGCACTGGAATTACAACAATACGATTTCGAAATAGCATATCGAAAGGGCAAATTAAACATTGTCGCCGATGCACTATCAAGACAACCGATGGAAGGGTGCAAAAGAATAGTAGACAATGGCGCCCGATTACGACAAGCAAACAAAGAATGTGAGTGGATCCAAAATATAATAAAGAAAATACAACAACAACCACAGAAATATCCAGATTACATGGTAGAAAACAACCAGGTGTACAGGAATATTCCGCATAGAGCAGGCCAAGAAGAAGTAATATCATGGAAATTGTGTGTGCCCAAGACACTACGGAACCAAGTGATGGAAGAAAACCACACTTCCATAACGGCAGGGCATACAGGAAACAGGCGAACGATTGCTAGAACTGCGTCAAGATATTATTGGCCAGGAATGCAACGAGATATCTGAAATTCGTGGGAAAGTGTACAACGTGTCAACAATACAAACCCAACCAACAGCAAGCAGCAGGGAAAATGCTGACGCAAATACCGGATGAACCATGGGCCACCGTTTGCGCTGATTTCGTCGGACCCTTACCACGGTCGAAACATGGAAACTCAATGTTACTAGTAATCATTGACCGATTTTCAAAATGGACAGAACTGATACCCATGCGAAAGGCAACTGTGGAGAATCTAATCAAGGCCTTTAGGGAAAGGATTCTGTCGAGATTTGGAGTTCTTAAAGTGGTAATAACGGACAATGGGGTCCAATTCACTAGCAGAACGTTTAAGAAAATGCTAGAGGAATGGGGATGCCAACACCAATTAACAGCACCATTCACACCACAAGAAAACCCAACCGAAAGGGCAAACAGAACAGTGAAAACAATGATTGCTCAGTTTACCGGTGAAAATCAACGGAATTGGGATGAGAGCTGGCCGAAAATAACACTAGCTGTAAATACTAGTCAATCAGAGTCAACTGGATTTACACCAGCATATGTGATACTAGGACGTGAACCTAGAATGCCAGGCGCGATATACGATAGTGTCACGACAGGCACAGGAAAGCAAAGCATACCACCAGAGGCGAAGGCAAAACAAGTGCAAGATCTGTTCGAGCTAATAAGACGTAATCTGGAGACGGCGGCACAAGATCAGGCACGTCACTATAACCTAAGGAGGAGAGAGTGGAGACCAACAATTGGAACCACAGTATGGGCAAAAGAACACCATCTCTCGAATGCGGCCGAAGGATTTGCAGCAAAGTTGGCACCAAGATTTGGAGGTCCATATGAAGTGACAGGTTTTTTGTCTCCAGTTATATGTAAATTACGGCACAAAGAAACAGGAAAAACCAGGCAAGCACACATCAGCCAGATGAAACAACAAATATGTGAACAAACAGATGGCAAGAAACTAGATGAACAATGAATAAGGACGACTCTGATGACATGGCAGCGAGAAAGAAATACACATACAGAAAACAAACACAAGGTACAAGGGACAGGGGAGGGCAAATCACTCCCGAAGAAGGGGGGGAGTGTGAGGAACATTATAATTAACTATAATATCCCGCACAACAAGCCAGCAACAACAAAATCAAGCGGTGCAAAGGATGCACCAGATACAAGATACAGCCGAGACACAAACCAAACGTACGATATACGACCGAACCCGCTGCTGATGGATCGAACCGATTCGATAGAAGTGGCATATGATCAAACGTGGCCAGTCGAACCACACACAACCGCCGGTGATTTCGTACAAGCGGGAAGATGCGTGGGTAGCATAATGCAAGAAGCCGATATGCACACACATGCGATGGGCAACCAAGTCCAACATGGCTCGATCCCATGATTTATTATATGAAACGATGCATGCATGCATTATATGAAACGATAATGGTTTGTGGATTGCATAGGGGAATATACGAACCGAAGGGGGAGGGATGAACGATGGTGAAGCCCTCTATCTGATAGATACGATATACGTATGAAAGTGCATTGCAAGGGAAATTAAACGAGTGCACACAGCACGCGTGCATCGCGACCCGTAGCACTTTTTAGCCTAGCCATTCTTTGAATATTGCCGGTAAGCAGAATTCGCCGGAAGAGGCGACCCATAGCACTTTTTAGCCTAGCCATTCTTTGAATATTGCCGGTAAGCAGAATTCGCCGGAAGAGGCGACCCACTTCTGACACGATCCCAACGCTGCTGCCCACAGCACGACGCCGCAGCCAGCGCCCTATGGGCATCTCGGGATATATTTAAGGGACCACGCTCGACAGAGCGGGCAGTCTTAGTTGAGAGGGAGTCTTCGTTTAGGCGTGGAACTAATGGACTCAAGTTTACAAGTCATGATCAATCGAGGGAGTTTTTAAGGCCTTACGAGTAACCTTAAAAGCTCAGACTAGTGAAACAAACAAGTGAAAGGATCAAGAAAAGTCAGAATAATTTGAGACGGCCTTACGAGTAACCTCTCAAATTATCCTGTAACCAGCAAGTCCTTGGAATAGGACTAAGACACCGTGTTTATGCAAGAATCGAGTAAGGTCAAACTGCTCCAGGACGATTCCCAGCATATTGGAAGGTACAACGATATATCCTGTTACCGAAATTCCAGGAAAGAGGTCGGGACTCCTCTAAAAGAAACTTGTCATATCCAACCAAGCCCATAAACAATCGTAGATAAACATACCACCAAAACAAATCAATAAACAAACCTGTTATAATTTCACCGGGGCACAAAATAAATTTTGTTGTGCCGAACCTAGCCCAAGAGATAATTGTAAATATCCCGAAGGACGAAAAAGGATCGTTACAGCATTATCAACATAGCGGGTCAATGAAACCGTAAAAGAAACGTGGGCTACCCTAGATATCGCTGCAAGAAGGCAGCACGATATGCCTTGGTCATTGCTAACTCGCACGTAAATTGCGGCACCATTGGCCCGCTGTAACGCATCACAAAAACAATGGAATTGGATTTCGGAACTTAGATCATGAAGGACCCACCGAATTCGAATCTTGTGAAGAAAGGAGTAGCTCTTTGTAAATTCCTGTTACCTGTGATGGAGTTCACTGGGCAATTGATCATCCCACCCTAGCTCTTATAGCCAAAGCTCTTGCATAGACACGATCTGCCCTAGGACTTCCCGCTTAGTATAAGCTGACTTCATATCTTGGGGTGAGATGACAAAATAAAACTCATCCGGTGCCGCTTTCCATCGGATTCCAAGTGTTTTTGCTGTGCTAGGCTCTTCAATATCGAGGAAATCAGCATTCAGTAAATGACACTTTGGGATGCAACTGAGAACGCTAAGGAAAGCCAGCTGAACCAAGAGCATCTTGAAGTTCATTGACCATTGCGATTGCAGTTGATTCTTTGTGAGCCCCTGCCAGGACCTTGTCGACATACATATAGAACCGTACTCGGATGGCTAAGAACGGAGCACAGTTAATGCCAAACGTGACGGTTTAAGCCCGTAATCACCAAGATGGCCCTCTTTGTTTCTGAACAGGATTCTCTGAAATACCCTATGGATTGGATCGACCATAATTTGTCAGTTCATTTTGGTGATGTCGGCATTGAAAACGACTCGGAAAAAACACCACTTGCGAATCTGAGTAGTAAGATCAGAATGAAGTACCAGACCAGGGTAAAGTATGTCATTGAGGCTTACTCCGTTTGTGGACTTGCTAGAGGCGTTAAGGACTATCCGAACTTTTGTTGTGGTACTGTCGGGCTTAAAAACCGCATGGTGGTTTTGTGGCTTCAAATGTTATAGCCTTTCGGGTGACTGGAGTGGATTTCACGGAGATTTCGATGTGGGATCCGAAATAGCAGTTGTATTTTCAACTGCTTCGAGCATTCGAAACCGCTCGCTGAGGAAATCGCCCATCGTTTGCCACTCTGTGGCCACTGTGGCAGGCTACAGTGCTCAAAAGCACAAATGGATGCCTGCATAGCATTCTGATGATCTTGTAGTGCCTTTCCGGACTCATGGGAAATTTGAAGTCAAGAAGTGCTCGGAATTGGCTGTTTACGATAAGTCCCTTATTTTCGAAACGCTGTTTGAGTGCGTTCCATGCCGTTTTAAAACCATCATTTGTAAGCGAGAATTTTGCTATGCTATCGTTTATGTAAATGACCGTCAACAAATCACGGAACGTGGACCATTTGAGGTAATCTCCCATAAAGACTTCTGTGTCAAAGGGTGGCAGTCGACAGACTCGTTCTGCTGGTGCAGAGGTAGACCCATGACGGTTCGGAGGAGTTTAATCGAGACGTGCATCGCTTGTCATATTTAGCTTGGATGGCTAAATTTTCAGAGCTACCGTCTTTACTATCTGCAAGTGCCTCGCATTTCTCATATTCCTGCTCGACCCTCTCCCACAACGAACTCGAACTCGATCACGAGTGACTTGGAGCATAAATACGCTGCCTTAGACTGAAATGATCTTGCATCATCACTCTCCGAGTCAACCTCGACCTCGTCAGCCACCAAATCAAAATGTTGGAGAAGACGATCTTGCAACGATTGCTTTCTACCAGTTACTACGAAACTCAAACTGGCCAACATTGCTTTGAATTTCTTTATATTTAAACTTAATACTTCGTCTCTATACATTTTGTATTCGTCGTAGCTTACTCTTTGCAAGATTGAATCACTCAATTTGAATTATAACATCTTTCGCTCTAAACATCTAGCTCACCACTATGTTGCATTCTCATTCCCTCGTGTTGTCTCACCAACGCCGCACAGTGGGGCCTTCTGCCATTTAGCATTGCAAAAATCATAGCGTCTAAACCATTTAAGCGATTTCAAAAAGCATATGATAAAGAATACCTTAAGCTTCAAAATGAATGTTTGCCAAAAGTGCTGGGTATTCAAGGTGAAAGTCTGAAAATATTTCCAAGCATGTTTTTCCTTTAAAAATGGATCGAAACCCGGTTTTTTTCAATCACAAATGGAATTTTTCATTGTTTTAGACGACTATGTACCATTTTTTAATGTTTTAATTTGATTTTTTAACATAATTAGAAAAAGAATAAAAAATTTTGTTTTAATTTTTTTTTAGGTTATTTTCGAAAATTATTGATGGCTGATTTTCTTCAAAATAATTTTCAATAGCATCATCATCAGATGCTGCTGTAAACGTTGAACAATCTTCCACATCTTTATGCGGCCTAGTTGATGGATGATCATCTTCATGCTCCGAATCTACGAATGTCGTATACTCCTCAAGCCAAATTTCATTTTTATACCCTTGCAGAGGGTATTATAAAATTGGTCAGATGTTTGTAACGCACAGAATGAGACGTTTCCGACCCCATAAAGTATATATATTCTTGATCAGCATGAGAAGCTGAGTCGATATAGCCATGACCGTCTGTCCGTCCGTCTGTGCAAATCAACTTCACGCTGGCATCTTAAGATCTATCGGAATGAAATTTGATATTTGATCTACTTTTAGCCCGGAGATGATAAAGTATGAAAATTGTGAGGATCGGACTACTATATCATATAGCTCTAGAGCAAAAATTTTTGCAAAAATTGGAGTATCCCCATAAAATTTACCAATATAATAGAATTTGATATAAAATCGGTACAAATCGGTTCAAGCGCTCACGGCAATTCCATTTCGTAATCATTTAAGTTTTCACACTCTTGGAAAACTCTCAAAATCCTTTCATTCTTTAACAACATTTTTGCACAATTAAATAAAACTGTCTTGAATTATATTGACAAATATTATTCAGTCCTGATTTAAGGTGTTTCCACTTATGAAGTTAAAAATAAACTGTCGCAAACGACAGACACACTCTTGGAAAACTTTCAAAATCCTTTCATTCTTTAACAACATTTTTGCACAATTAAATAAAACTGTCTTGAATTATTATTGACAAATACTATTCAGTCCTGATTTAAGGTGTTTCCACTTATGAACTTAAAAATAAACTGTCGCAAACGAGAGGAATAAGTAGCTCTTTATGTTATATTTTTTTAATTAACTAAGTAGAACGAAAAATCGGTATTACCCTTTTTGTATTAACAACTTAATATTTACATCCAATTAGGTAAACAGAAATAAAAACGACCAACCCACAAATAGGACATACTTTTCATCAACTTAAATAACATTTACCTTACTTGTCATTTTTTCCAAAGCAGGTAATTAGCAATTTATCATTGTAGAAAGGCATATGTAAACAGGTAGTATTTGCAAAACAGCATTACGCAATGTTATCATTTAGATACAAAGAAGCTACAGGCCAATACGCATGTGCTCTTCTTCTTCCTTATACCTGCAGCGCATTTTTTAGGCGATGTTGCCTTAGTTTTATGGCTTACGCATCGCTGTCGCAGGTCTCCGCATATTGGGACTATATACATCTGATAGGTAAATATGTCATCTACCTAGTGTATGTAGTCCGGTATTGATACTCGTTGAGTCTTGCTAGTTTTATTCCATTAAACTTCAAAAAATGACAATATTTAGTACATTTTTTAAACGCTTCTAGTTCAATAACTATTTAAGTAATTATTAAAATTTTTGAAACATGCTATTAACAAAGAACATACTTTTCAGATAAAAAATCCAAGATCGATTGTTGAAATCGCCCAATATTCAGCTTTAAAGTTGCGACTTTTTTTAAAATTTATAATTTTTTCCTTTTCACTATGTCACAATGTCTCAACTTTGGGCGCCTCTAGAATCTCAACCAAGAATCTCAACCGATTCATAATCTCTGAAGTATTTCCTATCGATTGCATATATCATTTTTGCCAAACGCGATCATGAAAAAACGTATTTTTGCAACGCTATCCGAGCAGAGGCCGTGTGTGCCGTCTAGTTCGCACCAATTCTGCTGATAAGTCGATCTTACACGAATGCTCCCACTAACGCTGTCTCGCTCGTGTCGCCAATGCCGATATCTCCCTCTTGCACAAATTTTTCCACCGACGCCGCCAAATTCGTGCGTCTAATGCTTTCTCGCTTCTCTTACCCAATATTTACAAGCGTCGCATGCCGCCAATTTCTCAAGAATTGTCCACTCCAGGTACAGCTGCTCACCACATAGATTCTATGTTCCAGGCCAATAGCCAAATAAATCTACCATCTCAGTGAATAGTTCCCACGACGATAATCCAACACATTTACAAAAATTACGCTATACCAGCCTCATTAATACGTAAATTTTTACAAAATTCCAACGATCGTCAATCTCTTTGCGCTTCCAGCCTCTTTGTCGCGCAAACTGCAGGGTTCTCTCTATACTGCTCGCACCTCCACAATTCTCACTCTCATTTGAACTTTAAGAAAAACAGCAAAACGTCCGTCTCTATCCCACATACAAGCATACATCAACACATCTTTTTTTTCTCAAACTTTCTCTGTCTTTGGCGACTCAATTTAATTGAATTTTTTCGCCATTTGGACTTTTTGTTTTATTTATTATTTATTAAACGTACATATCTCAATTCTGACATCAATTTGTGGAACCGAATATATTCGCACTTAATTTCATGAAAATTCGTATAATTGAACATAGTGCTTGATACATTTGTCACTTAATTATTACATTAGTATATTCTTTTCTCGAGCAGCTACGAGGAACACGTTCGTCACGACTTGACGCCAAAAAACTCTCTCTCTTTCTCTAATAACCTCGATTGTTTGTCATCGATATCATTGATTTCTTTTGATTTATACACCTCTGAACTAGTTCAATACAATCGATCGCTTCTCGTCTTTCGACCTATTCCCACATGTATGTGATGAAGTCCCTGTTGAAGTCCCTTGCAGGGCATCCTTCACGAGAATTTGATTTAGTTCACTCATTTTTACTTTACTGTGTTCTTTTATATAGACTTCACTTGATTACTTTGCACTGAACTGTATATATTAGTTCCGGACCGGGTTAGCTGTTACTGGGGCAGAACTTTCTTCTTTTGGGGGTAGCTAAATGAATTTTTTCTCCTTTGGGTTCTTGTGAAAAAAAGTAGGCACGCAGAAATTTTCTTTTACTTGTATTTTATTCACTTTTTCTTGTTGCACTAAATTTAGCTTATCTAAGAGCGGGGAATAAGCCCCGCTTGATGCGAAGTTTGGGGAGTTCTTATTGTGCGGAGAGTGGTGGGTTTCATCGAGAGAGCGGCGCGAGGTGAAAGCTCCCGCCTCCCTTATCACTTGTGTTTCCTGTTGCGCATAAACATGCTCCCCCCTATGGCAATTTGCGGGTCCACCGGAGAGCTCGGAGTTTGGCAGCACAGGTCATCGACCACCTTCAGGATCGCCTCCAGTCGCCATCCTTCGCTGTCGGGGACTGCTGCCACCGCTTTCTCCTCCCCAATTGACGGCTGTCAGTTTAAAGGCCGTGGCCAGCAACGTCGCCATCGACGATACCGTCGAGCATAGATGTGTATCTTGTCACATCGAAGGTTTTCCACCGTCTCGAGGACTACCATCGCCGTTGGCATTAAGTGGGGGTTGCGGTGCTGCTGCAGTGTGGGCAGTGTCAGCATAGGATCGGATGCTGGCGTTGGTGCGATCCTTCGTCTGGAGGAATCAGGAATGGCGTACGACGGAGCGTGGAGTGTGTCGACGTGGCTTCTTGTGGAAGTGGAGTAATGTATGGTGGTCCTCCTTACATATGCTACAGCTATCACCGCTCAAACAGCTTCCCTCTGAGTGTTGGCCAGGCAATTGGCGCAGTATTTATTGGCAATCATTGTCCTCATCCTCTTTTCCACGTTCAGTCGGAGGAAGCAACGGCATCGCTTCAGAGGATAGATTCCGCGACAGACTCGGCGACGGAAGTACTCAGCTCCTCTCGAACAACTGCGATTCTCCTTCGATGCCAGTACTGATCGTGGTCTTCAAGCCATAGAAACGGGATGTGAAATGACGGATATTAGGAAGCTGCCGGAACAAATAATGAATAAAGCGAATTAATGTAGGACTTTACAATACACATATTACTATTGGCAGTTCGGCCCTTCTTATACGGTAACTTTACATAATGAGTTTGAATTCTTTCTTCTGGAGGAAGAAAGATCAGATTCGCGACCGGTCGCTTCACAACACCGCGAGCGGTAATCAAATCGACGACACAGACGTTGCCGTCACTGCTAGGGTACGATTGGTCACCCGAGACGCCATTCATTTAATGGAAGATTTTCATTCTTGAGTACCACCAGGACGCCCACTTCAAGACCGATTCTGATGTCTATAATTTTTTGCTGGGTAGACCTTAGGAAATTTTTTTGAAGCACTCTGGATGCACCTACAAAGTTTTTACCGTTGTCGGACTGCACTTGCTGGGGACACTTTCGCCTCGATACAAACCGAGCGAATGCTGTTAGAAACGTTTCAGTACTTAAATCCGAAGTTGTCTCAAGGTAAATGGCTTTGGTAGAGAAACAAACAAAGACACACAATCTCTTTGATATGCGACAGGCGTGGCCGGTGCAACTTTTGATATCAAAACGCGCCCACATGCTCCGATCACACCAGATGCGTCAATGAACGGAATCAAATTGAGAATGATCCTAGACGTTTGCAAAGATTTCTTATGCTGTAAACACTGATGTTCAGTCGCGAAGTATTCACGCTGAGTGACTTGGATCAACGCCTGCAGTGCTTGATTGATCTCATTAGAGGTCACTTCGCCGGAATAATCGTTTGGAAGTTTGGAAACACGAGGCATTATCTCGTTGGCTGGCTTAGCGATTGCGACATGGACCTTCACTACTCGCTTCCAAGATAGTGTCTAGTGGGAGTGGTGTCGCTCGCCGCCAGTACTCTTGTGGTTCCCGCAGCCATGGTGGGCCGTGACAACACAAATCCTTGCGTACAAATTCCTGTGCACTCAGGCCGCGGCTAGGGAGATCTGCTGGATTGTCCTCTGAACGGATTGGTTGCCGTAACAATTTTAGCTACCCGATTAGCGACAAATGATGTCGATGTGCTGGGTGGCTTATATAACCCCGACAGAACGACTGTGGAATCTGACCAATAAAATGCCTCAGCATTATCAACATGGCGGGTCAATGAAACCGTTTTGACGTGGGCTACCCTAGATATCGCTGCAAGAAGGCAGCACGATATGCCTTGGTCATTGCTAACTCGCACGTAAATTACGGCACCATTGGCCCGCTGTGACGCATCACAAAAACAATGGAATTGGATTTCGGAACTTAGATCATGAAGGACCCACCGAATTCGAATCTTGTGAAGAAAGGAGTAGCTCTTTGTAAATTCCTGTTACCTGTGATGGAGTTCACTGGGCAATTGATCATCCCACCCTAGCTCTTATAGCCAAAGCTCTTGCATAGACACGATCTGCCCTAGGACTTCCCGCTTAGTATAAGCTGACTTCATATCTTGGGGTGAGATGACAAAATAAAAATCATCCGGTGCCGCTTTCCATCGGATTTTTGCTGTGCTAGCCTCTTCAATATCGAGGAAATCAGCATTCAGTAAATGACACTTTGGGATGCAACTGAGAATGCTAAGGAAAGCCAGCTGAACCAAGAGCATCTTGAAGTTCATTGACCATTGCGATTGCAGTTGATTCTTTGTGAGCCCCTGCCAGGACCTTGTCGACATACATATAGGACTTGATAATATCGCTAGCCAAAGAAAATTTGGATTGGACATCAATTGCGAGTTGTTGAACCGTACTCGGATGGCTAAGAACGGAGCACAGTTAATGCCAAACGTGACGGTTTAAGCCCGTAATCACCAAGATGGCCCTCTTTGTTTCTGAACAGGATCCACTGAAATGGCATATGGATTGGATCGACCATAATTTGGCGGTACATTTTTGTGATGTCGGCATTGAAAACGACTCGGAAAAAACACCACTTGCGAATCTGAGTAGTAAGATCAGAATGAAGTACCAGACCAGGGTAAAGTATGTCATTGAGGCTTACTCCGTTTGTGGACTTGCTAGAGGCGTTAAAAACTATCCGAACTTTTGTTGTGGTACTGTCGGGCTTAAAAACCGCATGGTGGTTTTGTGGCTTCAAATGTTATAGCCTTTCGGGTGACTGGAGTGGATTTCACGGAGATTTCGATGTGGGATCCGAAATAGCAGTTGTATTTTCAACTGCTTCGAGCATTCGAAACCGCTCGCTGAGGAAATCGCCCTTCGTTTGCCACTCTGTGGCCACTGTGGCAGGCTACAGTGCTCAAAAGCACAAATGGATGCCTGCATAGCATTCTGATGATCTTGTAGTGCCTTTCCGGACTCATGGGAAATTTGAAGTCAAGAAGTGCTCGGAATTGGCTGTTTACGATAAGTCCCTTATTTTCGAAATGCTGTTTGAGTGCGTTCCATGCCGTTTTAAAACCATCATTTGTAAGCGGGAATTTTGCTACAATGAGGTTGGCTTCACCCCTTTTCGCTATGAGATGGTACAGCTTTTCAACGGGAGAATTTCCGAATCGTTTATGTAAATGACCGTCAACAAATCACGGAACGTGGACCATTTGAGGTAATATCCCATAAAGACTTCTGTGTCAAAGGGTGGCAGTCGACAGACTCGTTCTGCTGGTGCAGAGGTAGACCCATGACGGTTCGGAGGAGTTTAATCGAGACGTGCATCGCTTGTCATATTTAGCTTGGATGGCTAAATTTTCAGAGCTACCGTCTTTATTATCTGCAAGTGCCTCGCATTTCTCATATTCCTGCTCGACCCTCTCCCACAACGAACTCGAACTCGATCACGAGTGACTTGGAGTATAAATACGCTGCCTTAGACTGAAATGATCTTGCATCATCACTCTCCGAGTCAACCTCGACCTCGTCAGCCACCAAATCAAAATGTTGGAGAAGACGATCTTGCAACGATTGCTTTCTACCAGTTACTACGAAACTCAAACTGGCCAACATTGCTTTGAATTTCTTTATATATAAACTTAATACTTCGTCTCTATACATTTTGTATTCGTCGTAGCTTACTCTTTGCAAGATTGAATCACTCAATTTGAATTATAACATCTTTCGCTCTAAACATCTAGCTCACCACTATGTTGCATTCTCATTCTCTCGTGTTGTCTCACCAACGCCGCACAGTGGGGCCATCTGCCATTTAGCATTGCAAAAATCATAGCGTCTAAACCATTTAAGCGATTTCAAAAAGCATATGATAAAGAATACCTTAAGCTTCAAAATGAATGTTTGCCAAAAGTGCTGGGTATTCAAGGTGAAAGTCTGAAAATATTTCCAAGCATGTTTTTCCTTTAAAAATGGATCGAAACCCGGTTTTTTTCAATCACAAATGGAATTTTTCATTGTTTTAGACGACTATGTAACATTTTTTAATGTTTTAATTTGATTTTTTAACATAATTACAAAAAGAATAAAAAATTTTTTTTAAATTTTTTTTTAGGTTATTTTCGAAAATTATTGATGGCTGATTTTCTTCAAAATAATTTTCAATAGCATCATCATCAGATGCTGCTGTAAACGTTGAACAATCTTCCACATCTTTATGCGGCCTAGTTAATGGTTGATCATCTTCATGCTCCGAATCTACGAATGTCGTATACTCCTCAAGCCAAACTTCATTTTTATACCCTTGCAGAGGGTATTATAAAATTGGTCAGATGTTTGTAACGCACAGAATGAGACGTTTCCGACCCCATACAGTATATATATTCTTGATCAGCATGAGAAGCTGAGTCGATATAGCCATGACCGTCTGTCCGTCCGTCTGTGCAAATCAACTTCACGCTGGCATCTTAAGATCTATCGGAATGAAATTTGATATTTGATCTACTTTTAGCCCGGAGATGATAAAGTATGAAAATTGTGAGGATCGGACTACTATATCATATAGCTCTAGAGCAAAAATTTTTGCAAAAATTGGAGTATCCCCATGAAATTACCAATATAATAGAATTTGATATAAAATCTCAGATCCCAAAATTTGAATCTGATCGGATAAATAGAACACAAGTTACAGACAGTACAAATCGGTTCAAGCGCTGACGGCAATCCCATTTCAAAATCATTTAAGTTTTCACACTCTTGGAAAACTTTCAAAATACTTTCATTCTTTAACAACATTTTTGCACAATTAAGTAAAACTGTCTTGAATTATATTGACAAATACTATTCAGTCCTGATTTAAGGTGTTTCCACTTATGAAGTTAAAAATAAACTGTCGCAAACGACAGACACACTCTTGGAAAACTTTCAAAATCCTTTCATTCTTTAACAACATTTTTGCACAATTAAATAAAACTGTCTTGAATTATTATTGACAAATACTATTCAGTCCTGATTTAAGGTGTTTCCACTTATGAACTTAAAAATAAACTGTCGCAAACGAGAGGAATAAGTAGCTCTTTATGTTATATTTTTATACCATACACCCATAGGGTGAAATGGTATATTAAAGTCGCCAAAATGTATGTAACAGGCAGAAGGAAGCTTTTCCGACCCCATAAAGTATATATATTCTTGATCAGTATCAACAGCCGAGTCGATCTAGCCATGTCCGTCTGTCCGTCCGTCCGTCCGTCTGTCCGTCTGTCCGTTTGTCCGTCTGTCCGTCCGTATGAACGCCTAGTTCTCGGAGACTATAAGAGATAGAGCCACCAAATTTGAAATGTAGGCTCGTGTGGTATGTAGAGTGATCGAGTTTGTTTCAAATTTTGGCCACGCTCCTTTCCGCACCCCTTTCAAAAAAAACGTTTATCTCAAAAACTATTGCAGCTAGAGACACCATATTTGGTATGTATATTTGCTTAGTAAATGCGCTCATTTTGTAATTATAAAGATTTTGCCACGCCCCTTTCCGCCCCCGCAATTCAAAAAAAACGTTTATCTCAAAAACTATTGCAGCTAGAGACACCATATTTGGTATGTATATTTGCTTAGTAAATGCGCACATTTTGTATGTATAAAGATTTTGCCACGCCCCTTTCCGCCCCCGAAATTTGAAAAACTCGATTATCTCCCGTAATTTTTCACCTTGTGGAATCAAATTTGGCACACTTGAATTTGATACTAATACCCAGCAAAATACCAAATTTGATCCAAATCAGACAAAAAATAGCCAAGTTATGCATATAAACGTTTTTCCATAAGGCCGGAGTTGGCCGTTGGCGGGTGGGGCGCTAGGGTGCTCATTTGCATGAGTGAGCGAGATACTAAGATATGCTTGTAAAAAGCATGTGAACAGAACTTTATTAAAATAGGCAAATGCTGTTATTATTTTGTTATTTGTTATTACAAATTTGAAATATTTGTTTTACTGGTGTATGGTATACCTAAGTCGGCGAGACGACTTACTTACATCATTTTAATTAACTAGGTAGAACGAAAAATCGTGATTACCCTTTTGTATTAACAACTTAATATTTACATCCAATTAGGTAAACAGAAATAAAAACGACCAACCCACAAATAGGACAAACTTTTCATCAACTTAAATAACATTTACCTTACTTGTCATTTTTTCCAAAGCAGGTAATTAGCAATTTATCATTGTAGAAAGGCATATGTAAACAGGTAGTATTTGCAAAACAGCATTACGCAATGTTATCATTTAGATACAAAGAAGCTACAGGCCAATACGCATGCGCTCTTCTTCTTCCTTAATCCTGCAGCGCATTTTTAAGGCGATGTTGCCTTAGTTTTATGGCTTACGCATCGCTGTCGCAGGTCTCCGCATATTGGGACTATATACATCTGATAGGTAAATATTTCATCTACCTAGTGTATGTAGTCCGGTATTGATACTCGTTGAGTCTTGCTAGTTTTATTCCATTAAACTTCAAAAAATGACAATATTTAGTACATTTTTTAAACGCTTCTAGTTCAATAACTATTTAAGTAATTATTAAAATTTTTGAAACATGCTATTAACAAAGAACATACTTTTCAGATAAAAAATTCAAGATCGATTGTTGAAATCGCCCAATATTCAGCTTTAAAGTTGCGACTTTTTTTAAAAATTATAATTTTTTCCTTTTCACTATGTCACAATGTCTCAACTTTGGGCGCCTCTAGCACCCAAGAATCTCAACCAAGAATCTCAACCGATTCATAATCTCTGAAGTATTTCCTATCGATTGCATATATCATTTTTGCCAAACGCGATCATGAAAAAACGTATTTTTGCAACGCTATCCGAGCAGAGGCCCAACTGTGTGCCGTCTAGTTCGCACCAATTCTGCTGATAAGTCGATCTTACACGAATGCTCCCACTAACGCTGTCTCGCTCGTGTCGCCAATGCCGATATCATCCTCTTGCACAAATTTTTCCACCGACGCCGCCAAATTCGTGCGTCTAATGCTTTCTCGCTCTTGCCTCCAATTGTTGTAGCTTCTCTTACCCAATATTTACAAGCGTCGCATGCCGCCAATTTCTCAAGAATTGTCCACTCCAGGTACAGCTGCTCACCACATAGATTCTATGTTCCAGGCCAATAGCCAAATAAATCTACCATCTCAGTGAATAGTTCCCACGACGATAATCCAACACATTTATAAAAATTACGCTATACCAGCCTCATTAATACGTAAATTTTTACAAAATTCCAACGATCGTCAATCTCTTTGCGCTTCCAGCCTCTTTGTCGCGCAAACTGCAGGGTTCTCTCTATACTGCTCGCACCTCCACAATTCTACTCTCATTTGAACTTTAAGAAAAACAGCAAAACGTCCGTCTCTATCCCACATACAAGCATACATCAACACATCTTTTTTTTCTCAAACTTTCTCTGTCTTTGGCGACTCAATTTAATTGAATTTTTTCGCCATTTGGACTTTTTGTTTTATTTATTATTTATTAAACGTACATATCTCAATTCTGACATCAATTTGTGGGACCGAATATATTCGTACTTAATTTCATGAAAATTCGTATTATTGAACATAATGCATGATACATTTGTCACTTAATTATTACATTAGTATATTCTTTTCTCGAGCAGCTACGAGGAACACGTTCGTCACGGCTTGACGCCAAAAAACTCTCTCTCTTTCTCTAATAACCTCGATTGTTTGTCATCGATATCATTGATTTCTTTTGATTTATACACCTCTGAACTAGTTCAATACAATCGATCGCTTCTCGTCTTTCGACCTATTCCCACATGTATGTGACGAAGTCCCTGTTGAAGTCCCTTGCAGGGCATCCTTCACGAGAATTTGATTTAGTTCACTCATTTTTACTTTACTGTGTTCTTTTATATAGACTTCACTTGATTACTTTACACTGAACTGTATACATTAGTTCCGGACCGGGTTAGCTGTTACTGGGGCAGAACTTTCTTCTTTTGGGGGTAGCTAAATGAATTTTTTCTCCTTTGGGTTCTTGTGAAAAAAAGTAGGCACGCAGAAATTTTCTTTTACTTGTATTTTATTCACTTTTTCTCGTTGCACTAAATTTAGCTTATCTAAGAGCGGGGAATAAGCCCCGCTTGATGCGAAGTTTGGGGAGTTCTTATTGTGCGGAGAGTGGTGGGTATCATCGAGAGAGCGGCGCGAGGTGAAAGCTCCCGCCTCCCTTAACACTTGTGTTTCCTGTTGCGCATAAACATGCTCCCCCCTATGGCAATTTGCGGGTCCACCGGAGAGCTCGGAGTTTGGCAGCACAGGTCATCGACCACCTTCAGGATCGCCTCCAGTCGCCATCCTTCGCTGTCGGGGACTGCTGCCACCACTTTCTCCTCCCCAGTTGACGGCTGTCAGTTTAAAGGCCGTGGCCAGCAACGTCGCCATCGACGATACCGTCGAGCATACATGTGTATCTTGTGTAAGGGCCTTCACATCGAAGGTTTTCCACCGTCTCGAGGAGTACCATCGCCGTTGGCATTAAGTGGGGGTTGCGGTGCTGCTGCAGTGTGGGCAGTGTCAGCCTAGGATCGGATGCTGGCGTTGGTGCGATCCTTCGTCTGGAGGAATCAGGAATGGCGTACGACGGAGCGTGGAGTGTGTCGACGTGGCTCCTTGTGGAAGTGGAGTAATGTATGGTGGTCCTCCTTGCATATGCTACAGCTATTACCGCTCAAACAGCTTCCCTCTGAGTGTTGGTGGGCCAGGCAATTGGTGCAGTATTTATTGGCAATCATTGTCCTCATCCTCTTTTCCACGTTCAGTCGGAGGAAGCAACGGCATCGCTTCAGAGGATAGATTCCGCGACAGACTCGGCGACGGAAGTACTCAGCTCCTCTCGAACAACTGCGATTCTCCTTCGATGCCAGTACTGATCGTGGTCTTCAAGCCATAGAAACGGGATGTGAAATATTAGGAAGCTGCCGGAACAAATAATGAATAAAGCGGATTAATGTAAGACTTTACAATACACATATTACTATTGGCAGTTCGGCCCTTTTTATACTGTAACTTTACATAATGAGTTTGAATTCTTTCTTCTGGAGGAAGAAAGATCAGCTTTGCGACCGGTCGCTTCACAACACCGCGAGCGGTAAGCAAATCGACGACACAGACGTTGCCGTCACTGCTAGGGTACGATTGGTCACCCGAGACGCCATTCATTTAATGGAAGATTTTCATTCTTGAGTACCACCAGGTCGCCCACTTCAAGAAATTTACAAGAGAATCGCCACTTATTTCGCTTATGTAGCTTCTTCAGATATTCCTCTTTCCACTGAGAGTCAGCAGAAATGGTGACTTAGATGATAGATAGATGATTAATGATAGATGGAACCTGGTCCTTGATTTTAGGCAATGGACCGCCTACTAGGAAATGGCCTGCGGTCAAAGCCAAAGAATCAGACATAGGAGAAATCGGCTGCGAGTTTAGACAAGCCTCTATCTTAGCAAGCGGAGTAGAGAACTCCTCGAGGGTATAGTGGCCTTGTAGAACAGAGTTTTTAAACTCTGTGTTGCCCCGGGAGGTATGAAATGCCAGGACCGATTCTGATGTCTATAATTTTTTGCTGGGTAGACCTTAGGAAATTTTTTTGAAGCACTCTGGATGCACCCACAAAGTTTTTACCGTTGTCGGACTGCACTTGCTGGGGACACTTTCGCCTCGATACAAACCGAGCGAATGCTGTTAGAAACGTTTCAGTACTTAAATCCGAAGTTGTCTCAAGATGAATGGCTTTGGTAGAGAAACAAACAAAGACACACAATCTCTTTGATATGCGACAGGCGTAGCCGGTGAAACTTTTGAAATCGAAACGCGCCCACATGCTCCGATCACACCAGATGCGTCAATGAACGGAATCAAATTGAGAATTATACTAGACGTGGGCAAAGATTTCTTATGCTGTAAACACTGATGTTCAGTCGCGAAGTTTTCACGCTGAGTGACTAGAATCAACGCCTGGAGTGCTTGATTGATCTCATTAGAGGTCACTTCGCCGGAATAATCGTTTGGAAGTTTGGAAACACGAGGCATTATCTCGTTGGCTGGCTTAGCGATTGCGACATGGACCTTCACTACTCGCTTCCAAGATAGTGTCTAGTCGGAGTGGTGTCGCTCGCCGCCAGTACTCTTGTGGTTCCCGCAGCCATGGTGGGCCGTGACAACACAAATCCTTGCGTACAAATTCCTGTGCACTCAGGCCGCGGCTAGGGAGATCTGCTGGATTGTCCTCTGAACGGATTGGTTGCCGTAACAATTTTAGCTACCCGATTAGCGACAAATGATGTCGATGTGCAGGGTGGCTTATATAACCCCGACAGAACGACTGTGGAATCTGACCAATAAAATGCCTCAGCATTATCAACATGGCGGGTCAATGAAACCGTTTTGACGTGGGCTACCCTAGATATCGCTGCAAGAAGGCAGCACGATATGCCTTGGTCATTGCTAACTCGCACGTAAATTGCGGCACCATTGGCCCGCTGTGACGCATCACAAAAACAATGGAATTGGATTTCGGAACTTAGATCATGAAGGACCCACCGAATTCGATTCTTGTGAAGAAAGGAGTAGCTCTTTGTAAATTCCTGTTACCTGTGATGGAGTTCACTGGGCAATTGATCATCCCACCCTAGCTCTTATAGCCACCCTAGCTCTTTTTTTGGTCGCTTTTTATTACCCGGATGGGCATAGCGACATATCTCCGACGACATATCTCCGCCCAGTACATTTTTCTGGCGGAGATATGTCGCTTTTGAAACGGCGAAGATATGACGTTTTGAAACAACATATCTCCGGGCAGATCACCGGCGATGATATGTCGTTTTGCAACGCCGTTACAAAAACGACATATCTCCGCGCGGACATATGTCGACATAATTTCGAAATTATGTATATATGTACATTCGATAAATGAACTATCATCTCGAACTTATTTCAAGATAGAAGAATTAGATGCTAGTAAGTTAACTAGTAAGATTCTTAATGAAATAGCTGAGATTCAGAAGCAATGGATTAGTTACCATAGCCAAATGATACAGAGTGGTGTAACCGAACACTACTATTTTACAGATGGAAAGTATGAGGAGGGTTTAGAGATGGCAGCCAGATTAATAGCCAAAGGAGAGTCAAGTAGGCAGGGCACTGTTGAGTCGGAAAGCACCGAAGCAGATGCAACGATGTCAGAAAATGTTGAGGTCAGCATCGGGGAGTCGCGGGGAAACGCGACCTCTAGTAATGAGAATGCTAATGTTAGCCAGGAAAAATTTCAAGGAAAGGTCCGTCAGCTCCAGCAATATTTGGACATGGTGAGCAAAGATTTACGTATGATAGACAATAGAATAAAAAAATAGAATTCTTGTTCTAGAAGGTACAGATGTGCCAAGATTATACAGATGAACTTATATGTAATGAAACCTTTAAGGAAGTCATAGAAGAACTAGAGTTCGACGTTCAGAATATCTTGTCAGCACTAGAAGAGAAAATAAACGATCAGAAAAATTTGAAAGATGAAAATGTAACGGTGAGAGGCGAACTACCGGTGTTGCCGAAAATACAGGTACCCACATTTTCTGGAGATCCTAGAGAATGGGACCTGTTTGTAGAATTATTTGCGGAACTGATTGAAAAAAGAGAGGATCTAAGTCCTGCTCTTAAATTCAATTATTTAAACTCCGCGTTTAAGGGCGAAGCAAAGAGCATAGTATCTATTGTCAGGTTCAGCTGACAATTACAGTGCCGCTTGGGAATTATTAAACAAGCGATATGAAAATAATCAGAGGGTATTTTCCGAGCAATTAAGTCGGATCGTTGATTTACCGATGATCAACAATGATCTGCAAAAAGTGTTAAAGGAGTGATTGACATAGTTAATGAGTCAGTTTACTTAATTAAAATAAAAGCAAATTTGTCCGATGAAGTTAACGTTATATTCGCCAACAACAATTTGACAGAGAGGCTCTACAATTGTATGAGAGTCAGATAACAAAAACAAGGCAAATTCAAATGCTATCTGATGTCATGAGAAAAGAAGAGAAAAAACCGATAAAAACTGTTTTAAATTATACGGAAGTTGAAGATAAATGTCCGATTTGCAAAATTGCCGGGCACAATGCATATAAATGCTATAAGTTTAAAGGTTTGACACCTACTGAAAGGTATGAGACAGCCAAAAAAGTGCAGCTCTGCATAAGATGCTTGAACCATTCAAGCAATAAGTTATGCGCTAATGAAATGGTCTGTTCATTGTGCAGTAAGGAACACCATACCTTGCTCCATTTTGAAGAAAAACAGGAGGGAGTTAATACTTGTGTAACGGCACAACCAACACTGTTGACCACAGCTGTAATACAAGTAAAAAATGTAAATGGAGGATATAAGACTCTAAGAGCCATTATTGATTGTGGTTCACAGAGCACTATTTTGTCTGAAGAGGCCGCTCAAATATTAAAATTACCTAAAATTAAACAATATATAGAAATAAGTGGCGTGTCCTCAATAAAATCCAATAAATCAAAATATAAGGTAAAAATAGACGTAAAGACGCGAAATCCTTGGAAAGGACATCTAAAGGTTGAGGCAATTGTGTTGCCAAAGTTAATGAAAGTTCTTCCATTAAAAATAGCAGACGTGGATATATCAAATTGGCAAACTTACGTGCTAGCTGATCCTACCCTTAAAAAAACTGGTAGAGTTGATATAATAATGGGAGTAAACGTATACATATACCCAAATCTTAAAAAGAAGAATTACAAAGATTGATGGCCTGCTGGGCCAAAATACTCAATTTGGTTGGATCGTCTCGGGATGCACCAAGTCAAATCAGAATAAATCTGAAGTGGCAACAACAATAGATGTCACAGGGTTTGAACAAAGTTGGGAGAGGAGAGGTAAATTTCAAAATAAAAACAACACAATTCCAAAGAAATACAAAAACAAAATTAAAGAAATAAATTTATGGCCCCGGCAGGACCTCACATTGGAGGTAAAGTGAAAATTGGGGAACAAAAAGTATATATCCCAGAGCCAGTACAAAATAAGAATATTAAAAGGGCAATGGGTCAATTAGATAATGATTATCTAAAAAATAATATTAAAATAGATTCCGGTAACAAATTATCAGAAACTATACTACCAAAAAGGCAGATATGGCAAAATAATTATAAAAGGACAACATTTAATGGTAACCAGAATAACCAATCAAATTTTGGCAATCAGCGAGATTTAAAAATAGTGGAGCGATCACATTGGAACAATTCAAAAAGTGAAGGTAGTTATTTTTTAAATTCTCCATCTTATAAAAAGGCTAGAAGTCAGCACAGTAATACACATCAGGAGTGGGTAGATATCCCGAAACAGAAATCGTTATGTAATATGCCAAGTATTATAAAAACCAGTAGAAGCCAACTCAGTAATACATACGGCAGAATTGGTAAGAATGAGAAGTCAGTGACAATCGTAAAGGAATATCAGATTGACTAGGTTGAACGTCCATCATATAACTGGTCATGCTTCTTTAACAATAGTTATCTTACTAATGATAATATTAATATTAATATGCATAAGATAACTAACTAACTATAAAAATAAAATCCAGAACGTCGCATTTGGCGGCCCTTTGCAGAATGTTTAAGAATAAACATCGTGTTCATCTGAACTGGCTTCACCAAATCAGATGCACCAATGAAATATACAAAACGAAACAAACAAACGGGTCTTTTCAAAATTAGATTTGAAGAATGGATATTTTCATGTCTTTGTTGACGAAGAGTTAGTCAAATACACATCCTTTATTAGACCACTTGGACAGTATGAGTTTTTAAGAATGCCAATGGGGATAAAAAACGCATCACATGTATATCAAAGATTTATTAACCGAATTTTTGAAGGTATGATTCGAAAAGGAGAAGTCCTCGTCTACATAGACGACATCATGATAGCTAGTGCGAATATAAAGGAGTATGTGCAAACGTTAGAAAAAGTTTTAGAAAGATTAGTTCAGAACAAATTGAGATTGCGAATGGATAAGTGCGAATTTTTTATGTCAAGCATAAAGTACCTGAGCTACAAAATTACGGAGAATGAAACTAGTGCAGATGATAAGGGTTTAGATGCAGTTAAAAATTTCCCAATACCAGACAAACTACATGCGGTCAAGAGTTTCTTAGGGTTATGCTCATACTTTCGAAGTTTTATAAAAGATTTTTCGATAATAGCCAAGTCTTTATATGATTTAATGAAGAAAGATAAAGAGTTTAAACTTGGAAAGATTGAACTTGACTTTTTCTTAATGCTTAAGCAGAAACTTATTGAGGCACCTGTATTGGCAATTTACGATCATAGAGACGAAACAGAACTGCATTGCGATGCAAGCGCTCTGGGTTTTGGCGCAGCCCTATTTCAGAAGAAAGCGGATAGCAAGTGGCATCCGATATTTTATTTTTCCAGAAGAACGAGCGAAGTCGAGTCGAAATATCATAGTTTCGAATTGGAAACGCTAGCAATTGTATATGCCTTGCGTAGATTCAGAATATATGTACAAGGGAAACGTTTCAAAATTTTAACAGACTGCAACTCCTTGACGCTTACCTTAAACAAAGTAGAATTAAACCCCAGAATAGCAAGATGGGCGCTCGAGCTCCAAGAATATGACTACGAACTAGTACATCGATCAGGAAATCAAATGCAGCATGTGGATGCTTTAAGTAGATGCGCCAATGTTATGGTAATAGAGCCCAACAGTTTCGAGGATAATTTAGTTATTTGTCAGGGGAAAGATCTAGACCTGCAGGAAATTAAGAAAATGTTAGAGAATTCAGAGCACAAATGGTATGAGATGAGGAACGGGGTTGTTTATAGAAAAACGAATGATAAAAAAATTCTTTTTTATGTTTCAAAAGGTATGGAGAATCATGTCCTATATAAGTACCACGATGAATTGGGTCACGTAGGTAGGGATAAAATGTTAGATGCAATAGGAAAGTTACTGGTTCCCAAATCCTAAAGATAAGGCGACAAAACACATACAAAACTGCTTACGATGCGTAGCTTTCTCTCCCAAATGCGGCAAATGGGAAGGGTTTTTAAACAGCATCCCAAAAGGGGACAAACCATTTGACATAGTCCATATTGACCATTACGGTCCGATTGAAGCAGGAAGAGCAAAGAAACATATATTCGCAGTAGTGGACGGGCTTACAAAGTTTGTCAGACTATATAAAACAAAGACAACGAGTACCAAAGAGGTGATAGAAGCATTAAAAACATATTTCAGGAGTTATAGTAGGCCGAGATGTATAGTTTCCGATAGGGGTAGTTGTTTCACTTCATCAGAATTCGAGGCGTTCCTAGATAGTCAAGGTGTGCAACATGTGAAAGTAGCGACAGGATCCCCGCAAGCCAACGGGCAAGTAAAAAGGCTAAATCGAAGTATGGGACCCATGATAGCAAACTTTACTAGCAGAACCAGACAAGGGAAATCATTGGGACAGTTGTCGAGGATGTACTAAACAACACTTTTCACAGAACCATTAATTAATACCCCAGCATATTGTTATTTGGAATAGCTCAAAGAGGAAACGTTATAGACGAATTTAGAGAAAAGATCGAAGAATTGGATAGTACAGACAACCCAATAGATTTAGAACAGATAAGAAGATTAGGAGCTTCACACATTCGTCGATCACAAGAATATAACCAAGGGCACTACAACAGCAAAAGAATTTCAGCAAGAGAGTATAAAGAAGGCGACTATGTTATGTTAAGAATTTTGACAGTACAACAGCAAGGGACCATACGTTATACAAAAGGTTCTAAGGTTTTTATTGAAAGATGTAGAAGGATTCCAACTTTCCAGAAACCCATATCAAGGTGTATGGACAAAACATAAAACCATGGATAGGAGATGTATAAAAGAAATAACATAGGTATATTTAATAATAGTTAAGGATACATTTTAAGCGTTAATTGTATAATATATACATAGGTATAATATTAAGCTATTTGTATAACTAAGATCAGGAGATCTTATATTGTCAGGACGGCCGAGTTGTAGCAGGCTCTCTCTCTCTCTCTCTCTTTCTCTCTGACCACTCCGGCATCTTTCTTAGAGAGCAAATGATCATGACATCAACGAGAGGCGTGAGAGAGAGTTTGGGCGGCAGTCTAAGGCAATCGATTGAACAAAGCGGTCGCGTGTTTAAAATATAACAATAAGATTACCCTTTGTGCACCTAACTCTGAATTAGCCTTGCGAATAAAATAAAAGAAAGAATATTCATGAAAAACATTCGATTGGACTAAACTAATAATGATAAACTCTCAGTTTCATCCTGTCATACTTTTCTTTATGTTTCGTTTTGATGATTAATGATTAATCTTAAACAAAATGACTTCACATAATATCGTATGATTGAACTTCAAAATGATCAAAGTGCTGCACAATTTGCCAACCAATTGTTAGCTGTTGAAAATGGAAAAGTGCAAGTTGATGCGACAACTGGAATAATTAATCTTACCAACGGCTTTTGCCGATTTGTAGGCTCTCAATTAGATCTTATTGAAAATATTTTCGTGTGAATTATCAGAATTATGCTTGGTTAAGTCAACGAGCAATTTTGGGCCCAAAGAATAAAGATGTACACGCACTGAATTTCACCATTCAATCAAAAATCGATGGTGATTTCGTAATATACAAAACCGTTGATTCCCTAACAGATCCCGATGATGTAGTAAATTATCCAACGGAGTTTTTGAACTCTCTGGATTTACCAGGATTTTCACCACATAACTAGCAACTCAAAGTTGGTTCAGTTATTATGATATTGCGTAATTTGAATCCACGGCGACTTTGCAACGGAACTCGGCTTGCGGTGAAAAGACCTATGCCGAATTTGATTGAAACAACCATTATTAACGGAAAGTAAACAGGTGAAAATGTATGAATTCCAATGATTCCGACTGATCTTCCGTTTGACTTCAAACGTTTGCAATTTCCGGTTCGCTTTGGGTTCGCAATGACAATTAACAAGTCGCATTCATTGTTTTTCACATGGACAGCTATACGTTGCGTGTTCACGAGTTGGAAAACCATCCGCTTTGTTTGTTTTAACGTCAGATCAAAAAACCAAAAATGTTGTTTACTAAATAGCACTTCAATGAATGGGATCGATTCACTATTTACTTTGGATTTACTTTCATTTTTTAAATAAAGTTTTTCTTTTCAAATATCAAACAAAAAAAATAGTTTTTCTTCATCTTTTAATCCCCAAACGAAATTCGAAACGGAGTTTGGCGGGTTTACTAGTACTCTATAAGATTAGCTTCATCTAAATTTATGGAACTGCCTATTTCTTACAGACTTCAAAGGTAGTGCAACAATTTATGTACATCAATTGATTAAACTTCTGAGCTCAACTCGCTCAACAAAATTCTTGTTAATGATCCAAATCAAATCTCTATGGACGGTTGACCTGACCCACTGAACGAAGAAATAGAATCCCCAATGTCGCGCAAAGTTAAAATTTTTCTGACTACAGTTGATGCCTTAGACTGAAATGATCTTGCATCATCACTCTCCGAGTCAACCTCGACCTCGTCAGCCACCAAATCAAAATATTGGAGAAGACGATCTTGCAACGATTGCTTTCTACCAGTTACTGCGAAACTCAAACTGGCCAACATTGCTTTGAATTTCTTTATATTTAAACTTAATACTTCGTCTCTATACATTTTGTATTCGTCGTAGCTTACTCATTGCAAGATTGAATCACTCAATTTGAATTATAACATCTTTCGGTCTAAACATCTAGCTCACCACTATGTTGCATTCTCATTCTCTCGTGTTGTCTCACCAACGCCGCACAGTGGGGCCTTCTGCCATTTAGCATTGCAAAAATCATAGCGTCTAAACCATTTAAGCGATTTCAAAAAGCATATGATAAAGAATACCTTAAGCTTCAAAATGAATGTTTGCCAAAAGTGCTGGGTATTCAAGGTGAAAGTCTGAAAATATTTCCAAGCATGTTTTTCCTTTAAAAATGGATCGAAACCCGGTTTTTTTCAATCACAAATGGAATTTTTCATTGTTTTAGACGACTATGTAACATTTTTTAATGTTTTAATTTGATTTTTTAACATAATTACAAAAAGAATAAATTTTTTTTTAGGTTATTTTTAAAAATTATTGATGGCTGATTTTCTTCAAAATAATTTTCAATAGCATCATCATCAGATGCTGCTGTAAACGTTGAACAATCTTCCACATCTTTATGCGGCCTAGTTGATGGTTGATCATCTTCATGCTCCGAATCTACGAATGTCGTATACCCCTCAAGCCAAACTTCATTTTTATACCCTTGAAGAGGGTATTATAAAATTGGTCAGATGTTTGTAACGCACAGAAGGAGACGTTTCCGACCCCATAAAGTATATATATTCTTGATCAGCATGAGAAGCTGAGTCGATATAGCCATGACCGTCTGTCCGTCCGTCTGTGCAAATCAACTTCACGCTGGCATCTTAAGATCTATCGGAATGAAATTTGATATTTGATCTACTTTTAGCCCGGAGATGATAAAGTATGAAAATTGTGAGGATCGGACTACTATATCATATAGCTCTAGAGCAAAAATTTTTGCAAAAATTGGAGTATCCCCATGAAATTACCAATATAATAGAATTACCAATATATATAGTTTCCGATAGGGGTAGTTGTTTCACTTCATCAGAATTCGAGGCGTTCCTAGATAGTCAAGGTGTGCAACATGTGAAAGTAGCGACAGGATCCCCGCAAGCCAACGGGCAAGTAAAAGGCTAAATCGAAGTATGGGACCCATGATAGCAAACTTTACTAGCAGAACCAGACAAGGGAAATCATTGGGACAGTTGTCGAGGATGTACTAAACAACACTTTTCACAGAACCATTAATTAATACCCCAGCATATTGTTATTTGGAATAGCTCAAAGAGGAAACGTTATAGACGAATTTAGAGAAAAGATCGAAGAATTGGATAGTACAGACAACCCAATAGATTTAGAACAGATAAGAAGATTAGGAGCTTCACACATTCGTCGATCACAAGAATATAACCAAGGGCACTACAACAGCAAAAGAATTTCAGCAAGAGAGTATAAAGAAGGCGACTATGTTATGTTAAGAATTTTGACAGTACAACAGCAAGGGACCATACGTTATACAAAAGGTTCTAAGGTTTTTATTGAAAGATGTAGAAGGATTCCAACTTTCCAGAAACCCATATCAAGGTGTATGGACAAAACATAAAACCATGGATAGGAGATGTATAAAAGAAATAACATAGGTATATTTAATAATAGTTAAGGATACATTTTAAGCGTTAATTGTATAATATATACATAGGTATAATATTAAGCTATTTGTATAACTAAGATCAGGAGATCTTATATTGTCAGGACGGCCGAGTTGTAGCAGGCTCTCTCTCTCTCTCTCTCTTTCTCTCTGACCACTCCGGCATCTTTCTTAGAGAGCAAATGATCATGACATCAACGAGAGGCGTGAGAGAGAGTTTGGGCGGCAGTCTAAGGCAATCGATTGAACAAAGCGGTCGCGTGTTTAAAATATAACAATAAGATTACCCTTTGTGCACCTAACTCTGAATTAGCCTTGCGAATAAAATAAAAGAAAGAATATTCATGAAAAACATTCGATTGGACTAAACTAATAATGATAAACTCTCAGTTTCATCCTGTCATACTTTTCTTTATGTTTCGTTTTGATGATTAATGATTAATCTTAAACAAAATGACTTCACATAATATCGTATGATTGAACTTCAAAATGATCAAAGTGCTGCACAATTTGCCAACCAATTGTTAGCTGTTGAAAATGGAAAAGTGCAAGTTGATGCGACAACTGGAATAATTAATCTTACCAACGGCTTTTGCCGATTTGTAGGCTCTCAATAAGATCTTATTGAAAATATTTTCGTGTGAATTATCAGAATTATGCTTGGTTAAGTCAACGAGCAATTTTGGGCCCAAAGAATAAAGATGTACACGCATTGAATTTCACCATTCAATCAAAAATCGATGGTGATTTCGTAATATACAAAACCGTTGATTCCCTAACAGATCCCGATGATGTAGTAAATTATCCAACGGAGTTTTTGAACTCTCTGGATTTACCAGGATTTTCACCACATAACTAGCAACTCAAAGTTGGTTCAGTTATTATGATATTGCGTAATTTGAATCCACGGCGACTTTGCAACGGAACTCGGCTTGCGGTGAAAAGACCTATGCCGAATTTGATTGAAACAACCATTATTAACGGAAAGTAAACAGGTGAAAATGTATGAATTCCAATGATTCCGACTGATCTTCCGTTTGACTTCAAACGTTTGCAATTTCCGGTTCGCTTTGGGTTCGCAATGACAATTAACAAGTCGCATTCATTGTTTTTCACATGGACAGCTATACGTTGCGTGTTCACGAGTTGGAAAACCATCCGCTTTGTTTGTTTTAACGTCAGATCAAAAAACCAAAAATGTTGTTTACTAAATAGCACTTCAATGAATGGGATCGATTCACTATTTACTTTGGATTTACTTTCATTTTTTAAATAAAGTTTTTCTTTTTCAAATATCAAACAAAAAAAATAGTTTTTCTTCATCTTTTAATCCCCAAACGAAATTCGAAACGGAGTTTGGCGGGTTTACTAGTACTCTATAAGATTAGCTTCATCTAAATTTATGGAACTGCCTATTTCTTACAGACTTCAAAGGTAGTGCAACAATTTATGTACATCAATTGATTAAACTTCTGAGCTCAACTCGCTCAACAAAATTCTTGTTAATGATCCAAATCAAATCTCTATGGACGGTTGACCTGACCCACTGAACGAAGAAATAGAATCCCCAATGTCGCGCAAAGTTAAAATTTTTCTGACTACAGTTGATGCCTTAGACTGAAATGATCTTGCATCATCACTCTCCGAGTCAACCTCGACCTCGTCAGCCACCAAATCAAAATATTGGAGAAGACGATCTTGCAACGATTGCTTTCTACCAGTTACTGCGAAACTCAAACTGGCCAACATTGCTTTGAATTTCTTTATATTTAAACTTAATACTTCGTCTCTATACATTTTGTATTCGTCGTAGCTTACTCATTGCAAGATTGAATCACTCAATTTGAATTATAACATCTTTCGGTCTAAACATCTAGCTCACCACTATGTTGCATTCTCATTCTCTCGTGTTGTCTCACCAACGCCGCACAGTGGGGCCTTCTGCCATTTAGCATTGCAAAAATCATAGCGTCTAAACCATTTAAGCGATTTCAAAAAGCATATGATAAAGAATACCTTAAGCTTCAAAATGAATGTTTGCCAAAAGTGCTGGGTATTCAAGGTGAAAGTCTGAAAATATTTCCAAGCATGTTTTTCCTTTAAAAATGGATCGAAACCCGGTTTTTTTCAATCACAAATGGAATTTTTCATTGTTTTAGACGACTATGTAACATTTTTTAATGTTTTAATTTGATTTTTTAACATAATTACAAAAAGAATAAAAAATTTTTTTTAAATTTTTTTTTAGGTTATTTTTAAAAATTATTGATGGCTGATTTTCTTCAAAATAATTTTCAATAGCATCATCATCAGATGCTGCTGTAAACGTTGAACAATCTTCCACATCTTTATGCGGCCTAGTTGATGGTTGATCATCTTCATGCTCCGAATCTACGAATGTCGTATACCCCTCAAGCCAAACTTCATTTTTATACCCTTGAAGAGGGTATTATAAAATTGGTCAGATGTTTGTAACGCACAGAAGGAGACGTTTCCGACCCCATAAAGTATATATATTCTTGATCAGCATGAGAAGCTGAGTCGATATAGCCATGACCGTCTGTCCGTCCGTCTGTGCAAATCAACTTCACGCTGGCATCTTAAGATCTATCGGAATGAAATTTGATATTTGATCTACTTTTAGCCCGGAGATGATAAAGTATGAAAATTGTGAGGATCGGACTACTATATCATATAGCTCTAGAGCAAAAATTTTTGCAAAAATTGGAGTATCCCCATGAAATTACCAATATAATAGAATTACCAATATATATAGTTTCCGATAGGGGTAGTTGTTTCACTTCATCAGAATTCGAGGCGTTCCTAGATAGTCAAGGTGTGCAACATGTGAAAGTAGCGACAGGATCCCCGCAAGCCAACGGGCAAGTAAAAAGGCTAAATCGAAGTATGGGACCCATGATAGCAAACTTTACTAGCAGAACCAGACAAGGGAAATCATTGGGACAGTTGTCGAGGATGTACTAAACAACACTTTTCACAGAACCATTAATTAATACCCCAGCATATTGTTATTTGGAATAGCTCAAAGAGGAAACGTTATAGACGAATTTAGAGAAAAGATCGAAGAATTGGATAGTACAGACAACCCAATAGATTTAGAACAGATAAGAAGATTAGGAGCTTCACACATTCGTCGATCACAAGAATATAACCAAGGGCACTACAACAGCAAAAGAATTTCAGCAAGAGAGTATAAAGAAGGCGACTATGTTATGTTAAGAATTTTGACAGTACAACAGCAAGGGACCATACGTTATACAAAAGGTTCTAAGGTTTTTATTGAAAGATGTAGAAGGATTCCAACTTTCCAGAAACCCATATCAAGGTGTATGGACAAAACATAAAACCATGGATAGGAGATGTATAAAAGAAATAACATAGGTATTTTTAATAATAGTTAAGGATACATTTTAAGCGTTAATTGTATAATATATACATAGGTATAATATTAAGCTATTTGTATAACTAAGATCAGGAGATCTTATATTGTCAGGACGGCCGAGTTGTAGCAGGCTCTCTCTCTCTCTCTCTCTTTCTCTCTGACCACTCCGGCATCTTTCTTAGAGAGCGAATGATCATGACATCAACGAGAGGCGTGAGAGAGAGTTTGGGCGGCAGTCTAAGGCAATCGATTGAACAAATTTGTGCGTGTTTAAAATATAACAATAAGATTACCCTTTGTGCACCTAACTCTGAATTAGCCTTGCGAATAAAATAAAAGAAAGAATATTCATGAAAAACATTCGATTGGACTAAACTAATAATGATAAACTCTCAGTTTCATCCTGTCATACTTTTCTTTATGTTTCGTTTTGATGATTAATGATTAATCTTAAACAAAATGACTTCACATAATATCGTATGATTGAACTTCAAAATGATCAAAGTGCTGCACAATTTGCCAACCAATTGTTAGCTGTTGAAAATGGAAAAGTGCAAGTTGATGCGACAACTGGAATAATTATGAGTTATCAGAATTATGCTTGGTTAAGTCAACGAGCAATTTTGGGCCCAAAGAATAAAGATGTACACGCACTGAATTTCACCATTCAATCAAAAATCGATGGTGATTTCGTAATATACAAAACCGTTGATTCCATAACAGATCCCGATGATGTAGTAAATTATCCAACGGAGTTTTTGAACTCTCTGGATTTACCAGGATTTTCACCACATAACTAGCAACTCAAAGTTGGTTCAGTTATTATGATATTGCGTAATTTGAATCCACGGCGACTTTGCAACGGAACTCGGCTTGCGGTGAAAAGACCTATGCCGAATTTGATTGAAACAACCATTATTAACGGAAAGTAAACAGGTGAAAATGTATGAATTCCAATGATTCCGACTGATCTTCCGTTTGACTTCAAACGTTTGCAATTTCCGGTTCGCTTTGGGTTCGCAATGACAATTAACAAGTCGCATTCATTGTTTTTCACATGGACAGCTATACGTTGCGTGTTCACGAGTTGGAAAACCATCCGCTTTGTTTGTTTTAACGTCAGATCAAAAAACCAAAAATGTTGTTTACTAAATAGCACTTCAATGAATGGGATCGATTCACTATATACTTTGGATTTACTTTCATTTTTTAAATAAAGTTTTTCTTTTTCAAATATCAAACAAAAAAAATAGTTTTTCTTCATCTTTTAATCCCCAAACGAAATTCGAAACGGAGTTTGGCGGGTTTACTAGTACTCTATAAGATTAGCTTCATCTAAATTTATGGAACTGCCTATTTCTTACAGACTTCAAAGGTAGTGCAACAATTTATGTACATCAATTGATTAAACTTCTGAGCTCAACTCGCTCAACAAAATTCTTGTTAATGATCCAAATCAAATCTCTATGGACGGTTGACCTGACCCACTGAACGAAGAAATAGAATCCCCAATGTCGCGCAAAGTTAAAATTTTTCTGACTACAGTTGATGCCTTAGACTGAAATGATCTTGCATCATCACTCTCCGAGTCAACCTCGACCTCGTCAGCCACCAAATCAAAATGTTGGAGAAGACGATCTTGCAACGATTGCTTTCTACCAGTTACTGCGAAACTCAAACTGGCCAACATTGCTTTGAATTTCTTTATATTTAAACTTAATACTTCGTCTCTATACATTTTGTATTCGTCGTAGCTTACTCATTGCAAGATTGAATCACTCAATTTGAATTATAACATCTTTCGGTCTAAACATCTAGCTCACCACTATGTTGCATTCTCATTCTCTCGTGTTGTCTCACCAACGCCGCACAGTGGGGCCTTCTGCCATTTAGCATTGCAAAAATCATAGCGTCTAAACCATTTAAGCGATTTCAAAAAGCATATGATAAAGAATACCTTAAGCTTCAAAATGAATTTTTGCCAAAAGTGCAGGGTATTCAAGGTGAAAGTCTGAAAATATTTCCAAGCATGTTTTTCCTTTAAAAATGGATCGAAACCCGGTTTTTTTCAATCACAAATGGAATTTTTCATTGTTTTAGACGACTATGTAACATTTTTAATGTTTTAATTTGATTTTTTAACATAATTACAAAAAGAATAAAAAATTTTTTTTAATTTTTTTTAGGTTATTTTTGAAAATTATTGATGGCTGATTTTCTTCAAAATAATTTTCAATAGCATCATCATCAGATGCTGCTGTAAACGTTGAACAATCTTCCACATCTTTATGCGGCCTAGTTGATGGTATTATAAAATTGGTCAGATGTTTGTAACGCACAGAAGGAGACGTTTCCGACCCCATAAAGTATATATATTCTTGATCAGCATGAGAAGCTGAGTCGATATAGCCATGTCCGTCTGTCCGTCCGTCTGTGCAAATCAACTTCACGCTGGCATCTTAAGATCTATCGGAATGAAATTTGATATTTGATCTACTTTTAGCCCGGAGATGATAAAGTATGAAAATTGTGAGGATCGGACTACTATATCATATAGCTCTAGAGCAAAAATTTTTGCAAAAATTGGAGTATCCCCATGAAATTACCAATATAATAGAATTTGATATAAAATCTCAGATCCCAAAATTTGAATCTGATCGGATAAATAGAACACAAGTTACAGACAGTACAAATCGGTTCAAGCGCTGACGGCAATCCCATTTAAAAATCATTTAAGTTTTCACACTCTTGGAAAACTTTCAAAATCCTTTCATTCTTTAACAACATTTTTGCACAATTAAATAAAACTGTCCTGAATTATATTGACAAATACTATTCAGTCCTGATTAAAGGTGCTTCCACTTATGAAGTTAAAAATAAACTGTCGCAAACGACAGACACACTCTTGGAAAACTTTCAAAATCCTTTCATTCTTTAACAACATTTTTGCACAATTAAATAAAACTGTCTTGAATTATTATTGACAAATACTATTCAGTCCTGATTTAAGGTGTTTCCACTTATGAAGTTAAAAATAAACTGTCGCAAACGACAGGCACACTCTTGGAAAACTTTCAAAATCCTTTCATTCTTTAACAACATTTTTGCACAATTAAATAAAACTGTCTTGAATTATTATTGACAAATACTATTCAGTCCTGATTTAAGGTGTTTCCACTTATGAACTTAAAAATAAACTGTCGCAAACGAGAGGAATAAGTAGCTCTTTATGTTATATTTTTTTAATTAACTAAGTAGAACGAAAAATCGGTATTACCCTTTTTGTATTAACAACTTAATATTTACATCCAAATAGGTAAACAGAAATAAAAACGACCAACCCACAAATAGGACAAACTTTTCATCAACTTAGATAACATTTACCTTACTTGTCATTTTTTCCAAAGCAGGTAATTAGCAATTTATCATTGTAGAAAGGCATATGTAAACAGGTAGTATTTGCAAAACAGCATTACGCAATGTTATCATTTAGATACAAAGAAGCTACAGGCCAATACGCATGCGCTCTTCTTCTTCCTTATACCTGCAGCGCATTTTTGAGGCGATGTTGCCTTAGTTTTATGGCTTACGCATCGCTGTCGCAGGTCTCCGCATATTGGGACTATATACATCTGATAGGTAAATATTTCATCTACCTAGTGTATGTAGTCCGGTATTGATACTCGTTGAGTCTTGCTAGGTTTATTCCATTAAACTTCAAAAAATGACAATATTTAGTACATTTTTTAAACGCTTCTAGTTCAATAACTATTTAAGTAATTATTAAAATTTTTGAAACATGCTATTAACAAAGAACATACTTTTCAGATAAAAAATCCAAGATCGATTGTTGAAATCGCCCAATATTCAGCTTTAAAGTTGCGACTTTTTTTAAAAATTATAATTTTTTCCTTTTCACTATGTCACAATGTCTCAACTTTGGGCGCCTCTAGCACCCAAGAATCTCAACCAAGAATCTCAACCGATTCATAATCTCTGAAGTATTTCCTATCGATTGCATATATCATTTTTGCCAAACGCGATCATGAAAAAACGTATTTTTGCAATGCTATCCGAGCAGAGGCCCAACTGTGTGCCGTCTAGTTCGCACCAATTCTGCTGATAAGTCGATCTTACACGAATGCTCCCACTAACGCTGTCTCGCTCGTGTCGCCAATGCCGATATCTCCCTCTTGCACAAATTTTTCCACAGACGCCCCCAAACTCGTGCGTCTAATGCTTTCTCGCTCTTGCCTCCAATTGTTGTAGCTTCTCTTACCCAATATTTAAAAGCGTCGCATGCCGCCAATTTCTCAAGAATTGTCCACTCCAGGTACAGCTGCTCACCACATAGATTCTATGTTCCAGGCCAATAGCCAAATAAATCTACCATCTCAGTGAATAGTTCCCACGACGATAATCCAACACATTTACAAAAATTACGCTATACCAGCCTCATTAATACGTAAATTTTTACAAAATTCCAACGATCGTCAATCTCTTTGCGCTTCCAGCCTCTTTGTCGCGCAAACTGCAGGGTTCTCTCTATACTGCTCGCACCTCCACAATTCTCACTCTCATTTGACCTTTAAGAAAAACAGCAAAACGTCCGTCTCTATCCCATATACAAGCATACATCAACACATCTTTTTTTTTCTCAAACTTTCTCTGTCTTTGGCGACTCAATTTAATTGAATTTTTTCGCCATTTGGACTTTTTGTTTTATTTATTATTTATTAAACGTACATATCTCAATTCTGACATCAATTTGTGGGACCGAATATATTCGCACTTAATTTCATGAAAATTCGTATTATTGAACATAATGCATGATACATTTGTCACTTAATTATTACATTAGTATATTCTTTTCTCGAGCAGCTACGAGGAACACGTTCGTCACGACTTGACGCCAAAAAACTCTCTCTCTTTTTCTAATAACCTCGATTGTTTGTCATCGATATCATTGATTTCTTTTGATTTATACACCTCTGAACTAGTTCAATACAATCGATCGCTTCTCGTCTTTCGACCTATTCCCACATGTATGTGACGAAGTCCCTGTTGAAGTCCCTTGCAGGGCATCCTTCACGAGAATTTGGTTTAGTTCACTCATTTTTACTTTACTGTGTTCTTTTATATAGACTTCACTTGATTACTTTGCACTGAACTGTATATATTAGTTCCGGACCGGGGCTAGCTGTTACTGGGGCAGAACTTTCTTCTTTTGGGGGTAGCTAATTGAATTTTTTCTCCTTTGGGTTCTTGTGAAAAAAAGTAGGCACGCAGAAATTTTCTTTTACTTGTATTTTATTCACTTTTTCTCGTTGCACTAAATTTAGCTTATCTAAGAGCGGGGAATAAGCCCCGCTTGAGGCGAAGTTTGGGGAGTTCTTATTGTGCGGAGAGTGGTGGGTATCATCGAGAGAGCGGCGCAAGGTGAAAGCTCCCGCCTCCCTTAACCCTTGTGTTTCCTGTTGCGCATAAACATGCTCCCCCCTATGGCAATTTGCGGGTCCACCGGAGAGCTCGGAGTTTGGCAGCACAGGTCATCGACCACCTTCAGGATCGCCTCCAGTCGCCATCCTTCGCTGTCGGGGACTGCTGCCACCGCTTTCTCCTCCCCAATTGAATGCTGTCAGTTTAAAGGCCGTGGGCCAGCAACGTCGCCATCGACGATACCGTCGAGCATCGAAGGTTTTCCACCGTCTCGAGGAGTACCATCGCCGTTGGCATTAAGTGGGGGTTGCGGTGCTGCTGCAGTGTGGGCAGTGTCAGCCTAGGATCGGATGCTGGCGTTGGTGCGATCCTTCGTCTGGAGGAATCAGGAATGGCGTACGATGGAGCGTGGAGTGTGTCAACGTGGCTCCTCGTGGAAGTGGAGTAATGTATGGTGGTCCTCCTTGCATATGCTACAGCTATCACCGCTCAAACAGCTTCCCTCTGAGTGTTGGTGGGCCAGGCAATTGGCGCAGTATTTATTGGCAATCATTGTCCTCATCCTCTTTTCCAAGTTCAGTCGGAGGAAGCGACGGCATCGCTTCAGAGGATAGATTCCGCGACAGACTCGGCGACGGAAGTACTCAGCTCCTCTCGAACAACTGCGATTCTTCTTCGATGCCAGCACTGATCGTGGTCTTCAAGCCATAGAAACGGGATGTGAAATGACTGATATTAGGAAGCTGCCGGAACAAATAATGAATAAAGCGGATTAATGTAGGACTTTACAATACACATATTACTATTGGCAGTTCGGCCCTTCTTATACTGTAACTTTACATAATGAGTTTGAATTCTTTCTTCTGGAGGAAGAAAGATCAGATTCGCGACCGGTCGCTTCACAACACCGCGAGCGGTAATCAAATCGACGACACAGACGTTGCCGTCACTGCTGGGGTACGATTGGTCACCCGAGACGCCATTCATTTAATGGAAGATTTTCATTCTTGAGTACCACCAGGACGCCCACTTCAAGACCGATTCTGATGTCTATAATTTTTTGCTGGGTAGACCTTAGGAAATTTTTTTTGAAGCACTCTGGATGCACCTACAAAGTTTTTACCGTTGTCGGACTGCACTTGCTGGGGACACTTTCGCCTCGATACAAACCGAGCGAATGCTGTTAGAAACGTTTCAGTACTTAAATCCGAAGTTGTCTCAAGGTGAATGGCTTTGGTAGAGAAACAAACAAAGACACACAATCTCTTTGATATGCGACAGGCGTGGCCGGTGAAACTTTTGATATCGAAACGCGCCCACATGCTCCGATCACACCAGATGCGTCAATGAACGGAATCAAATTGAGAATGATACTAGACGTGGGCAAAGATTTCTTATGCTGTAAACGCTGATGTTCAGTCGCGAAGTATTCACGCTGAGTGACTTGGATCAACGCCTGCAGTGCTTGATTGATCTCATTAGAGGTCACTTCGCCGGAATAATCGTTTGGAAGTTTGGAAACACGAGGCATTATCTCGTTGGCTGGCTTAGCGATTGCGACATGGACCTTCACTACTCGCTTCCAAGGTAGTGTCTAGTGGGAGTGGTGTCGCTCGCCGCCAGTACTCTTGTGGTTCCCGCAGCCATGGTGGGCCGTGACAACACAAATCCTTGCGTACAAATTCCTGTGCACTCAGGCCGCGGCTAGGGAGATCTGCTGGATTGTCCTCTGAACGGATTGGTTGCCGTAACAATTTTAGCTACCCGATTAGCGACAAATGATGTCGATGTGCTGGGTGGCTTATATAACCCCGACAGAACGACTGTGGAATCTGACCAATAAAATGCCTCAGCATTATCAACATGGCGGGTCAATGAAACCGTTTTGACGTGGGCTACCCTAGATATCGCTGTAAGAAGGCAGCACGATATGCCTTGGTCATTGCTAACTCGCACGTAAATTGCGGCACCATTGGCCCGCTGTGACGCATCACAAAAACAATGGAATTGGATTTCGGAACTTAGATCATGAAGGACCCACCGAATTCGAATCTTGTGAAGAAAGGAGTAGCTCTTTGTAAATTCCTGTTACCTGTGATGGAGTTCACTGGGCAATTGATCATCCCACCCTAGCTCTTATAGCCAAAGCTCTTGCATAGACACGATCTGCCCTAGGACTTCCCGCTTAGTATAAGCTGACTTCATATCTTGGGGTGAGATGACAAAATAAAAATCATCCGGTGCCGCTTTCCATCGGATTTTTGCTGTGCTAGCCTCTTCAATATCGAGGAAATCAGCATTCAGTAAATGACACTTTGGGATGCAACTGAGAATGCTAAGGAAAGCCAGCTGAACCAAGAGCATCTTGAAGTTCATTGACCATTGCGATTGCAGTTGATTCTTTGTGAGCCCCTGCCAGGACCTTGCCGACATACATATAGGACTTGATAATATCGCTAGCCAAAGAAAATTTGGATTGGACATCAATTACGAGTTGTTGAACCGTACTCGGATGGCTAAGAACGGAGCACAGTTAATGCCAAACGTGACGGTTTAAGCCCGTAATCACCAAGATGGCCCTCTTTGTTTCTGAACAGGATTCTCTGAAATAGCCTATGGATTGGATCGACCATAATTTGTCAGTTCATTTTGGTGATGTCGGCATTGAAAACGACTCGGAAAAAACACCACTTGCGAATCTGAGTAGTAAGATCAGAATGAAGTACCAGACCAGGGTAAAGTATGTCATTGAGGCTTACTCCGTTTGTGGACTTGCTAGAGGCGTTAAGGACTATCCGAACTTTTGTTGTGGTACTGTCGGGCTTAAAAACCGCATGGTGGTTTTGTGGCTTCAAATGTTATAGCCTTTCGGGTGACTGGAGAGGATTTCACGGAGGTTTCGATGTGGGATCCGAAATAGCAGTTGTATTTTCAACTGCTTCGAGCATTCGAAACCGCTCGCTGAGGAAATCGCCCATCGTTTGCCACTCTGTGGCCACTGTGGCAGGCTACAGTGCTCAAAAGCACAAATGGATGCCTGCATAGCATTCTGATGATCTTGTAGTGCCTTTCCGGACTCATGGGAAATTTGAAGTCAAGAAGTGCTCGGAATTGGCTGTTTACGATAAGTCCCTTATTTTCGAAACGCTGTTTGAGTGCGTTCCATGCCGTTTTAAAACCATCATTTGTAAGCGGGAATTTTGCTACAATGAGGTTGGCTTCACCCCTTTTCGCTAGGAGATGGTACAGCTTTTCAACGGGAGAATTTCCGAATCGTTTATGTAAATGACCGTCAACAAATCACGGAACGTGGACCATTTGAGGTAATCTCCCATAAAGACTTCTGTGTCAAAGGGTGGCAGTCGACTGACTCGTTCTGCTGGTGCAGAGGTAGACCCATGACGGTTCGGAGGAGTAGGAGCAGACGCTTCGTGCATAAGCTCGTTTAATCGAGACGTGCATCGCTTGTCATATTTAGCTTGGATGGCTAAATTTTCAGAGCTGCCGTCTTTACTATCTGGAAGTGCCTCGCATTTCTCATATTCCTGCTCGACCCTGTCCCACAACGAACACGAACTCGATCACGAGTGACTTGGAGCATAAATACGCTGACCTCGGACAATGAAGTGACTTGGGTGTCGACTTCAAACCGAAGTAGTTTATCGCCGAACTAGACAAACTACTACAAAGCCATGGTGGAAGGAACTAAAGTCCTTTTGGATTCGGACCGAGTGACTCTTGGGGCGGTTACCAAAATCTATGGAGGTGGTACCTTGACCTTTTTTTGGCTTGCTCTGACGGGGCTCTGACGTGGCTTGCTGAGAAGTCATGCTTAATGGTGCGGACGTGAGAGCTAATGGACTATTAAGGGTCTAAACCGCTCGGGAAGGAAGAGTAGTGCTGGTGCTCCTCTGACGCTGAATTGGAGCAACAATTGAAGCCTCTCTGGTCTTAGCCTCTTTATCGACTTTTGGCGGGCTCGTGCTCATAACCCACAGAATGGCGTTATAATAGTAGTGAGCTGGTTCTGCACGGCTTGGAAATTAGCGGTAAACACAAACTGGAACGTTTCGCAAACCTGGAACGCAAACAAACCACCCAAGGAACGGCTTGTAATTGAATAAAAAATACAAAAACACGAGTTGAAACGTTTGGGGTAACTTGGATCGCTGCCAAAAACCCTAGGAACGGCTTGGAACATCTTGGAATTCAAATATAGAACCAAAGATACAACTTGGAACGCTTGTAACACTTTGGAATTCAAATTTAACCCCAAAGATAAAACTTGTAACGCTTGGAGCATTTTGGAATTCAAATATAAAACAAAAAAACGCTTTGGAATCGGTATAAAATGCCCATTCACAACTTGGGACGATTGGAATCTTGGGAATTCAAATTTAAACAATGGAACAACCGAAATTGAATATTCGGTGCCAACCTCCACGCGGGGATTAGAACGCAAAATAAAGAGTGCACCTTTTTTTTATACCCTTTGCCATTGCCGAAGTTAGCTTCTTTGATATTTTTTTTTGAGAAACAGTGGAACTGTGACGGAAAATTTTGCAAAGTTTCTGGTCTGCAAAGCGACACGATTGGGACAAGAATTCAGCAAAATTATGAAAAATTAATTTTCCCGACGCATAGAAATAGGCTTTGCCCTTTGAAACGAAAAGGGAATTGGAACGGAAACTCTAATATTCGGAATAAAAAGTCGCGGAATACACATTTTTAATAATTAAATATTATTCGACTTTTCCCTCAACGTAAAATTCACCAAATATACTCCACAAAGTGCCTGCCAACCTAGGGTATAAAGCACAGATACTTTTGATGGTTTTGATGGTTAATTAATTAAAATTTTGTGGAATATGTATATGTGTATGGATATGAATATGAATATGTAAAACTTTATATATGGAAAATATGTACACATATATATATGTATGGATATGAAAAAATGTTATATGGAATATATTTATGTATATATATATATATACTTATGTATGGATATGTATATTTTTTTATATCCTTGCAGAGGGTATTATAAAATTGGTCAGATGTTTGTAACGCACAGAAGGAGACGTTTCCACCCCATTAAGGACATATATTCTTGATCAGCATGAGAAGCTGAGTCGGTATAGCCATGTCCGTCTGCCGTTTGTCATCTCAGCCATCTTAAGAGGTATCGGGATGAAAATTTTTTTGGGCGCTTTTTATTACCCGGATGGTCATAGCGACATATCTCCGGCGACATATCTCCGCCCAGTGCATTTTTCTGGCGGAGATACATATGTCGCTTTTGAAACGGCGAAGATATGACGTTTTGAAACAAAATATCTCCGGGCAGATCACCGGCGATGATATGTCGTTTTGCAACGCCGTTAGAAAAACGACATATCTCCGCGCGGACATATGTCGACATAATTTCGAAATTATGTATATATGTACATTCTATAAATGAACTATCGTCTCGAACTTATTTCGAGTATGTATTCGTAATAACTATAGAGATATTACAAAGTTTTAAATCAGAATAATCAATTCTTTTACAGAAATTATAAATTCAATTTATTTGTTCATTTTACATTTTTTTCCCGTTTTATGACTGACTTTGGGTTTGTTAAGCATACAATGCATGGGTTCATTTGAACAATTGATTCATATGATAGCTGACTTAAGTTGGAAGCATCCGAAGACAGCGATGACGTTGAAGATTTCAGTTCAGGCGACATCTTACATAAATTTGTTTCACTGTCCACATTGTTGAATAGGTCCTGTTTCTCTCATTGAGGGCCACAATGCGCAACACAAAAATATCGATATCTCCCTAGTCTAAAAGATCCATTGCGTCCATAATTTTTTGAGCACGGTCCTGTAAAGATGAGGATATTAACTTCTTAGCTGCAATAAGAAATTTCATATCCAGTCAACTTACACGTATTTTTTTTGACGCTGGGTGGTTACCAATTCCACCGTTTTGAAAAAGATAATTAAATTCGCGGCTTTTTTCATATTCGGCATCAATAATACATTGGACGAATTTAAAAAAATGCCCCTTTGCTTGAATTTTGTTCCTTAAATTCAAATTGTATGCTTCAACAGAGCCAGTAGTTCTAGTTGAACGCTTAAACACCGATATGTTTTAAGGTCCCTCCTATAAATAGTACAAAATTGTATATAATAAATTAAAAATAGAATTAATAAAAAAGTTAATATACCTTCAAAATCCACTGCTTTTTAAAATATTTTAAAAAGGGGGAAAATACGTTCTTGTTTAAAGCAGTTGCTTGAAATTCCAACATATTAAATGCTTCGAGAATTTTATAATGTGGCAATAGCGGCAAATGCAAAAATTTCAGAAAAAGTATGTAGGCTTGTTTATTGCGTTTGATCAATTATTTCAGCTGCTGCACATTCTCTTTTGATGTGTTGATAAAAGTGAATTTATACAACCAATTGAACTCAATATTTTCGCTCGACTTGGCCGTTGGCCCGGGGGTGAGGCCGTGGCATTTAGCACATGAATTATATTATTGGCCTTCAGAAATTCTTCAAATTCGGCGGAAGTAAAGCAGGTACCTCGATCGCTGATAATTCGGCGGGGTCTACTGTAATTTGCAAAATACTGAGATTTTAACGTTTGACATACTTCACGTGAATTAGTAGTGGCGGCAGGGTACAGCTTCACAAATTTGGTGAAAGCGTCAATGACAACCAGAAGATACTTTTTCTTAGAGCGTACGGACGGAAGGGGACCCAGATGTTCAATATGAATGGTATCAAACGGAAGGGGCACTTTCGGTTGTCCGAAGCGGACGCGGAGTAGTAAATACACTTGAGGCAATTTTTAATGTAATTGTTAACATAAGACTTCATACACGGGAAACAATAATACTTCTTGATTTGTGTACAACATTTCTCCGTGGCCATGTGGCCAAGCTTTTCGTATGACATGATTTATCATTTCGGAAGGGACATAAAGTTGGGGTACACTCGTCGAGGACACTCCGTCTCGCAGTTCGAAATCCGCTATCTCATGTTTCTCTAACTCATCTCGGAGTTTGACAATCTCAGGGTCCCGGTTCTGGGTTAACTGTAGTTGGAAGTCAAGGTTTAGATCGTCAACGTATGCGGCAGTTTCTATTCTGCTTAGAGCATCAGCATGGGGCATACTAATCCCCGAACGGTGTACAATCGTGTAGTTGTAATTTTCTAACAGCAGGACCCAGCGAGCAATTTTGGCGGAGTATGTCTCAAAACGTTTTAAGGAATACACGATAGCTAACGTCTCTAGTTCATAACTGTGTAGTTTCGATTCGGTGGGTGTTATTTACCGTCGCTTTGTCTCTGGAGTAGCACTGTTCCGAAACCAATTGAACTAGCATCGCAGTGTAACTCTGTTTCAGACTTCGGGTTGTAAATTGATTGAAACAGGCGAAGGCAAGGTTTGACTTGAAGTGATTTATTGGTGCCGCAAGCCCGGTATTTATAGGAGAACGTTTACATTGGTCTTATGGCTAGTGTCCTTAACGGTACTTAAAGCTAGACATTATGCTTAAGTTCTAATTACTTATAATCTATCCCTAAAAGTATGTGCCCTAATCTTATCCCTAAAAGTATACTACACCTCCTTTTTTTAAAAAGAAAAATTTATATTTTTCTAACATCCTTTTTATGTTATTTTTATTCTATCTAAATGTACTGTTTGCTTTTTGTTTTTATCATCCGCTATTACTATATTATTGTTAGGACCTATGCTCTGTATTGTATATTTGCCTGTGTATTTGTTATCTACTTTATGTCCTGTAGCATTTTTTAAAAGTATTTCTTGTCCTTTAGTTGGCGATACTTTTTTTGTGTTTTTATCATATGTTTCTTTTTGTAATGCTTTAAATTTTTCGATAAGCAGTTTCGCTCTATTTTGTGCTATTTGTAATTTAAATTTTATTTCTTTATTGAAATCATCAATGTTGTAAATGGGTTCTACCGTTTCAGACGAGAATGGGACAGTTTTAGGATGTTTTACAAAGACTAGTTCAAAAGGTGCATAACCATGTACGGTGGATGGAGTGGTGTTAAAGCAATATGTGAAGTATGCTAGATATTCATCCCAATCGTCTTTTTTTATGGATATATATGACCTGATGTATTCATTGAAAGTTCTATGGCTTCTTTCTACTGTTCCAAGAGTTTGATGATGGTGCGCCGTGGAATTAATTTTAGTTATGTTAAAATTTTTGCAAAGTTCTATTAGTATTGAATCCATATATTCTGTTCCCTGTTAAAATGAATTTTTCGAATATTGCCTTTGCAACCGCTTTTGCACTTTTGTTTGGTATTGGTATTGATATGAGATATTTGGACAGATCGCAGATATTAGTAACTGCGTATTCATTACCGTTCATTGTTTTTGGTATTGGTCCAATTGTATCTATTATTATTGTGTCAAAAGTGGTTGCAGGGGTTGATGTTATGATCAATGGGGAGTGGTTGTATGTCGTTACTTTGGCTATTTTGCACTTTTCGCAATTTTTGATGTGTGTTGCAACATCTCGAGACATATTTTTCCAAAAAAAATCCTTTTTTATTTTTCCTAGCGTTCTGTTTACCCCGCAGTGACCTCCCTCTATTGGGTCATTATGATATTTATTTAATGTATTTCTTATTTCTTCTTTATTTGTTATAACTTTTACTTGGGGTAGAACTGCTATTTCTAAATGTTTTAATGTGTCTTTTCCTTTTTGTTTTAGTTCATTAGGTGTAAGTGACCTAAATAGTTTTTCTGACATGTCTATCTTCAGTTTATAGATTTTTTGAGCACCGGCTTCTTTTTCAAGCCTTTGAAGGAATCGATCTAGATCTATTCTTCCACTAATGATTAAATCGCCTATGTTGAAGGAGAGTAATTTTTCTTTATTTTTGGTAATAAAACATTTGCATTTTTTGAATTTAATTTGCGCGTTTTTTTTTTGGCTTCGCTAGGATTTATTATTTCATATATTCTTGGTGTTTCTATTCTGCTATTGTTAATTTTGTTTTCCTTATGTACTAATTTTTTTGTTTCTGATCTTGTTGCTACTTTAAGTATTTTATTAGTTTCTATGTTTTTTATATTTTCAAATTCAATTCTGGAGAGAGCATCCGCTGCGAAATTTTCTTGTCCCCTGATGTATTCTATAGTAAAATCGAACTCTTCTAAATCTAGCCTTATTCTAGTAAGCTTTGACGATGGGTTTTTTAGAGAAAATAGCTATGTTAATGGCTGATGGTCAGTTCTAATTAGGAATTTATTCCCGTATATGTATGGTTTGAAATATTGAATTGCCCAATGTATTGCTGTTAATTCTTGCTCTATTGTTGACTTATTGCTTTCGCCTTTTGTAAATGCCTTAGATGCGTATGATATGGGTAATTGGAGTCCATCAAATTCTTGGCTGAGGACGGCTCCACATGCGATCTTGCTTGCATCAGTTGTGATACAGAATTTTTTATTAAAATCTGGATATTGAAGTATTTGTGGGCTTAATAATTTGTTTTTTAAGTATTCAAAAGCTGCTTGACAGTTTGCATCCCAGATAAATTCTACATTTTTCCTAGATAATCTATTGATAAATTGTGCATGGTATGCAAAGTTTGGAATGAATCTACGGTAGTAATTACAGAATGCTACAAATCTTTTCGCTTCGTCGCCATTTTTGGGAGTCGGGTAATCTTGAATCGTTTTGAACTTGCTTTCGTCTGGTAAAATTCCTTTATTTGTGCATTTGTTTTTTTTTTTTTTTTTTTTTGTTAACGTTTAATATATATTTGTTGAATCTACTCTTAAATTAGAGCCTAACAACAAGTTTGAGATATTTTTCTTAATCTAGTACTTAAGATATATCCAGGGGATATTGCAGGCGGCCCTAATCATTTATTATTGGGTTGGTCTGTCATTTCTTTTAAGACGAGTTCTATTATTAGTTCGCGTAAGGGAATTGGCAAGAACATTAGGGTGTACATCCAGTTTCGCAGAATACTTTAGTTGTTGACTACCTATTTCAGATTTTACGCTAGGTATATTTAGATCATTTTGAATGTTGTCGTTCCGTATGTACCACGGAGCCCCAGTGATTGATCTTAAAATCTTCGACTGCGCCCTTTGTATAATGTCGACATTGCTGGTACTTGCATTTCCCCATAGTACGGCACCGTAAGTCCAGATGGGTTTCAGTACGGAGTTATATAGGAGGACTTTATACTCCAGACGTAGAGGTGACCGAGCATTGATGATCCAATGTAAGCTACTCGCTTTCAGTTTAAGCTGTGACTTTTTTGCCTCAATGTGCTTGCGCCAAGTTAGTCTTCTGTCTAGGTGGATACCAAGGTAAGTGATATCCACGGCTTGAGGAATTGGTACGTTGTTTAGCATTATAGATGGACAGTTTCTTCTGTTAAGCGTAAATGTAACATGTTTGCATTTCTGCTCGTTGACCCGGATACGCCAGGTTGCTAGCCATTCCTCTACCACCTTGAGGTGTTCCTCTAATTTTGCAGAGGCTTGTATCGGGCATTTGGATCTGCTGAGGATTGCCGTGTCATCGGCAAAAGTGGACGTTGTAAGTCCTAGACTCGTTGGTAAGTCTGCAGTGTACAGCAGATAGAGCAATGGTCCGAGTACACTGCCTTGCGGTACACCAGCTTCGATTTCAAAGTCAGCCGAGACGGAGCCATTACATCTTACAGCGAATTTCCTATTGTAAAGGTAAGATTCCATGAGTTTGTGGGTGTACTGTGGGAGTTTCTGCCGGATTTTGAACATTAAACCCTCCAGCCAGACTCTGTCGAAAGCCTGGGCAACGTCGAGAAAGACAGCCGTACAGTATTCTTTTAGTTCGAATGCTGTTCTTATTTCGGATGTTATACGATTGACTTGTTCAATTGTCCCATGTTTTTCGCGGAAGCCGAACTGGTGAGAAGGGATTGTGTTCTCCGATGCCAGAAATGAGTTTAGACGAATCTGCAGGACCTTTTCAAAAAGCTTCGAAAGACATGGCAGCAAACTAATTGGCCTATAGGATGATGGTTGGGTTTTGTCCTTTCCCACTTTAGGAATCATGATGATAGTGGACCTTTTCCATGCTCTTGGGAAGTAGCCAATTCTTATTATAGCGTTGAACATTTTGCAGATGTATTGTATGGCGATAGTAGGGAGTTCTAGGATCATTTTCGGTGTGATTAGGTCATGGCCAGGGGCTTTGTTCGGCTTTATGTGGTTTTTAATAACTGCAGTGATCTCATCCGATTGGAGTTCCGAGTACTCACTATCCGTTAATGTGCTCGAAGGGGGAAGTACAAATGAGTTTGATGTTGGATTTGGCTGGAAAACCATTTTAAGATGTGTGGCAAATACGGATGCCCTCTCTTCGTCGCTGCGGGCCCATCCACCTGTTGGGCCCCTTATTGGTGAAACTGTCTCTGTAGGCGCGCTTAAAGTTGGGTGGGCTTTCCACAGAGGATGTTTTCAGTTTTAGTGCTGGATGGACTGAGCTTTTCTATGAGCCCAGATTTCCTCTTGTCTTAACTCCTTGGAGAGGTTGCGGCTGGCATGCCTTAGGCGAAGTTTTGCTGCTGGTGATCGAGTAATCTGCCATTCTTTTCTTAGACGTCGTTTTTCCGTTACTAATTGTTCTATCCGCCGGTTCGTAGGCCTGACAGCAGGTTTAGCGTAAGAAGAGGCATGTGGCGTAGATACTCTTGCTGCAGCTCCCAGCATCGACTCAAGTGCAGAGACGCACATGTCAATGTCCTCTGCAGCATCCAGTTTCGGCGAACAGTCAATGTGGGCACTCATGTACATTTTAAATTTAAGCCAATTTGTTTTGTTGTTTGTAAGCATATATGGGCGATCAAGTACTTGAGGTCTTGTTAACAGTGTGAATAGCACTGGAGAGTGATCGGAGGTTAAATCTAGCAGTGTTTCCGCAGTGATCCGATTACGCGGAATCCTCTTGGTTACTGCGAAATCAATCAAGTCAGGCATTTTCTGTGGATCTGTGGGCCAATAAGTAGGCCTACCCGGTGAGATGCAATCCATCTTATTGAGTGGGTTGACTATTGTATTGTACTGCTTGCCTTTAGGATTTACCAGGCGAGATCCCCAGTGCGTATGTTTGGCGTTATAGTCCCCTGCTGCAATGAAGCGTTCTCCGAGTGTGTTAAAGAAACCGGTGAATTCCTTTTCAGAGATTGAGAAGCGTGGTGGGCAGTACAGGGCAACCAACGTAGTGTTGCCGCAGCTGGTTTGGACGGTTATAGCAGTTGCTTGTAGGTGCTGTGTTTCGAATCTGTTGAGGAACGAGTGTTTTATACGGTTTTTGATTAGGATACCAGTCCCGCCATGAGCTTTTCCGTCTGGATGGTTTGTTGCGTAGAAGGTGTATTTTGGTATTTGAAAGTTATTTTTTGATGTTAAATGTGTTTCCGATATCAGCATGACGTCGATTTCACTTGAGTCTAGGAATAGTTGCAGTTCATTTTTGTGCTTGGAGACGCCATTAGCATTCCAAAGACATAGACGTAGGGAAGCCATTATTTATTCTCGATAAGCTTCTGGATAAGCAGGTTTTGATTCCGCATCAGTTCCTGCATACAGTTTTGCATGAACGTCATAAAAGTGGTCATGTTTTGATTAAGTGAGATCAATAGGGCCTCTAAACCACTTGGAGTTTGCTGGCCAAGCTCTGGTGCGCTAGGTTGCGGATTCTGTAGATAGTGGAGTGACGGGGTCTCTTTCGCGGGCTCCGTCTGTCCAGTTCGGAGTACACTAGCGAAGGATACACTAGGATTGGTTGTAGCAGGCATGTTAGATGATCTAACAGCCTTGGCGAAGAATACCTCCGGTGTAGTTTTGGAGGCGTTGAAGGTGATTTTTGGTCCAGCTGGGGGTTTACGCCCGTTTAGGTGCGATTTAAGATCCTTGAAGACAGGACATCCCCTGTAGTTGGCTGTGTGGTTCCCTCCACAGTTACTGCATAGTCTTAGTGCGACGTTGTTTCTGTCCTTGGTGCAAATGCCATTTTTATGATGTTCGCCGCAGCCAACACACACTGACCTAAGATTGCAATTGTTAGAGGTGTGGTTGTATTCCTGGCAGTTCTTACACTGAGGTGGTTGGTATCTCTTATGGGGCTCCTCTACGGTGATTCTTCTGTGCAATAGGAGCTGAAGGTTGTAGATTGGATGCACTTCATTTGGCTTCGACCGCTTTGCATCTGGTTGGAGCTCGATTTTAAAGAGACGGCTGTGCGACTTTATTCCTGTTGATGATATTGACAAGGGACTTAACCGCAAACCCTTTTTCGGCCAATGCGTCTGCTATTTCTTGAAGTGGGACCGATGGCTCGATCCCCTTTAACACAACCTGGAGCCCTTTACTGCTTTTTAGTTGGTAGGTATAGAAGTTTATGTTAGCATTACGGAGGTACTTTTCGATGATGCGGAAATTGTCCTCAGTTTGGGTTTGACATTTAATTTCTTTTATGTTACCCCTGTTGAGAGGGGGTTACAACAAAGTTATTTGCCCCTACTGTTTCTACTAGCTTCGAAATCAGGGCGCTGCAGTTGGCTCCACGGATGTATAGAGGGGGTGGTCTAGCCGATTTAACTTTGTCCACAGCGCCGGCTTGATCGTCTTGCTGATCGGCAAGAATTTTAAAACGATTTCCGCTTAGAAGTTCTGCTCGTTCATTTGTTTTGGTTATTTTAGGCGTATTGCCAATTTTTTTCTTTTGCGGGCTTAGCTTCCGCTTAGTTATTTTAATATATCTATCCATTCCAGTTTGGACAGAAGGCGTTGGGTTTCTTGTCGTGGCTGACTCTGGGCGACTTGTCGATGACGGCTTGAGGCAAGTCAATACTTCTGCAGACGTTGCAGCAGTTGCTGTCAACGAGCTGACGGTGCTGGTCGGTGCAATCGGTGACCCAGTTATCGATATTGATGGAGAAGCACACTGCTCTCTCCACGGTAAATTGCTGTTGTGGCTTGCTGTTGCTGAGTGTCTTGCACTTTCGGTGTTATTGCTTACGGCAGCATTCAGTGGGGTCGGCGACACCACCGAAAAGTACGCGTTGTTGCGTTGGACCGAGAGACGACGCTCACGTTGTTGTTTTACAAGTAGTTCTTGTAGCTGTTGCTGGTGGGGATCAAGAGAGCTTGGGCCCGAATTGGTGGACATGGCCTTTCCAAAAAAGGTGCTCACTTTGTTGTTGCAACTTAGTATTTATTGCTATTAGAACAAACTAATAGCAATATGATTGTAAATAGGCGTCTCTGAGGCAACTGAGAGCCCTACACAATTTTTGCAAACGCGGTCTTTTTATTTTTTACACTAAATTTTGCGGAGTGCATTAAAAAACACGTCTGTACGCGGCGGCGGTTGAATTGAATTGTGCATTTGTGTCCTAGAAAAGTAACTTCATGTCTGAAGAAAGAGCATTTGTCTGGGTGCAATTTTAGGTTATATTTTCGGCAAGTTTCAAAAACATATCTTAAGTTTCTGATCATGTGACTTTCAGAGCAACCAATTACAATTAGATCATCCATATAAAGGAATGTTTGTGATGGTGATAGACCCGTGAATGCAAGGGACATCATTCTTTGAAACGAGTTTGGTGCAATTTTTAATCCGTATGGTAATCGCTTGAATCTGAATGAGCCCTTATCTGTGGAAAATTATGTTATGTCCCGAGATTTTTCTTCTAATTCTACTTGATGAAATCCTGACATTAAGTCTAAACAAGAGAAGTATTTAGCGCGTCCTAGCTGGTCAAGGATATCGTCCATTCTGGGTAGTGGGAATGTATCCGCTACTAGTTGTTTGTTAATTTTTCTATAGTCAACTACCAATCTCCACCGTTTTTCTTTACTGCCAGGTAGCGACTTTTTAGGAACCTATAAAATCAAACTATTGAACTCAGACATTGATGGTTCAATAATATCATCATTGATCAAATTGTCCACTTGTTTATTAATTTCGTTTTTTTGACTGTGTGCTATCCTGTAGTTTTTGGTGTAAACTGGTGTTGTTCTATTGCGAATACATCATCAAATTCTGATCATAATTTATGTAGAGGTGCTTTCACGAAATCGGGAAAATGGGGTGCTAGTTTGTTCATTATTGTGGATTTATGTTTTGAATCATGTTGTTTGTCTATTATTAAGATTTCATAATCGGACAGTTTTTCATTTAATAGGTTTATATTTACAATTTGTACGTCTGTGTTGTTAGAATTTAATATGCGGACTATGGATTAGTCTTAGAAGCAATAGTGTTTGCGACGAATACCCCCGGGTGTAATTCTTGATTAGGGATAAAGATGTTATTGTTGTTTGAGGATATTGTAATGCGTACAATTTTTTCTGTTCTAGGTGGGATATGGAATACATGTGTGTTTTGACTGATCCCTATATTGATTATAATTTTATATCTTGATTTATATGGATCTATTATCAATTTGCTGGTGGAATAATTGAGTGTGCAATTGAATTTTTTTATAAAGTCAAGCCCCAAGATTCCGTCACATGGGATGGGGAAATCATTTTCTATTACTTGGAAGGTGTGTACCGTTGAGAGGTTGCTGACCTTTAGTTTGGTTTGGCCTATTGTAAATAGGACGTCTTTGCCTATTCCACTAAGTTTTGTCCGTTTTTGTATGTTAACTGTATTGTCTTTTCTTAATATTTCTTGTTTTATTAGTGATACATCAGCTCCTGTGTCTAATAGTAATTTTATTGTCCCTACATCGTCAAAGTTTAAAGTTATGTAGCTATTAAGGTTGCAATTTAAATTATATATTTTATTTGTTCGATTTTTTACACCAGAGGACTTTCGGAGTTTTCCGAATTTTCTTCTACGTTTGTAAATCTGACATTATTATTTTGTTGTGTTTTAGGAGGATAATTAGTTTTTGTATTTCTATTGTTATAATTTCTTCGATTATACTTATTACTATAATTATTGTAATTCCTAGTATTGTTATAGTTAGTATTATCATTTGGGTTTCTATTTTGATAATTATTATTATAATTTCTATTATTATTGTACGAGTTCCTATTTGTGTAATTGTTTCTTTTAGTATAAAACACGCTGTGATCTTGTTCTATATTTGTAGATGTATTTACAAATTTAGCTATAACATCATTCATTTCAGTAAAATTGCCTGCTTCTATTATTGTTCTGACCTTTTCGTTATCGCAGTTCTTTATGATTGATTTCACTACTGTTTGAGTGGCATATTTCTTTGCTGTTTCAGGGTTTACGTTGTCTGTTATGAATGCGCATTTCAATGATTTAGTAAGATTTTCTATTTCTGACATAAATGAATTTGCGTTCTTGCCATTTTGTTTTAAATTCATTAATCGTGCCTGCTACCTGAACTGTTTCACCCTTAATTTCTTTCTTTAATGTTCGGATTATACCATTTATAGTGTTTTCATTAGTAACTAGTAGTCTAACGTCCCCTTTTAGTTTTGTTTTTATGACTTTAATAGCTGTTTCTTCATGTTCTGCTTTTATTTCGTTGATTAATTCCAGTGAATCTATGAAACTTTGAATTGTTTCTACTCCACCATCATACTCTTGAATCAGCTTAGAGGCTGTATTAAGAAATTCAATCTTTGTTTGCACCATCTTTGGTTTTGTATTATCTTGAATGTTTTCTGGGTTATCTTTTACACCTGATGTATCTTGAATGTCTCCTGGGTTATCTTTTACAGCTGGTTCTTCTGTGTCTTTTGCTATTAGAGGTTCAAAAGTTGCTTCTAGATTCGAATCTATCGGTATTGTGAATTTTATATTATGTTTTGTTGCTATATTTATTAGTTGTTTATTTAAACTATATAGTAGCTCAGTAAAGCTTTTACTGCTAGATTCATTGCATATGTCTGTACTGCTACTCTTTATTCTATTATAACTGTCGAAGATAGTTTCAAGGTGCTTGTTTATGGTTTGAGGGTGTATATAAATTGTTTTATTTAGGCACTTGTATGCTTTCTGAAATTTTTCTTTCAATATTTCTATGGTCTGGTCCATTGAAATTATGTTAAAATAATGTTGTTCTTTTAATTATTTCATTTTCTGATTCTCCTATATTTTTTTTTGTTATTGTTTTTTTTTTCAAATTGTTTATAATTCTATTTTCTAATATTTAATTATTTCCAAAAAAAAAAAAAAATTTTCTTACAGGGTATTTAGACTTCGTTATTGGCCAGTTTTGATCTTGTTGAGCTTGCTGCGATCAGAAAGCTTTATGTGTGCTTGCAAGCTTTGTGAGTTTTACTTGAGCTTTTTTTTTTAAAGTTTGCTTTGATCGCGGCAAGCTTTTCAAGTGTGCTTTTGTTGTTTGTGCACTTTTGACTGCACATGTTTGACAAATGCTCTTCTTTAGGGTATGTTGGGGTATATTAGGCTGTTTGTAATTTATTATTTAATTATCTATGTATATATTTGTTTTTTTCGTTATTGTGTAGTTTTCATTTTAGTGTATATTTAAAAATATGTGATTTTTTTTTTGTTTTCTCTTTTCTAGGGTATCTTGGCAATTATAGACTTATTGAAAAAAAATTGTATAGAAAATATATTAAATTTATTTTCTCATTTTATTTAGATATATATGTATTTTTTTTTTTTGTTAATATTTACACATATGTATTTTTAAATTGATTTATGATGGCAGCGCAAAGATCGCCTCTTGCCACAAAGGTGCCTAGATATATTAGCACACTTTTTTATTAAATTGATTTTTTTTTTATTTATTTTTCTGCTGTTGTTGCTGGTCGGTTCTGCTGCTGTTGGTTGTGCTGCTTTGCCTCTTTTTGTTGTTTCTGCTGTTCCTCAAGTCGGCATATCCTAATCCAAATTTGGCATGCCTGTGCCCATGGTGGTGGTGGGTCGCTGTTTACTTGGGCCAGCAGGGCCGCTCGCTGCCTTCTAAGTCTGACGAGAAGGCCACCTCGCCGCTCTATTTGGGTAATGGTCCAGGTCATCGGTATTTAAGTCCTTTTTTCACTTTGCCTATGTATGGCAAGGATTTTTTTTTTCTTATTGCTTTTTGATTTGTTGCCAATGTTAGGCAGGATCGCCATGAAACAGGCGAAGGCAAGATTTGACTTGAAGTGATTTATTGGGGCCGCAAGCCCGGTATTTATAGGAGAACGTTTACATTGGTCTTATGGCTAGTGTCCTTAACGGTACTTAAAGCTAGACATTATGCTTAAGTTCTAATTACTTATAATCTATCCCTAAAAGTATGTGCCCTAATCTTATCCCTAAAAGTATACTACAAGATAACACGGGGGATTCGATCAGTTTCAACTTCAGTGTTCGGAAAGCTTCGAGGCATGCTTCGGAGAAGACATAAGGGGTATTTTTTCTTAACAATCGGGACAGCGGATACTCAATCTTAGTGAAACTAGGTACAAATCGGCGGAAGTATGAGAATAAGCCTAAGCAGTGCTCTAATTCCTTGCTATTCCTTGGGATGGGCAGATCCCGTATTGCCTGAACATGAGTAACCCAAGTACTCTAGTTCCCTATAAGCAAAACGGCATTTAGTCAGCTTCACCTCAAGGTGGGTTTCAAAGTCATGCGATACGAGTATATTTGATTGAGTCTGGGTGCATTTTCACATGGTGGAACCCGTTCTTCAAGTCCAAGACATTGAAGAATGACTTACCACCCAGATGTTCGATGCAATCATCTAACAGAGGAATCGGAAAATGATCTCGAACTGTAATTTTGTTCAACGGCCAGTAATCTACACATTTCCTCATGGTGTTGTCCTTTTTACGTACAGGGACAATCGCGGCAGCGTAAGGAGAACTACTGTGGCGAATAATACAAGCTTTCAAGAGATCATCACAAATCTCACGCACCTCATTGCGTTCGTGGGGCGACAGATGGCGGGGGCGGCAGAAAATCGGAGTTTGGCTAGTCAGTTCTATTTTCATTTCATAGTTCATGGGCTTGATTAAATCTGGGTCAACCTGTAGATTTATAGCCATATGTGCATAGAAGGGGAGAATAAGACAACAATTCGGCACACACAATCTCATTCTTGTCGTGCGGTAGTACCGCTAGATCTTTCCTCAATATATTAAAAGGCTTCAGAACAGTTTCGTATTTATACATTCAGTCGGTTTATTCATAAGTATCAACGATTCTTTTTCATATTTCAGTTCTTTCAGTTTACAGAGTCTAATATTAATTTTATACAGGAGATCTCTGCCTATAATCATCGGCAGTTCGGTTGCTTTGTTCGTCAGGACTTCGAACCTATGTATTGTCTCTGCGGAGGTGAACCCTCCACTGGACTTGACCTAATGACCGAAGTTGGCTATTTCCTAAACCACGGCAGTTCAATCTACTGGGGCTAAAACGGCAGTTGGAGGTGACTTCAGATTGACGGATAAAACTCTTCGGACTGCCCGAATCGAGAAGGGAAAACATATTTATAAATTTCCTATCTCGCACTTCATCACAAACAAAAGCAACACTCACCAGTTGTAGATGGTTTAGTCGATCTCCTACATCATCAGCAGCGGCGGCAACAGTGGCAGTTCCTATCCGAGATGGGCAGTTTTTATAGATGTGGCCCACTATGCCACACTTGAAACAGGAATTCGGCGGTCTGATCGGTTTCGGGCATTGGTTTTTGTAATGCCCCCATCCCGAGCAGTTGAAGCAACTGGTCTCACTTGTTGCAGTGCCTGACGGTTTGTTCCCAGACGACGCGGCAGTTGTTGCTGGCTGCACCTTCACGCTATTGTTTTGCTTGGAGGCAGCCGCCTGCATACGGAGGAGCGTTTCAGTAGGGGCTTCAGCTCCGCCACCGTGCGAGCTAAGTACAGCATGCCGACTCGAGTAGAGCTGTCCCACAGTCCATCGATGATCAGGTCGACCAGCTCGTTCTCCGGAATCGGAGCATTCATGGCAATCTCCTGCATCTCGATTGCGAATCTCAGGCACCCTTCGCCTGCCCTGATGCGCCGGTTACGCAGAGCGTGGTACACCTCCTCGATACTACGCGAGCGTCCAAACTCTCGCAGGAGGATTGCCTTCAGTTCTCCCTAGAATTTCAAACGCGTCCTCCAGATCGTTCAGCCATTTCTTCACATCATATGCAGTATCAGCTGAGAATCGAGCCACCATGTTCTCGATGACACCCAAGTCACTGACCTGCTGCCTCGGTGCTCGGGATTCGTCCATACTCTGTTGCAACTTGAGGATCTACTGCTGCAGCTATAGCAACTCATGTTGTTTCCGTAGCATCGTCAGTTGCTCGTCCAGGCGGCAGCGGTAAGCATAGCGGCGGCTGATACAGCAGTGGGTACGTCGGCAGCGGCAGGCACAGTAGTGGGTATGGCGGCAGCGGGTACAGCGGTGGCGGACACAGTAGAGGCGGGAGCGGTAGCAGCGGGACCAGCAGCGGCGAGTATGGCAGCAGTGGGCACAGCAGAGGCGGGTGCGGCAGCAGCGGCCCCAGCAGGGGCGAATGTGCCAGCGGCGAGCACAGCGGAGTCTGGTGCGGCAGCAGCGGTCCCAGCAGGGGCGAATATGCCAGCGGCGGGCACACCGGAGGCGGGTGCGGCAGCAGCGGGACAGCAGGGGCGAATATGGCAGCAGTGGTCACAGCAGAGGCGGGTGCGGCAGCAACGGGCCCAGCAGGGGCGAATGTGCCAGCGGCGGGCACAGCGGAGGCTGGTGCGGCAGCAGCGGGCACAGCAGGGGCGAATGTGCCAGTGGCAAGCACAGCGGAGGCTGGTGCGGCAGCAGCGGGCCCAGCAGGGGCAAATATGCCAGCTGCGGGTACAGCAGAGGCGGGTGCGGCAGCAGTCGGCCCAGCAGGGGCGAGTATGGCAGCAGTTGGCCCGGCAGGGGCGAGTATGGCAGCAGTTGGCCCAGCGGGTGCGGCAGTAGCGGGCACAGCGGCACCCGGTACTGCAGCGGCAGTCACAGCAGTGGGTGCATCAGCAGCGGTGGGCACAGCAGACTCGGTAATGGAGTCAGTGTCAGCGGCGGGCGTGGAGGCGGCCACCCTAGATGTGTAGCGTGTGGCCTGCCGCGTACCGAAATATGTATCCTTTCGGGTAGTCATCCCACTTCTGAGTTGTAAACACCTATTTATTATATAAATTGTACAATGATTAATTTCGATGTCACCGATTTTAAATTTCAATTTCGCAGCGAGTGCGTCTTGTTGGTTGCGTTGCCGGAAAAGAAGAAGAAAGCTTTTCAGTGTGGCCTTAGGCCACATATCGATAATTTCCATAGGCTACTTAATACTAACCATAAATACTTAAAATACTAACTTATCACTACCAATCGATACTACAATTCTGACTTATTACTAACAATCGATATATGTGTGAGCATTTAACAGAATTCGTAAATTACTGGAATCTTACAATTGCAAAGGACTGCAAGGGTATATAAACTTCGGCATTGGCGGAGTTAGCTTCTTCGATATTTTTGTTTAAAAATCTTTATTAGCTTTTATTGAAAACTTTTCTTTTTGTTGGAACCACTTTTGAGTTAGCAGACACACTTTTCCCAGGAGTGTACTGTAATTGCAAATAACAACCCTTTTTATACCCTTGCAGAGGGTATTATAAAATTGGTCAGATGTTTGTAACGCACAGAAGGAGTCGTTTCCGACCCCATTAAGGACATATATTCTTGATCAGCATGAGAAGCTGAGCCGATATAGCCGTCCGTCCGTCCGTCCGTCTGTGCAAATCACGCTGGCATCTTAAGAGCTATCGTAATGAAAATTCATATTTGAGCTACTTTTAGCCGGGAGATAATAAAGTATGAAAATTGTCAGGATCGGACTACTATATCATATAGCTCTAGAACAAAAATTTTTGCAAAAATTGGAGTATCCCCATGAAATTACCAATATAATAGAATTTGACATAAAATCTCAGATCCCAACATTTGAGTTTGATCGAATAAATAGAACACAAGTTAAAGTCAATACAAATCGGTTCTACGTTATCAGCAAATCAAAGAGAGCACATGCATACGCACACACAGACGTAGCGCTACACGTATGTATGCGTGTTGTGCTTTGCTTACGGAATGATGGAAGAAAAATTTGTAGTAAAAAGAGAAATAATTTGAATGTTTCGTTTGTGTATTGATTAATTGAGTTGCAGAGAAAGAAATTTCAAAATGTAAAAAAATTATTGCCAAGGACTGCAAGGGTATATAAACTTCGGCATTGTCGAAGTTAGCTTCTTTGATATTTTTTTCTTTGGATTTAGCACTGGATAAATTTTTTTAAAATTATATTATGTCACATTCACGCATTGTAGGAGATCACTTTGAGTTTTGTAGATTTGTTTAAATACATACATACATGTATGTGTTAACTTTTGGAAATTGCGAGGAAATATATACAAATTTGGGACCAATTTTCTATTTTTTTTGGAGGAATAACGAATTAAATTCAGGAATTATGCGCAAAAGTAATTTTTTTTTGATTAGAAAAATCAAGGGTAATAATTATATGTATGTGAGTATGGGTATGCTGGTCGCATGTACATGTACTCCGAACTCCCTGTTGAAGTCCCTGGCAGGGCATCCTTCACGAAAATTTGGTTTAGTTCACATTTTTACTTCACTGTATTCTTATATTTAGACTTCACTTAATAACTTTGCACTGAACTGTATTTGTTAGTTCCGGACCGGGGCCAGCTATTACTGGACTCTCTGAGCCTAATGCCCCGTCTTATATAGGACCTCACAGTTCTCGTATTTTGGCAACATTTATTAGCCAACTGTTGCTTAGGCCTGTATTCGAATATTCAGTGTGTGATAGAAATAAACAAATTTCGTAAATGCATTTATTAGGACAATTACGTATTCTTTCGGATCATTTTTCCCACTCATTTTACCCGTATTGTCAATGTGTACCGTATGCCATGGTATGTCTATCATGGGAATAGGATGCATCTCTGTCTGTATTTTCCCAATAGGCGGTTTTGATAATTTGCACGTGATACAGTTCTCTACAAATCTATGGATAATAACTGTAAACCTTGTCCAACGTCAATCTGAAAGTTCTTGGTATTACCGGTAAGCATTTGTTTTTTACGTTGCGTTGTATTTTCCTATGCAAAATTCCTATCCGTAATTCATATGTTTTGTCTAAGTTATCTGGCAGTTCATTATTTTTTAATTTAGTAGATACATATGTCTACATAGTATCTCTGAATCACGTTGATGCTCCGAAATCAACCTCAGTCAAGTGAACACGCATTTCATGTATTTTACTCAGTACCTTACTTTTCTTTGGCACTGGATTTCGGGAAAGAAAGTCCACATGTGCCATTCGCTCGCCTTTTTGATACTATATATCGAAATCAAATGATTGTAAAAAAGCCCACCACCTATGTAGTCTTGGGGTTAAATCTAACTTAGCACGAATTTTCGGCCCTGTTTAATTGCGTTACCAACTGCCAACGTCTCCAACTCGTAGGAGTGGTACTTCGATTCGGCAGGAGACGTGCATTTGCTGTAATATTCCACCACATGTGGTTTGTTATCAATTCAATGCAGCAATATTGCTCCATAGCCAACCAAACTACCATCTGTGAGAAACTCTATTGTGTGTTTTGGATCAAATATAATTAGGACTCGAGCATCCGTCAAAACAGTTTCGTGTGATTTCTCCATAATTTATTTCATAGCCCAGATACTCAACCCTAGTTTTAAGAAAAGAACATTTTGTCAAATGAGAATCCCGCCTTACTCAAATTATCTAGGACTAACTGCAATCGATCTAAAGCTTCTTCTTTTGTTTCGGCTATAATCAACACATCATCGATATACACGACTGCGTAGGTGTGTGCTAAAACTCCTAATGCTTTTATTATCGCCCACTAAAATACAGAAGGTGCAATTTTTAGACCAAAAGGCGTGGCCGAAAACTCATACTGCCCTTCAGAAGTAACGAAAGCGGTTTGCTCTATAGAATCTTCATGTATCAGCATTTGATAGAAGCCACTCGCCATATCCAAACATGAGAATAATTTAGCCCCGGAAAGCCTAGCAATCTGGTCTGAGATAAGTGGTAATGGATACCTATCGGCGATTGTATTATCATTTAACATACGATAATCTACACAAAAACGGTCAGTGTCATTTTTCTTTTTAACGAACATCATAAGGCTGGCAAAAGAAGAGCAACTAGGACGATCCTCATATCCGACTAAACTAGTTAGTTGGACTCTTTTTGTTTTAAAAATAAAGTACTGCAAAAATCTATCCATAATAACATGCATCAAAACCTCCAAATGGTAGGGTTTTTTTTTATATTGTTTAAAACCTGCTGTGTAATATAAAAGGGTTCGTTACCTACACTTTTATTTATCAAAGAACACTCAGATCCAGAATCAAAACAAAAACGAACGGACTCACCGCATAAACATATTATTTCTGATGGTGCAGAAACTGTGCAAATGTTTACACGCTTTTCGTACACCTTGTCGTTTCCCGGCATTCATAATAGGCAAGATGAGGCGAAATGTCCCACTCCATCCCACTAGAAGCAAATGATTTTCTTTCTTTTCTGCTCTGGAGGAGAGGCAGCCTGACGCCTGGATTCTTGTTGAAAGATTGCTTGTTTCTTGGAACGGCAGACTGCACTCTTATGCCCAAGTTTGTTGCAGAAACGGCATTTGACTTCAGATTGTAGCCGCATTCGCTGCACCTTGGGCTCAACCTGAGCAACGTAAGCCAGAACCACTGACATAGCAGCTTGCTCCATAGTAATTCCATTGTATTTTAATAGAATGTGACGTTAACAACCGGCTTGCGTACAATGAGAAGCACTCTCCATATTTTGGCCGACCACTGAAAATATAGAAAACTGCCGTAACTGTGGTTTCGGTGCCTTCAAAATGCTTCAGAAACAATTCCTTAAATTTAGGCCATACCATACCAGCAAAGGATATTTGAGAAAGTCACTTGGATGCACAGCCTTCTAGTGATTTGCTTAGAACCATGAGAAGTGCATCAGGATTAAACTTTATCAGGACTATCTTCTTTTCCACGCGTTCATTTCTTCCTGTCCTAATCATCTCCATCATGCTGCGAAGTTGCGACTAAAAATGAAACACATGCGGTTATGAGGATTGCTATGGCGTGGAGGCAATCTGACTTCTGATGTCGAAGTCCCTGTTGAAGTCCTTGGCAGGGCATCCTTCCCGAGAATTTGGTTTAAATTACATTAAATTTTGTTGTAAATTACACAATGCACTGACACCTGACAATTCTCAAAGCAACTTAGTAGGCTGATAATTCTAAAAACAACTTACTAGGCTTCGATTCATTCTCCGACAATGTACAATCTTCAAAGTTCATTAAACATATGCTGTTATATTTTATTAATTACACACGTCTACACATGCATAAACACATAAACAAATATGTAGGCACATACATAGATAAATATGTATGCACATATGTACATATCTACATAAATATGAACGTACATCCATACCTACATAAACAATACTTATTAAATATGTATGCACATAGCTACCTAGATAAATATTCATGACTATACATGGGCATACATAGGCGACATATGGGTGTACAGCTGCTACTTGGCACCAAGTCTTACTCTCCAAGATTTCGAGTCGGCACTTTACCAACTCGCGTTAGATGCAAGAGGAAAGGGCAAAACAATCGTTGCAGGCGACTTTAACTCATGGTCAACGGAATGGGGTAGTGCCCGCACAAACTCCAGGGGCCGCACAATGCTAGAGAGCCTTGCCTCGCTCGACCTTGCTGTGCTAAACACGGGGACATAAAGCACACATCATGCAGAGCTGGCTACGGATCAGTGATCGACGTCACATTTGCAAGCAGGCAACTAGCAGCACAGACCAACTGGCAATTGTGTAGCCATTACATTTACAAGTAACGTTCGAGTTAACACAACTGTTAAGTGGCCATGTGTGTTTCAACTCATACCTGCACCGATTTGGGCAGAAAGCAGTCCAGAATGCATGCTCTACATGTTAAAACGGCGCAGTAGAGGATGCCGAGCACGTGTTTTTCTGCTGCCCGAGATTCCGGAGTGAACGCCATGAGCTTGAAAAAACCTTCGGCGAGCTACCTACAGCCGAGAACACCGTCAACACAATGTGTGTTAGCCAAGAACAATAGTCCGCGGCCTGCGCATTTGCAAAAGGCAGCGAGGCGGGCCATGAGGCCCTACTTTTACAGCCTGCTAATCTGAGGACTTGTTGTTATCTAATGAACTTTACAGGTTACTCGCAAGGCCTTCACAGTTCCTAGACTTCTCCTGCTCCTTTTCTCAGGACTTGTATTCACACTTGTAGTACAACTATTTTAAAGGCTAGCATCTAATTCAATCGTATCGCGCATAATTCATTCCCCATACATGGGGTTTCATATTGAAAACAATTCGAATGAACATTGATATCTTTCCCCTTCTTCGACTTGTATATTCCCCTCGCATACCCACAACCCGTTTTGGTTCTTGCATTTGTTCTTTCCCCCCTACTCCCCGATTCACAAGCATAGCCCTCACTTCATTTCGCATCGGCATCACATGCCCTCCGCACCTCACTTTTGCTCTCATTTGTTCGTCGGGCTTCGGCTTTTCACGATCTACGTGTTTTTGGTTTTCGCATGGTTTTTGGTTTTTCGACTTACATTGGCCGCCGGTACCCTCTCTTGCGGTTATACACGCATAGCGTATTCGTGCTTTCTCTTATTGTTTCTCTCACTTTGGCTCTTGCGTTTTGTTATCAGGCCAATGCCCTCTTTCGGTTCATGATTATGCCCTCCAGCCTTGTTTCATTCGTGCACGCGTAGCCGATTTCATGTGCTTCGACTCCCACGCATCTTCCCGCTTGGACAAAATTTGTCAGCGGTTGCTTGTTGTTCGATCGACCATACTTGAGTTTGATCGTATATCGTATGCTTCGATTGAGTTCCACCGGTACCACTGGTGCATTCGTATGCTCGTGCCTCCGATGGTTTGGGTCTCGACTTCTTGTCTTCTTCTTATCTTGTATCTGGAATATCGTAGTGAGCTGGACTACGTTCATAGCTTGTTGTTATGTGGTACATTATTTTACATATAATGTTTCTCACACTCCCCCCTTCTTCGGGAGGGATTGGCCCTCCCCTGTTCTTTGTACCTCGTGTGTTTTCAGTCAGGAATAATTTATATATATTTTTTTTTGATGTGCATATTATTCCCTTTTATGATAGTTCTTTGTATGGGTTGTTTTCTTTTCCGTTTGCCATTTTTTATTTTTCTTTTAATCTTTTAATGGACATTCGGCATCTTTTCTTGTTGGCGATCTCTGAGTATCTTTTCGTTCTTGGTGGCGGAAAAGGGCATATTTTCATTATTATTAATTTCATGTTGTTTTTTTTTTTAATAGCCCGTTCCGCACCGTCCTCTTCCACTGGCCACCGCCAGACGTTTTCTCGCTTGCGCCAGCCGTTGTTCCTCCTGTTGGGCTTTCTTCCATTTCAACAGTTCCTTCTACGCCTCCTCTTGCTGCCGATCTCACGGAAACGGAGCCACGGCCGTGCTGACTCCCACCTTTTTGCCGGAGGCTCATGTACTTCATCTTGAAGCCACGGCGCATATTCTTGGCTGCGCGCGTCTCTCCTATCCGACTGGACGCTTTTCTGCTCACTGTACTCCTCTCGATCCATCATCCGGACCACATCGTCTCTCTCCATCCTTCATCAATATCACGGAGCCGGTCTGATACCGCCGACTCCGCGACACTCTCCTCCTCCGTAGTGAATCCACTATCCGATTCACTATCAGTGCTAACACCACGGAGCCGGTCTGCCACCGCCGACTCCGCGTCGCTTTCTTCCACCGTTGTGTACCCGCTGTCACCCTCCTCGTCCTCATCGAATTCCTCATCCGAGCAGGTGACGATGTCTGGATTTAATATTTCCAGCCCATCGTCGTCGGACTCCCCTTCGGACTCGTTGGGAGATTCCATGTCGCTGGAATCATCCATACCGTGCCAGTCACCGCGTAACATCCTGGCCAGTTGCTGCATTGAATGCTTTCATAATTTTAAATAAATATTCTTGTTCTGACTTCGTTGAGCATTAAACGTCGATTGATTTCTGCTTAGTATAAATGTCTGCATGAAGCCTCGCATCCTTGGTAACTATCAGTTTTTTTTTACCGTTGTTGAGCTTTGTTTCTATTTTTTTTCTAGCATAGCTTAGTAGTTCGTCGTGGTGCCTCTTTATTACATGTGTAATACCGTGAGCATGTGTGGGTGCGTGTCTCTCTTTCTTTTTCCCCTTTTTTTTTGTTGTTGCCACTCACACTGTTACGCTTGATCCCACTTAAGAGAGTTGGGCGCATTTCTTTTTACTGCGTTTGGAGTTGCCGCCACTTTCTCTTTTGAATGTTTCTTTGGCTGTTTGTCTTGTTACGATATTATATATATTATATTATATAGTTCTGATACAGTTCGAATATTTTCGGCTCTCTGCTATGTGCAGATTTCTCGCTCCATACTCACTGTTCATCTTGTTGTTTGGCCTCATCTTCGCAACATACTTGCTGCTTCATCTGGCTGATATTGGCCTGCCTGTTTTTCCCCGTTTACTTATGACGTAATTTGCATATGACTAGTGATACGAAACCAATTCCGGAGTGAACGCCATGAGCTTGAAAAAACCTTCGGCGAGCTACCTACAGCCGAGAACACCGTCAACACAATGTGTGTTAGCCAAGAACAATAGTCCGCGGCCTGCGCATTTGCAAAAAAAAGTTATGGACACTCTTCACCGCCTGGAGAGGCAGCGAGGCGGGCCATGAGGCCCTACTTTTACAGCCTGCTAAGCAATACCCCCGGCAGTCCCGCAGGTTAAATTGGCACCCACAATTTCTATCTCATCTATCTTTTCTTTCATCCTTTTCTTCAAACATTGTTACGTTTTCTCTATTTTGTCAAATAAATGAATAAAAGAATATCAAAGAAGCTAACGTCGGCAATGCCGAAGTTTTTATACCCATGCAGTCCTTGGCAATAACTTTTTTACATTTTGTAATTTGTTTCCCTGCAACTCAATTCATCAATACCCAAACAAAACATCATTTCTCTTTTTACTCCAATTTTTTCTTCTTCTTCCATCATTCCGTAAGCAAAGCACAACACGCATACACATACAATTCGTGTAGCGCTGCGTCTGTGTGTGTGTGTATGCATGTGCTCTGTTTGATTTGCTGATGACGTAGTAGGCAGCAAGCAGCTCTGCCGCCAGCGCTTGAATCGATTTGTACTGACTGTAACTTGTGTTCTATTTATCCGATCAGCAATTGCGGCAGTAGGATATATATTCGTGCCTGCCAATGACTTTAGATAGTCCTGGAGCCGCTTGGCTTCTCTCAATTGTGTGCTTGCTTGGGTACGTTGTTTATCGTCCTAATCTGAGGATTTGTTGTTATCTAATGAACTTTACAGGTTACTCGCAAGGCCTTCACAGTTCCTAGACTTCTCTTGCTCCTTTTCTCAGGACTTGTATTCACACTTGTAGTACAACTATTTTAAAGGCTAGCATCTAATTCAATCGTATCGCGCATAATTCATTCCCCATACATGGGGTTTCAAATTGAAAACAATTCGAATGAACATTGATATCTTTCCCCTTCTTCGACTTGTATATTCCCCTCGCATACCCACAAGCCGTTTTCGTTCTTGCATTGGTTCTTTCCCCCCTACTCCCCGATTCACAAGCATAGCCCTCACTTCATTTCGCATCGGCATCACATGCCCTCCGCACCTCACTTTTGCTCTCATTTGTTCGTCGGGCTTCGGCTTTTCACGATCTACGTGTTTTTGGTTTTCGCATGGTTTTTGGTTTTTCGACTTACATTGGCCGCCGGTACCCTCTCTTGCGGTTATACACGCATAGCGTATGTGTGTCATGTGTGCTCTCTCATTCGTGCCTTCTCTTATTGTTTCTCTCACTTTGGCTCTTGCGTTTTGTTATCAGGCCAATGCCCTCTTTCGGTTCATGATTATGCCCTCCAGCCTTGTTTCATTCGTGCACGCGTAGCCGATTTCATGTGCTTCGACTCCCACGCATCTTCCCGATTGGACAAAATTTGTCAGCGGTTGCTTGTTGTTCGATCGACCATACTTGAGTTTGATCGTATATCGTATGCTTCGATTGAGTTCCACCGGTACCACTGGTGCATTCGTATGCTCGTGCCTCCGATGGTTTGGGTCTCGACTGTATCTTGTATCTGGAATATCGTAGTGAGCTGGACTACGTTCATAGCTTGTTGTTATGTGGTACATTATTTTACATATAATGTTTCTCACACTCCCCCCTTCTTCGGGAGGGATTGGCCCTCCCCTGTTCTTTGTACCTCGTGTGTTTTCAGTCAGGAATAATTTATATATATTTTTTTTTGATGTGCATATTATTCCCTTTTATGATAGTTCTTTGTATGGGTTGTTTTCTTTTCCGTTTGCCATTTTTTATTTTTCTTTTAATCTTTTAATGGACATTCGGCATCTTTTCTTGTTGGCGATCTCTGAGTATCTTTTCGTTCTTGGTGGCGGAAAAGGGCATATTTTCATTATTATTAATTTCATGTTGTTTTTTTTTTTAATAGCCCGTTCCGCACCGTCCTCTTCTACTGGCCACCGCCAGACGTTTTCTCGCTTGCGCCAGCCGTTGTTCCTCCTGTTGGGCTTTCTTCCATTTCAACAGTTCCTTCTACGCCTCCTCTTGCTGCCGATCTCACGGAAACGGAGCCACGGCCGTGCTGGCTCCCACCTTTTTGCCGGAGGCTCATGTACTTCATCTTGAAGCCACGGCGCATATTCTTGGCTGCGCGCGTCTCTCCTATCCGACTGGACGCTTTTCTGCTCACTGTGCTCCTCTCGATCCATCATCCGGACCACATCGCCATAACGCTACTTCATCAATATCACGGAGCCGGTCTGATACCGCCGACTCCGCGACAATCTCCTCCTCCGTAGTGAATCCACTATCCGATTCACTATCAGTGCTAACACCACGGAGCCGGTCTGCCACCGCCGACTCCGCGTCGCTTTCTTCCACCGTTATGTACCCGCTGTCACCCTCCTCGTCCTCATCGAATTCCTCATCCGAGCAGGTGACGATGTCTGGATTTAATATTTCCAGCCCATCGTCGTCGGACTCCCCTTCGGACTCGTTGGGAGATTCCATGTCGCTGGAATCATCCATACCGTGCCAGTCACCGCGTAACATGTTGGCCGGCGGTGCCGCACCTCTTCATCGTGGCCAGTTGCTGCATTGAATGCTTTCATAATTTTAAATAAATATTCTTGTTCTGACTTCGTTGAGCATTAAACGTTGAATGATTTCTGCTTAGTATAAATGTCTGCATGAAGCCTCGCATCCTTGGTAACTATCAGTTTTTTTTTACCGTTGTTGAGCTTTGTTTCTATTTTTTTTCTAGCATAGCTTAGTAGTTCGTCGTGGTGCCTCACTATTACATGTGTAATACCGTGAGCATGTGTGGGTGCGTGTCTCTCTTTCTTTTTCCCCTTTTTTTTTGTTGTTGCCACTCACACTGTTACGCTTGATCCCACTTAAGAGAGTTGGGCGCATTTCTTTTTACTGCGTTTGGAGTTGCCGCCACTTTCTCTTTTGAATGTTTCTTTGGCTGTTTGTCTTGTTACGATATTATATATATTATATTATATAGTTCTGATACAGTTCGAATATTTTCGGCTCTCTGCTATGTGCAGATTTCTCGCTCCATACTCACTGTTCATCTTGTTGTTTGGCCTCATCTTCGCAACATACTTGCTGCTTCATCTGGCTGATATTGGCCTGCCTGTTTTTCCCCGTTTACTTATGACGTAATTTGCATATGACTAGTGATACGAAACCAATTACCAATTTGGAGGCCCGTAATTTAGGTGCCAGTTTTGCTGCGAAACTTTTTGCAGCGTTTGACAGATGGTGTTCCTTTGCCCATACTGTTGCTCCAATTGTTGGTCTCCATTCCCTTTGTCTTAGGTTGTAATGCCTCGCCTGATCCTGCGCGGCTGTATTATCTCGAATAGCTCTTGCATTTGTTTCGCCTTTGACGTTTGTGGTACAGGCTGTTTCCCCGTGCCTGTCGTGACCCTATCGTACAGTGCACCTGGCATTCTTGGTTCCCGCCCTTGTATTTTATATGCTGGCGTGAACCCAGTTGATTCTGATTGGCTGGAATTATTGCCAACGTTATTTCCGTCCAACTTTTGTCCCAGTTGCCTTGATTTTCCCCCGTAAATTGTGCGCTCATCGTTTTCACGGTTCTGTTTGACCTTTCTGTTGGGTTTTCATGTTAAGTGTACGGTGCTGTTAGCTGGTGTTGGCAGCCCCATTTCTCTAGCATTTTCTAGAATACTCTGCTAGTGAATTGTACCCCGTTGTCCGTTATCACCAGCTTTGGGGCTCCAAATCTAGACATGATCCTCTCCCGAAAAGCCTTTTCTAAACTCTCGGACGTTGCTTTGCGCATTGGTATTAGTTTTGTTCATTTTGAAAATCTGTCTACGATTACTAGCAACATTGAATTTACATGTTTCGATCTTTGTAATGGCCCAACGAAATCGCCGCATATTGTGGCCCAAGGTTCCTCTGGTATTGTGTTAGCATTTTTCCTGCTGCCTGCTGTTGGTTTGGCTTGAATTGTTGGCATACTGTACACTTTCCCACAAACGTTCTAATGTCACGTTGCATTCCCGTCCAGTAAAATCTCGCTGCAGTTCTGTCAAAAGTTCTCCTGTATGCCCTGCCGTTGTGAAAGTATGGTTTTCTTCCATTACTTTGTGTCGAAGCATTTTTGGCACCTCCTCTTGGACTGCTCTGTGTGGAATGTTCCTGCATACTTGGTTATTTTCCATTGTGTAATCCGAGTATTTCTGTGGCTGATGTTTCATATTGTTTATTATATACTGTATCCAGACACATTCCTTGTTCGCTTGTCGTAACCTGGCCCCATTGCCTTCATTTGGTTGTCTTGACAAAGCATCGGCAACAATGTTTAGTTTGCCCTTTCAGTATGCTATCTCGAAATCGTATTGCTGTAGTTCCAGTGCCCATCTTGCTATCGGGCCCGTAGGACTCTCTATGCTATTCAGCCATTTTAATGCCATGTGATCTGTCACCACTTTAATTCGGTATCCCTCGAGATATGGTCTTTGTTTGCGTATTGCCCATACTATTGCTAGGCATTCCTTTTCTGTTGCCGAATAGTTTTTTTCTGATTGATTTAACTCTCTCGATAGATACGATATCACTCTCTCCCCTAATCCTATGTTGCTTGCATCCATCTGTAGTACGAACATCTTTTGTGAAATCTGGGCACGCCAATTCTGGGCCACTCGTCAGTCTTTCCTTTACTGACTCGAATGCAGCCTGATGCTCTTCGCTCCAGTGCCATTTTGTTTTTTTCTTGAGTAGTGCGTTTAATGGGTGTGATAATGTTGCAAAAACGGTACGTATCGTCTGTACCAAGAAGCCACTCCTAGATATTGCCGTAATTCTTTTGTGCAAGTTGGCGGTTTCAGTTGAGCTATTGCGGACACCTTGTCTGGGTCTGTTGCAATTCTGTCACTAGGTGTCACTAGAAATTTCAGCTCTGTTCTGAAGAATTGGCACTTTTCAGCATTAATTCTTAAATTATCGTTTTCAATCTCATGAACACTTCCCGTAGATGTTTCATGTGTTTTTCGATTGTTTTGCTCACTACCACTATGTCATCTTGGTATGCGAATGCGTTTGGTATAACGTAACCAAATGGCAACCTGTAACCCTAATGGCATCACTTTCCATTGGAATAAACCTTTCCCTGGAACTGTGAATGCTGTCATTGGTCTGCTGTTTTCTTCCAACGGAATCTGCCAGTAGCCATCTTTTAGGTCCAGATTGCTTAAGAATGGCATGTGGATTTCTTTGTTCCCGAATTTCACAAATCCTGTCCATTGTTCTGCAATGTCTCGCATCTTGCCATCTGCCATGTACACCATTTCCCTTTACGTCTTATTGTTTCTAACACTTGCTTGCTTATGAAGCTACTCGTGGCTCCCGAGTCAATTGTCTACTTCATTTGTATTCCTGCCACCTCGATAATCGCTGACAACTGATCCTCTTCTTCCACTAGTTGGCCCTGCTCTCCCCGCATCGGCTGGAACCGCCGCTCGTTTCCCGACCTCCAACCACAGTCCTTTGTCCAATCTTTCCACAGTGTCCAGTGTCCGGCTCCCCCACACCTCCGACAAGCCTGGTTCGGGTTTAACATTTTCCCATCTTGAATGTTATTAATTCCTTGGCCTTGTGTTGTGTGATTCACAGCGCTATTATCCTGGCATTTTCGGCATTGCGTGACTTGTGGCCCATAGTTATTTCCTGCTCTATGGTTTGATTGGTTGTTGTGTGTTCTTTGAGCATTGTTTTCGCGATGGAAATCGGATCGTTCCAGTGCGAGCATCTCGTGTTCTTCTGCCAACTGTATCAGCTCATTTAGGTTTCTGACCCTGTGCGGCCGAACGAATATTTTCAAATCTGGAGTGCAATATACTAATATGACCTCCAATTGCTCGTACTCTGGTATTTTAAAGAGTCTCATCATTGTTTGCATGTCCATCATATAGTCCTTGAAGTACTCATTTTTGCTTTGTTTGCGAGCTTTAACTCAGCCAATTTATTGAAGAATCCTCTCGGCAGAAAGTAATTCTTGAAGCTCTCAACAAACTCCTTCCATGATCGCCACTGCTTATTGTTTGCGACGTACCATTTGAGTGCACTGTCTTTCAGTAGTTCTGGCATTGCTCTTGGGATCATGTCCAGCTCGATGCCATACATGTCTGCTGACCACTCGATCTGTTCTATGAACTCTAGCGGTCTGGAAATGCCATCGAATCTGAAAGTCCACTCCCTAACTTGTTTTGCCACCTTAGCGTATTCGGTGGTCTTGTTTGTTGTATGTGGTGCCGTTTTCTTGGAGTCTATCGTTTGACTCCTTATGTCCCTCTTTGTCTCGGTGCTATCTAGGGCTCCTTCGCTTCCCCATCTTCATGGTAAATATGGAGGGATTGCTAGTGTGGCGATATTTTTTTTCTGGAACTCCTCAGCATCCTTGTCTATGCCATTTTCGCATGTTTTTGATGTGCTTGCTACTGTTTTCATTTTTAGATTTTTCGTGTATTTTGTCTCCAATCTATTTATTTCCTCCTTCCAGTCTGGGTCCGTTTCATTCTTTTCTACCCTCTCGCCTAGCTGTTTCCTCATTTCCTCCACTGTGCCGGTCATCTCGATCCCGATCCTTGGACTTGGACAGCGCGGATTGTGGTTTGGGTCATTCGATGCTTGCTCCAGTCCGTCTCTCGTTCCTTGTGCCTCCGCTGGTTCCTATTTCAGACTCGTGATATAAATACTTTGCCTGATATCTCCCTCTTCAGAATATCTCTGGAGCGTTGATCGGCCTTAGGATATATCCTATGGCTTTTGTTTCACGTTCCTGGCGTGTCCTGATCTTCTAGGGACGTTGCTTCCACCTCAGTGCGTGCTCGTGGCCTCCAGGATAAATCCCGTGGCCGTTTGTCGTGCAGCAGGATTTTCTCAGCAATTGTATTCGTCAAGATAAATATATCCTGGAATTTCGGCATTAGGATATATCCTCGTACCTTCCAATGTGCTGGGGATCGTCCTGGAGCCGCTTGACTTCTCTTATGTTATTGCATTTTATTGCACGGTGTTCTAGTCCTATTCCAAGGACTTGTTGGTTATAGGATAATTTGAGAGGTTACTCGTTAGGCCTTCTCAATCACTCTATTTTTCTTGATCCTTTTCACTGGTTTTGTTTCACTAGCATGAGCTTTTAAGGTTACTCGTAAGGCCTTAAAACTCCCTTGGTTGATCACGACTTGTTGACTTGATGATTTCCAGCTCCCACGGCTTCAGGAATTGATTGGTGTAGTACCGCTATACAGCTGGTACTTTTCTATCGGCCCTCTGTTTTCACCCACGCATCCACTTGTTGCTATGTGTGGTGAAAATCCCGAAACTCCTTGGCGCATATGTGTCCACTTTCTTTGTGGCTGCGCGCCCATTCGTTTCCTTGTCCTTGTCTTTCTCCCTTGTATACATTGGCTTCTATCACTTTCACACATTTGCGTCGCCTTCCCGTTGGCCGTCCATCGTATCCCGTTGACTTTTGCTGCTTTCCTTTCTCTGCCGTCGCCCGTCGCTCCCCTCGATCCACTCGTCATATCCAACTTCGCCCAAATTCCTTCCACATTAGAACTATGCATACATATATTTGTTGTATTTAACTTAATCTATTATTTAACGATAATTAGCCTGATTAATTTAATACATAAAGGTGTGTAAGATTCCAGTTATTTACGATTTCTGTTAAATGCTCACACATATATCGATTGTTAGTAATAAATCAGTATTTTAGTATCGATTGGTAGTGATAAGTTAGTATTTTAAGTATTTATGGTTAGTATTAAGTAGCCTATGGAAATTGTCGATATGTGGCCTAAGGCCACACTGATAAGCTTTCTTCTTCTTTTCCGGCAACGCAACCAACAAGACGCACTCGCTGCGAAATTGAAATTTAAAATCGGTGACATCGAAATTAATCATTGTACATCTTATATAATAAATAGGTGTTTACAACTCAGAAGTGGGGTGACTACCCGAAAGGATACATATTTCGGTACACGGCAAGCCACACGCTACACATCTAGGGTGGCCGCCTCCACGCCCGCCGCTGCCACTGACTTCATTACCGAGTCTACTGTGCCCACCGCTGCTGATGCACCCACTGCTGTGACTGCCGCTGCAGTACCGGGTGCCGATGTGCCCGCTACTGCCGCACCCGCTGGTCTAACTGCTGCCATACTCGCCCCTGCCGGGCCAACTGCTGCCATACTCGCCCCTGCTGGGCCGACTGCTGCCACACCCGCCTCTGCTGTACCGGCCGCTGGCATATTTGCCCTTGCTGGGCCCGCTGCTGCCGCACCAGCCTCCGCTGTGCTCGCCGCTGGCACATTCGCCCCTGCTGGGCCTGCTGCTGCCGCACCAGACTGCGCTGTGCCCGCCGCTGCCATATTCGCCCCTGCTGGGGCCGCCGCTGCCGCACTCGCCTCTGCTGTGACCACTGCTGCCTTACTCGCCCCTGCTGGGCCCGCTGCTGCCGGCGGGTGCGGCTACTACTACCCGCAGCAGGTCAGTGACTTGAGTGTCATCGAGAACATGGTGGCTCGATTCTCAGCTGATACTGCATATGATGTGAAGAAATGGCTGAACGATCTGGAGGACGCGTTTGACATTCTGTAGTTAAATGACCGCTTACGTTTGGTTGCATGCCGTCGCATGCTGGAGGGGACGGCGGCGCTGCTGCTGCGCACGGTATCGGTGCACAGCTACGGAGAACTGAAGGCAATCCTCCTGCGAGAGTTTGTAGTATCGCGTAGTATCGAGGAGGTGTACCACGCTCTGCGTAACCGGCGCATCAGGGCAGGCGAAGGATGCCTGATATTCGCAATCGAGATGCAGGAGATTGCCATGAATGCTCCGATTCTGGAGAACGAGCTGGTCGACCTGATCATCGATGGATTGCGGGACAGCTCTACTCGAGTCGGCATGCTGTACTCAGCTCGCACGGTGGCTGAACTGAAGCCCCTACTGGAACGCTACGAGCGCCTACGTATGCAGGCGGCTGCCTCCAAGCAAAGCACTAGCGTGAAGGTGCAGCCAGCAAAAACTGCCGCTTCGTCTGGGAACAAATCGTCAGGCACTGCCACAAGTGAGACCAGATGCTTCAACTGCTCGGGATGGGGGCATTACAAAAAACAATGCCCGAAACCGATCAGACCGCCGAATTCCTGTTTCCAGTGTGGCATAGTGGGCCACATCTATAAAAACTGCCCATCTCGGATAGGAACTGCCACTGTTGCCGCCGCTGCTGATGATGTAGGAGATCGACTAAACCATCTACAACTGGTGAGTGTTGCTTTTGTTTGTCATGAAGTGCAAGATAGGAAATTTATAAATATGTTTTCCCTTCTAGATTCGGGCAGTCCGAAGAGTTTTATCCGTCAATCTGAAGTCCCCTCCAACTGCCGTCTTAGCCCCAGTAGATTGAACTGCCGTGGTTTAGGAAATAGCCAACTTCGGTCATTAGGTCAAGTCCAGTGTAGGGTTCACCTGCGCAGCACAGAGACAATACATACGTTTGAAGTCCTGACGAACAAAGCAACCGAACTGTCGATGATTATAGGCAGAGATCTCCTGCATAAAATTAATATTAGACTCTGTAAACTGAAAGAACTGAAATATGAAAAAGGATCGTTGATACTTATGAATAAACCGACTGAATGTATAAATACGAAACTGTTCTGAAGCCTTTTAATATATTGAGGAAAGATCTAGCGGTACTACCGCACGATAAGAATGAGATTGTGTGTGCCGAATTGTTGTCTGATTCTCCCTTCTAGAAACTTCTGCTGTACCTTCGGAAACACTGAATGATGCACTTATGGCTATAAATGTACAGGTTGACCCAGATTTAATCAAGCCCATGAACTATGAAATGAAAATAGAACAGAAAATAGAATTGACAAACTCCGATTTTCTGCCGCCCCCGCCATCTGTCGCCCCACGAACGCAATGAGGTGCGTGAGATTTGTGATGATCTCTTGAAAGCTTGTATTATTCGCCACAGTAGTTCTCCTTATTGTCCCTGTACGTAAAAAGGACAACACCATGAGGAAATGTGTAGATTACTGGCCGTTGAACAAAATTACAGTTCGAGATCATTTTCCGATTCCTCTGTTAGATGATTGCATCGAACATCTGGGTGGTAAATCATTCTTCACTGTCTTGGACTTGAAGAACGGGTTCCACCATGTGAAAATGCACCCAGACTCAATCAAATATACTGCCTTTGTAATCCTTGATGGTCAGTTTAAATATGTACGCATGCCCTTCGGACTTTGTAATGGCCCCTCCGTGTTCGCTAGATTCGTGTATTTTGTCCTTAAGAAATTTATAAACCGAGGTCAACTGGTGATATATATGGACGATATGCTAGTCGCATCGCATGACTTTGAAACCCACCTTGAGGTTCTGAAGGAAATACTGTATACGTTAAGAGTGAACGGGCTATGCCTGAAGATGACTAAATGCCGTTTTGCGTATAGGGAACTAGAGTACTTGGGTTACTCTTGTTCAGGCAATACGGGATCTGCCCATCCCAAGGAATAGCAAGGAATTAGAGCACTGCTTAGGCTTATTCTCATACTTCCGCCGATTTGTACCTAGTTTCGCTAAGATTGAGTATCCGCTGTCCCGATTGTTAAGAAAAAATACCCCTTATGTCTTCTCCGAAGCATGCCTCGAAGCTTTCCGAACACTGAAGTTGAAATTGATCGAATCCCCCCTGTTATCTATTTAGTTCAATTGGTTTCGGAACAGTGCTACTCCAGAGACAAACCGACGGTAAATTACACCCAGTGTCCTACTTCTCTAAGATGGCCTCCGCCACCGAATCGAAACTACACAGTTATGAACTAGAGACGTTAGCTATCGTGTATTCCTTAAAACGTTTTGAGACGTACCTTAAGTTGATCCCGTTCAAAACCGTCACGGACTGTAATTCCCTTGCGCTGAAACTGAGAAACGGTGGACACTCCGCCAAAATTGCTCGCTGGGCCCTGCTGTTGGAAAATTACAACTACACGATTGTACACCGCTCGTGGGTAAGTATCCCCCACGCTGATGCTGACGATGAGGTTTGATGATCTAAACCTTGACTTCCAACTGCAGTTAACCCAGAACCGGGACGCTGAGATTGTCAAACTCCGAGATGAGTTAGAGAAACATGAGATAGCGGATTTCGAACTGCGAGACGGAGTAATGTACCGCCTGTCCTCGACGAGTGTACCCCAACTTTATGTCCCTTTCGAAATGATAAATCATGTCATACGAGTAGTGCACGAAAAGCTTGGCCATTTGGCCACGGAGAAATGTTGTACACAAATCAAGAAGTATTACTGGTTCCCGTGTATGAAGTCTTATGTTAACAATTACATTAAAAATTGCCTCAAGTGTATCTACTACTCCGCGTCCGCTTCGGACAACCGTGTCACGCTACATAGTATTCCGAAAGTGCCCCTTCCGTTTGATACCATTCATATTGACCATCTGGGTCCCCTTCCGTCCATACGCTCTAAGAAAAAGTATCTTCTGGTTGTCATTGACGCTTTCACCAAATTTGTGAAGCTGTACCCTGCCGCCACTACTAATTCACGTAAAGTATGTCAGACGTTAAAATCGCAGTATTTTGTAAATTACAGTGGACCCCGCCGAATTATCAACGATCGAGGTACCTGCTTTATTTAGAATATAATTCGGAGTATTATGCGAAGCATCACCCCCCGTCCGTTAGTTTTGAGGAGGGGGATTTCTTGACCTTGACTTCCAACTGCAGTTAACCCAGAACCGGGACGCTGAGATTGTCAAACTCCGAGATGAGTTAGAGAAACATGAGATAGCGGATTTCGAACTGCGAGACGGAGTAATGTACCGCCTGTCCTCGACGAGTGTACCCCAACTTTATGTCCCTTTCGAAATGATAAAACATGTCATACGAGTAGTGCACGAAAAGCTTGGCCATTTGGCCACGGAGAAATGTTGTACACAAATCAAGAAGTATTACTGGTTCCCGTGTATGAAGTCTTATGTTAACAATTACATTAAAAATTGCCTCAAGTGTATCTACTACTCCGCGTCCGCTTCGGACAACCGTGTCACGCTACATAGTATTCCGAAAGTGCCCCTTCCGTTTGATACCATTCATATTGACCATCTGGGTCCCCTTCCGTCCATACGCTCTAAGAAAAAGTATCTTCTGGTTGTCATTGACGCTTTCACCAAATTTGTGAAGCTGTACCCTGCCGCCACTACTAATTCACGTTAAGTATGTCAGACGTTAAAATCGCAGTATTTTGTAAATTACAGTGGACCCCGCCGAATTATCAACGATCGAGGTACCTGCTTTATTTAGAATATAATTCTGAGTATTATGCGATGCATCACCCCCCGGCCGTTAGTTTTGAGGAGGGGGATTTCGTGGTTATTCCTTTACTGTCGTCTAAATATATAATAACTTTTTCATCCCTAATCATATCGGCAAATATCCTGTTTATAAACCTTTCAAATGTAGACGGCGCATTTCTAATGGCATACGAAGAAATTCAAACTGACCAAGGGGTGTCGTAAATGACGTAAACTTCACTGAATCCTCATGCATGTATACAGAGAAAAACCCATCATCAATAAGTGATCATCAATAAGTGGAATAGGATAACTATATTTTGAAGTCGCTTTGTTTAATTTTCTGAAATCAATGCACATTCTAAGTTCACCTGTAGTCTTTTTTACGAGCACGATTGGGGAAACATATTCTGACTCACTCGGCCTAATATATTCTTTGCTTAAGTATTGGTCAATTATTTTTTTTCAATTCAGCCTTTTCGCTATAAGAAAGTCGTCTTGGATTACAGATAAACGGACTTATGTCATTGATTGTGAGTTTCATTTCGCACTTAACCTTTGGTTCACTTGGTCTATTTCTTTCCAAATAGAATTTAGAAAAAATATTTTCAAACATTGTCGTTTCTTTAAAACTTAAAGTTTTGCCAACAGAATATTTTGAATTTACCACGTCACAATCAATATTTAGCATTTGGTTTTCAAAATTCTCTTCATTGCTCAAGTCATGGCTTAACTTAATACTTTCGGGCATTGACTCTTTACACAGATCATCGTCAAGCTGTAGTACAATTTTAGCTTTACATATTTTCATAACATCTCTACCTAACAGTATTGGACTTCCGATAGACTCGTTGGAAACAATCAGTAGTCGAACGCAAACATTTTTATTTAATATTTGAACGTAACATAAAATACTTACAAAGACTTCAAGTTTACTTTTATTTAAACCAAAATATGTATGTTCTGGACCGGGTTCCAATTTAATTTCATCTGAAACGAGCTCCTTTTTAGTTTAGCTAACTGCGCTTCCCGAGTCTATGAGGCATCCTAGAGAAAATACATCATTACCTATGTGAACTTTTACAATTCTTATATTATCCAAACTTACTGATATTGCCGCGGGCTACATCTTTTTTTTTTTTATTGCAATCTACCACTCAGTTACCCATTTCACCACATCCAAAGCAAGCACCAGTTGCTCTTATTGGCTGCTAGGTGACCCAGACAGTTACAGTTGAAGCACCTGAATGTGGGCTTCTTCTTTGCGGAAACATTTGGCAGAGATACAGGTTTTTCCCGCTTCAGCATGTTGACAAATCATCCTTAGACGCAAAACGTTGCATACAAGCCATATCTCGCAAGTGACGGTCTGGTATCCCGTTAACAATATACTCGACCATCTCGTCCTACGGCAAACGTAAGCCAATAGCCAGGACTACTTTGTCGTTAAAATAATTCAGGAACGGTTCGCCGACGCAATACTTGCTTCAAACTCTCGACGAAATATTACATTAGTCTTCTGTGATCCGAAGACTTTTCCCTTGGCATCGAATATGGTTTTCACAGGCTGACTCCAACACTCAGGGTTTGAGTGTATCCATTCCAAGGCTTTGCCCGTTAGTTTGTCGAAGACAAGCAAACGTAAATTATTTTCGTTCAAGTTGAATGATCTTTCCATTTGACTTCTCATTTGTTGCGTTGCGCTCTCCTTTCATACTACTCTTTTCATTTGACTTCTCATTTGTTGCTTTGTATATTTCTTGCTGTTCACTCAGAATGCTCTCGTTTTCTGTCTCTCTTTCTGTCTGCATCGTTTTGTTCATTTTCTGCTTCGTTCTGTTCGTTTGTTGTTACTTCTTGCTGCTGTTGAACAAGTCTGCCTCGAAATTTTGCGTCTGATCGGCGCCATCGTTCGACGTATAAAGAATGCTCTTTATGTGCTCCAAGCAATCTTTTCCAGGGGGATCCGCGCGTTTATCTAGTCCTCCGTTAGGAGCAGCTCCATATTTTGGATGTTGCCCTCTCGCTACAGGGCTGAGTTGGTTTAAACGTTCGGCTAGCACATTTTTAGTGCCAGTATCTGGTAAATTTAAGTTTTTGCACCAAATTTGTAACTGGGACTTTGAAAAATCATCAGGATTTATTGAATCCATTATTGGTTTTTAATATTTTTTTTCTTTGCTAAATTATAGCTTTTCCACTGTATTTTCACTGGGTTAACTATGACCACTTCTGAAATTATAGCGAGTAAAACACGTCTGACTTTGATGAGCTCTCCATAAAAACTGACTCTCTGTTCTTCTCTAACAAGTGAGACAGCACACTTCTCGTACTGTACCACTGCATAAAACTTAAAACTAATTTGTAACAAAGAAAAGAGTAAGATATACTTAAGGCTTGGGGAAAGAGTAATATATACTTAATACTAATACATATTGCTACAATATCTTTCCCCTTCTTCGACTTGTATATTCCCCTCGCATACCCACAAGCCGTTTTCGTTCTTGCATTTGTTCTTTCCCCCCTACTCCCCGATTCACAAGCATAGCCCTCACTTCATTTCGCATCGGCATCACATGCCCTCCGCACCTCACTTTTGCTCTCATTTGTTCGTCGGGCTTCGGCTTTTCACGATCTACGTGTTTTTGGTTTTCGCATTGTTTTTGGTTTTTCGACTTACATTGGCCGCCGGTACCCTCTCTTGCGGTTTGCACGCATAGCGTATGTGTGTCATGTGTGCTCTCTCATGTATTGCTCTATAAGCCACACGCACGCCAGCCTAGTTCGTGCCTTCTCTTATTGTTTCTCTCACTTTGGCTCTTGCGTTTTGTTATCAGGCCAATGCCCTCTTTCGGTTCATGATTATGCCCTCCAGCCTTGTTTCATTCGTGCTCGCGTAGCCGATTTCATGTGCTACGCCTCCCACGCATCTTCCCGCTGGGATCTCGACTGTATCTTGTATCTGGAATATCGTAGTGAGCTGGAGTATGTTCATAGCTTGTTGTTGTGTGGTACATTTTATTTATTTTACATATGATGTTCCTCGAGAGCGGAGCGGACGGGGAGCGATCGTTATATAGAAAAATAGTGGTATTTATAGTAGTAGTTGAAGTCCCTCGTAGTTGTAGCAGTAGTTGTAGTAGTAGAAGTCCCTCTTAGTTGTAGCAGTAGTTGTAGTAGTTGAAGTGCCTCGTAGTTGAATCAGGGAGTGAGTCGATGTTGTTCCGAAGCAAGTAGTAGAACGACTGAGAAGTACAGCTGTTAACAGTGCAACGATAACAGCTTCTTAGAGATGGGTCACATACATAACAGAGATTTTATATCCAGTACTATCATATTGGTATTTCATGGGGACACTCCAATTTCTGCCAAAATATTTCTTCTAGAACTATATGATACAGTAGTACGATCCTGATGATTTTCCTACGTTATCTTACAATCGTAATAAAAAGACCCAAAATAAATTTCATGCCGATAGCTCTTAAGATGGCACCGACGGGCGAACGGACGGACGGACGGATGGACGGACGGACGGACGGACAGACGGACATGTATATATCGACTCAGTTCCTCATGCTGATCAAAAATATTTATGGGGGCCCAAACGTTTCCTGCTGTGCGTTACAAACATCAGACCTATTTTATAATACCCTCTGCAAGGGTATAAAACGACTTAACGAATAAAGAATTCATTATGTGGTTGATACTCTTGAATGAAAGTCGTGTTATTAATTACATAATTTCGAAAGTAAATTAATCCAATTAAATCGGGTTGATAACTGGCGGTATAAATTGGGACCCGCGTCTTCGCCTGCCTTATTATTCTGTCACACTTCTTCTTATTAATCTTCATTCACTTTACCACCGTAGGCTTGTATTGGGCATCATTTTTCTTCATAAACTAGTCAACGGTGAAGTTATTTCTACTAATTTACTAGATACTCTTTATTTTTGTGTTCCGTCACGTCGGACCAGAAACTTTTTTCCTATTCACATTAGTAGATGTCTGACTGACTAATCGCTTCACGAACCTTTTCGTGTTCTTTGCCAATCTTTTAACAACCTTTCTCAGCTTATCTTTCCTCATCTTTCTGCCACATCTCTTCGCTCTATACTTCTCAATAATCTATTCCTGACCACATTGGCTGTGAATCGGGGCTGCATCTTGTGCAAATAAAACAACTCCACCGGGTCGGGGATGTTTAGTTGCTTATAAGCCTAAACTTACTTCTTTGAACTAATCATTATCTGTTTCGTTTATCTGTAAAGTCATTTCCAGGTTAAAAGTTGAAAATGGCCTGGGCTGGATAACACAATCAATCTCTGCCTCAAGACACTGCCAACCCGAGGTATCTCCAGTCTCACGATTAAAATTAACAGCTGCATAAAGCATATGGAAACACGCTAAAGTTATCGCAGTGTTACCCACTGGCCAAACAAGCCAGCCGAGTTAACAAGTTCTTCTGGACCCATAAGTTTACTTTCGTCTGTTACCAAAATTTTTGAAAAGATTATATACCGACAACTCTGCTCATTTATACAGGCATTTATTAGGGTGATTTTTGTTGTCTAACTCATGTAATGATAATCACAATTCAATATTATTTATATTTACCCTAAAGACGACCACCGATTAGTGGTCGTAATATATCGAAAAGGAATACATGAACAAACTGTTTTTCGTTTTTCATTTTCATCTACATACATATACAAAAATTGACCTCGAGCCCGCTAAATATACCACAAAACAACCAACAATAATTCAAAATACAATAGGATGTTCACAAAAGATATTAACACACTCGTTCGATAACAAAATATTAGAAAGACATACTTATAATTCTCACAAAAATGTATTAAGCTTGTTAATAAGACAAACAAAACACAACAACATAGGCAACAAAAAAGTTAAAAGAACAGCTGGACGAAAATGATGTTGAGACTTTTGTGAACAGTGAGTGCACGACAGAGAAAAATTATAAACAACATTGAAAAGACATCTGGAATCCAAACATGAGAGACTACGAAATTAACGGAACAAACAATAACAATAACAACACAAAAGATTGGTTTATAAACAACACGAATGTAGAATTTCCGACTGACGTAAAAGTGTTACTGGCAAAAGGTCCAAAGTTCGCAATCCCAATGAAGAAAAGATAATTCCATAATTAAATACATAGCAGACGGAGGTGAGTTAATACAGACTCTTAAAGAAAAAGAATAACAAGAGGAAAAACACACCAAATTTTTTTTTATAATTAAAGACCACGTAACATCTAACAAAGAAGACGCAGCTGATTGTGCAATACTGGACACAGTGGAACAATCATGGAAATTTCTTAGACAGAATGATGACATATTATTATACCCTTGCAAAAAGGGTATATTAATTTTGGTCAGAAGTGTGCAACGCATAGAACGAAGCATCTCCGACCATATAAATTATATATATTCTTGATCAGCACGACGAGACGAGTTCAAATAGCCATGTCCGTCCGTCCGTCCGTCCAACCGTCTGGTACAACGCGAACTCCTCCGAGACCATAAGAGCTACAGAGTTGAAATTTTGCATGTAGGCTTGTATATACTGCAGGCGTTGTATATCTCGGATTCAACCGGATCGGACCACTATATCATATAGCTCCCATACAAACGTCAAAGTCACGAACATTGACTTTTCTCAATAACTTCGTCATTTTATCAGCAATTGTCATAAAAGTTGGTATTGGTCAGTTTTGTAATCTTATTAATAATTGTGCCAAATTTGATCAAGATCGGGTGACTATATCATATAGCTCCCATACAAACGGCAAAGTCACGAGCAAAGTCACGGCAAAGTGACGAAAGTCACTGTTTTCGACCGATCGTTCCTATGGGAGCTATATGATATAGTCACCCGATCTTGAGAAAATTTGGCACAGTCGTTTATAGGTATAATGAATTCACTAATGTTAAAAATCACGACAATAGCTCAGAAAATAACGAAGTTATTGAGAAAAGTCACTGTTCTTGACTTCGTTGTATATATGTACAAGCCTACATGCGAAATTTCAACTCTGTAGCTCCAACAGTATAGGAGGAGTTTGCGTTGATCCAGACGGATGGACGGACGGATATGGCTATGTGGACCCGTCTCGTCGTGCTGATCAAGAATATATATACTTCATATGGTCGGAGATGCTGCATGGTCCAAGACTTAATCAACGCTCAATTCACCTGGTGCAAATAATGTTAGCTTACCTTGATATATCGGGAGAGGATTTCCCAGTTCAAGCAACCACTGGGGTACAAATGAGTTTCATTCTCAAAGTACCATATGTATGCTGTTACTCAAACAAAGCAGGCACGTTTTGCTTCTACCTAATAAAGGAAACACAGTAATAAGAAAAAAAAAATTTATATACGACTTGGCCAAGTTGAAACGCCAGGGAGCTAATACGTACTTTTGCATTCGAGCATGATCAAATGTAAAATATTACTTAATGAGAATTAAGAATGGATAAAGAAGAATTAATTCTCAAACTCCGGGAAATTAAGGAATCTTTCAGTTAATCCTATAAATGAAAAATCGAAATATACAAAATGACACAGAAAAAACATAAACAAATTCTGGTTTATTCGTTTAACGAAGCGAACGAAACGAAGCGAAGAACGAACAAATAGACAAAACGAACTGGTCTAGAATATCAAAATAATTGATCAAGTTACGTTCAAATTTGATAACAATCATTAATTAGATATATTTATACCGACAATCCTGAATACTCTCCTAGTGATAAACCCAAAGGAAGAACAGGAATTGGAAAACGAACAAGACATAGATTTAGAGGATGAAGACCCTGAATCAGATGACGGTACAGACATAAACGAACATAGACAGACATAAACAAACTTAAAGGGCTACATTAATGTAATTTTGAATGCCATTCCAAAGATTGATAAGAGCTTTGAAGTTGGTAAACTTAACAAAAGGCACATTCAAAGAGATAGCTGTTGAAGTCATAAATTCAAAAATTTGGATCAAAACTATATAAAGTTCAAGATGAAACCTCCATTGACACGATTATAAAGAAATTTCAAGATATTGTCAGTGAAACATTCGATGTAGTTAAAGCAAAGCTGTCAAAGGTAACTTAAAAAGGAAAAAAAACTCGATAAGTTCGGAAATTGACAATTTACGGAAGCTCTTGGAAGCTTCATATAATGACAAGGGCCTATCAGCTGATGTCGCGGGACGGGAATTGATCACCGAATAATTAGCAGCGGAGTGACGGTCACCGTCTAGCTATAGCCGTTAGTATCTAGTATTTTATATTTAAGTTATTTGGCGCTTAACGAATATGGCCATACTGTGAAAAAATGGAGTTCAAGTTTAGCTTCCGCATGTTCTTTCTCTCTTGTTGTGTAAGCCGAGAAGGACACACTGCGGTAAGTTTAGGTTCTAATTATACATACACATATACCTCTAATATTAATCTTTATAGAATAAAACATCCAATGAATTAGCTTTGAACGAGATGCGTTTGAATTTAAAACAGCGGTTGTTAAAGGCAACTTTCGGCAGAGAGAGCGACATCTTTTATTCGCAGTCCTATTAGATGGTCTATAGAACGTTGCAACTGGCGACGGAGCTGAGTGTCACCACAGTGGGTGACAAAGCTAAAGAACTAAGAATAACCACAGTGGGTTATGTGTACAATCCTATTGGATGGACTATTGAACGTTGCAACTGGCGACGGAGCTGAGTGTCACCACAGTGGGTGTCAAAGCTAAGGAACTAATAATAACCACAGTGGGTTATACGTGCAGTCCTATTGGATGGACGACTGAGCGTCGCAAGTGGCGGCGGAACTAATAATAACCACAGTGGGTTATACGCGCAGTCCTATTGGATGGACGACTGAGCGTCGCAAGTGGCGGCGGAACTAATAATAACCACAGTTGGTTATACGTGCAGTCCTATTGGATGGACTATTAAAGGTCGCAACTGGCGACAGAATTAAGAATAACCAGTGGGTTATAGTTATATGTGAAGTCCTATTGGATGGACTATTGAGCGGCGCAATTGGCGGCGAAACTTAGAATAACCACAGCGGGTTATACGTGCAGTCCTATCGGACGGTCTATTGAAGGTCGCAACTGGCGACAGAATTAAGAATCACCACAGTGGGTGATAACGCCTAGTAAAGGGACGAATCAACGTCAAACGTGGTGACATACATACATTGCTGAAGTTACTGTTGGAATCAGCAAAGTGGATGATACTTGTGTCAGGTAAGACTCCACCATGACAACCAAACATTCCCCAATCCGGAGGAGCCCCCGACTAAACGCACTCGAGGCGCTACAAGAACCAGATGCCGCAATCGACTTGCACTTCGACACCGGAGAGGATGCAGCGGTTGAGGCGCCCACCGCAAATATGAATATTGAGTCCAGTATAGAGGCTGGAATACCCGAAGCTGTCGGCGCTGACAAGCATCAGGAAGCCCTGTGTAGTGCACACCCTAGTGGATCCCAAGAAACAAGATTGCGTGCGAGAATTGCCGAGCTGGAAAGGCAATTACAAATGGTAACAACGCCGGCGACACGTGTGGAGGGTCCGCCATCTTTAATTACAGATACACAGCCCGCAACGCATAGGTTAGAATCAGATCGTTTAACTAATGTACTACAGCCACCACTAATAAATACTCGCCCTGAGCTGCCATCGACTAGTGGAACAATGCCCTTGATATCACCAAACACGGTCGGTGGATGGATGGCTAGGAAAATACCAGAACTGCCAGAGTTTTCGGGACTACCAGAAGATTGGCCAATATTTTACTGCGCGTTCACTGAAACAAATAGTGTATACGGATGTACGGACTTGGAGAATAATCAGCGTTTGGTTAAAGCTCTCAAGGGCGACGCCCGTGAAACTGTTAAATCACTGCTTATCCATCCCAAAAATGTGAACGCTGTCATAAACCAATTAAGATTCCGTTATGGGCGTCCGGAGCAGCTTGTACGCAGTCAGCTACAAAGGGTACGTGAAGTTCAGCCGATACAGGAGCACAATTTAGCAAAGATTATTCCATTCGCTACGCGTGTCAGTAACCTGGCTGCGTTTCTGCAATCCATCAACGAGAGCCAACATCTGGCTAATCCAACCCTGATAGATGAACTAACCTCGAAATTACCGCTGGACAAGAGAGTGGACTGGGCTAGGCGTGCCGCATCTATAAAGCCTTACCCGACTGTCGTCGACTTTAGCGTCTGGTTAGATGAACTAGCTAGCGTGATATGCACAATTGTGGACTCCGATTACAGGGAAAGCAAACGACGAGTGCTGTACACGAATTGTGAAAAGGAGATGCGCGTCGAGCAACATGGCCAACTCTGCCCAAACTGTAATGGGTCACATGATATAACCAAATGTGCGGAATTTCGTCTTGCTTCCCCGACTGCGAGATGGAGACTTGTCAAGAATTACCGTCTATGTTTTTTGTGCTTGAGTCCCGGGCACGTAGCCCGAAAGTGTATCACCAAAACCAGATGCGGTGAATGCGGGCGAGCCCACCATAACCTCCTACATGATATCGAGTCTAATTACAGGCAGACGTCGCTGTCAAAAGCTAGCCATGGAAGCCCCACGAGACCTCAACCAGTAGTCAACGATGGTAAGCAGCTCCCACCGGAAACAAGGAGCCAACGGTCAACCCAACAGATGAACTTAAGTTGCGTTGACACCAACCCAACGCAACTATTGTTTCGGATCCTGCCAGTGACGCTTTATGGCCCGAACCGTCAAGTAGATACGTATGCACTGCTTGACGAAGCATCATCGCTAACCATGATCGATGAAGTGCTACTCGAGGATTTGAGCCTCAATGGAGAACGTAGTCAACTCGCAGTCAAATGGTTCAAAAATATGACAACCCAAGAGCCAACAAAGAGGGTAAATTTACAGATCAGTGGACACGATAAGAACAAGAAGTACGAATTGAAGAATGTGCATGCAGTGGTTGGGCTAGATCTGCCGATGCAGACGTTGAATCAGGACTACCTCCAAGTAATCAATCCACAAGCACGTTTCCCAGTCGAGGCATATACTAACGCCGTGCCTAGGATATTGATAGGTCTGGACCACAAGTACCTTGTCGTACCATCCAGCACCTGGGAAACCTCCAACCGAGGACCGTATGTGGCCGTCACTAGGTTAGGGTGGGATGTTTCTGGGACGTTCCACAAACATCAACGTAGACCTGCACCAAAACCATGTCTATTTGCCACAACTGACACCGATGAAGTTCATAAGATGGTCAGCGAATATTTCGAATTGGAGAACCTGGGGGTGAAGTCAGCTCCACCAGCCCCGTCAGATGACGACATACGGGCACAAAGGATTTTGAACGAGACGACGGTAGAATTACGCGGACGGTTCCAGACAGGGTTAATCTGGAAACGCGACAACGTGAATCTACCTTCCAGTTATAAAATGGCATTAAATAGATTGGAAACTGTTGAAAGAAAAATGGAAAGAGATAAACAGTTTGCCCAAGAGTACAAAGGAATGATAAGCGATTACATAAATAAAGGATACGCTCGACGTGTAGAGCGAGAAGAAGACACTGCAGTGGGCAGCAGCAAACTCTGGTATTTGCCGCACTTCGCAGTAACGAACCCGAATAAGCCAGGGAAAATTCGGCTAGTCTTTGACGCGGCTGCCAAAGTGGGCAACGTGTCACTGAATTCAGAACTATTAAAGGGACCACAGCACTATAGGCCGCTTCTTTCTGTTCTATTCCATTTCAGAGAAGGAGCTGTTGCGGTCACCGGCGACATTAAAGAAATGTTTCACCAGGTCTATGTACAGCCCCAGGACCGATGTGCTCAACGGTTCCTGTGGCGTGATGGAGATAGACAACGAGAAGCTGATGTGTACGAGATGCAGGTGATGACCTTTGGAGCTGCCTGTTCCCCAAGTGCCGCACATCATGTCATGACGCTAAATGCGCTGCGTCATCAACAAATAGACCCACGTGCGGTCAAAGCTATAACAGACTATCATTATGTGGACGATTATGTGGACAGTTTCGCCACTGAGTCAGTCTCTGCCAGGGTCAGAGACATACACAAGACTGGAGGATTTGAGCTACGCCGATTCCAATCCAACTCACCTAAGGTTGTGGAGTCCTTAGGTCATGAAGGTGCCACCGACACAGTTGGGTGGGCTGAAGCAGAGGAGAAAATTCTTGGACTGTATTGGCAGCCAGCGACCGATGAATTTAGGTTCAATGTAAAGTACCAGAGGATCAAGGAGGATGTGCCCACCAAGAGGCAATTCCTCAGTTTAATCATGTCAACGTTCGACCCAATGGGGTTCCTGAGTTGTTTCACCATTACCGCCAAGTTATTACTACGCGAGATTTGGCGAAGGAATGTTTTATGGGATGAACCATTACCAAAGGAACTCAACAGCGCCTTCCAGAAATGGCGCTATCAACTAGAAGGAGTGGGTCTATTCCGATGCCGCGTCACTACTTTGGACCAGAAATGGTGAAGTCAACACAATTACATGTCTTTACTGACGCCAGTGAGTCGGCGTACGCGGCTGTGGCCTACTGGAGGGCCACCTACTAAAATGGGGATGTACGAGTGCGCTTCGTTAGTGGTAAAACAAAATGCGCTCCGATGAGAACCATGTCAGTTCCACGACTGGAGCTGCAGGCAGCGGTGCTGGGTACGCGCTTAATGAACGCTGTGAAGAGTGGACACTGCATGGAGACGGAAGATGCCATTTTATGGACAGATGCCAAGACGGTGCTGCGTTGGATAGGCAGCACTCATAGACGTTATAAGCAGTTCGTCGGTAACAGAGTTACCGAAATCTTAGAATCCACAGATGCCTCCCAGTGGAGATGGGTCCCTACCGCAGACAACGTGTTGGATGAGGCGACGAGGCCACAAGGACAAGCTGACTTTAGCCAGAAATCACGACGGATGTGCGGGCCTAAATTCCTACAGCAACCGCAAGATTTGTGGCCCCAATCAACTACCGATTTGACAGTCATCGAGGTTACAGCCGATGTCGAAGAGTCACCGTGTGAGTTTGCCATGGTGGTTGCTAACGATAAATTTATACAATTTCAGAGATTCTCGGAGTACAACCGACTGTTGAGGACTATGACTTGGGTCCTCAGGTTCGTGTGTCGATGCCGTAGTCAGCAACGTGAACATGGGAAATATGGATTGACTGCAGCTGAATGTTCGGAAGCTGAACTCGTCTTGGTTCGTGTTGCTCAAAGGGAAGCGTTCCCAGACGAGATGCACCGCCTATGTGTAAACAGACCAGTCCAGCCGACGAGTGAACTGAAGGGACTGCTACCCTACCTTGACGACTCAGCGGTTCTACGCGCATCTGGGAGAATCGATGCGGCCCTGTGTTTACCGTATGGCGCGAGAAGACCCATCATTCTCCCGCATAGGCACCCACTGACGGATTTAATCGTTCGTCACTACCATGTAAAGATGAAACATCAGAATGTAAACGCAACGATCACTGAGATCCGCATGAAGTTCTGGATAACGAAAGCGCGCCCGGTATTGCAGCGTGTTATCTGGAACTGTGGCGTGTGCAAACTCCAGCGTGCCAATCCTACCCCACCCTTGATGGGCCCGTTGCCTGAAGATCGCCTGATGCCAGGAGGATGGCCATTTGAATATACTGGTCTAGACTATTTCGGACCATTACTTGTGACTGTGGGTCGACGCCAAGAGAAAAGATGGGTGGCTCTATTCACTTGTCTACGAACTAGAGCGATCCACCTGGAGCTAGCCCATGATCTGTCAACAGACTCCTGCATACTGGCGATGAGGAATTTTATGTGCCGCCGAGGACCAGTAACTAAACTACGTAGTGACAATGGGAAGAACTTCATCGGCGCAGATAGAGAAGCCAAACGGTTTACCGACGTTTTTGAAGCAGACAAGATCCAGGATGAGCTTGCTACCCGTTGTGTGGAGTGGATTTTTAACTGCCCTCTCAACCCCTCGGAGGGAGGAGTCTGGGAGAGGATGGTCCAATGCGTAAAAAGGGTCTTGGCTCATACAGTAAAGGAGGTGGCCCCAAAGGAACACGTAATGCAAAGTTTGCTCATTGAGGCCGAGAACATTGTGAACTCAAGGCCGCTGACCCATCTGCCAATATCAATTGACCAAGAGGCACCTTTGACGCCCAACGACCTACTGAAGGGGGCGTCCAACATTCCTGATACGCCCACGGAGAGTCAGGAGTTGCCTAAACCGTGTGAAACCAGGAAACAATGGCGCATGGCACGACTACTGAGGGACCGGTTCTGGAAGCGGTGGGTTCATGAATACCTACCGACCCTCGTGCGTCGCGAGAAATGGTGCGCGCGCACCCAGCCGATCAGCAAAGATGATGTCGTCTACATCTGTGACCCTGCAATGCCACGACGAGAATGGAGCAAGGGAATAGTCGAGGAGGTATACACTGGAGCAGATGGGATACCTCGGCGAGCAGCTGTAAGAGTCGCCGATGGAACTAGAGTTCACAGAATAGTACGTCCCGTCTCCAGACTAGCGGTCTTAGATGTGATGCAGTCGCTTCACGGGGGTGGGGATGTCGCGGGACGGGAATTGATCACCGAATAATTAGCAGCGGAGTGACGGTCACCGTCTAGCTATAGCCGTTAGTATCTAGTATTTTATATTTAAGTTATTTGGCGCTTAACGAATATGGCCATACTGTGAAAAAATGGAGTTCAAGTTTAGCTTCCGCATGTTCTTTCTCTCTTGTTGTGTAAGCCGAGAAGGACACACTGCGGTAAGTTTAGGTTCTAATTATACATACACATATACCTCTAATATTAATCTTTATAGAATAAAACATCCAATGAATTAGCTTTGAACGAGATGCGTTTGAATTTAAAACAGCGGTTGTTAAAGGCAACTTTCGGCAGAGAGAGCGACAGCTGAATATGCATATATATATTCAGCACTAAGAAAGCCATCAACACAATGGTTAAAAATGTGAGCATGTCAAACTAAAAACGATCCTTAAGGCTGGAAACTTCAAAACAATAAACAACTATAATAACAATCGAAATAATAGCCAGAATAATACCTATAACTACCACAACTGTTATGGAGGCAATAATAGATGCAAAAACAGAAACAATAATAGGGGAAACAATAGTGGAAATAATCACCAAAATAGAGGTTACAACTCTAACGTTAGGGTAGCTCAGAATACTTCGGGAAACTCCCAGCAACCCTTAGATACTGGCTAATAAAAACCAATAAGGTTGACAGTTTGCGAAAGTTACGAATGTGTTTTGACATGGACACATTCGTAACTTTCACAAACGTAGCACCAGGAAAAGAGTTAGTACTATTAATAGACACAGGTGCGGAAATACGAGCCTGACAGTCGCGGTCTTCAGCAATTGCTTCGCTCGCAAGAAGTGAACTGCATGGGGGCAGGGTAGCTGAATCCTGCGCACAGATAATAGGTCGACATTGACCAATACCATGGTGTTGCAATTCGATATGACCCAGCTGCTGATTAGGCCTCCAGCCGCTACTGTCAGGCTCTGAAGTTCAAGGAAATTACCTCAACTTGAAGCACCACCAGAGCCACTACGAAGCGTGGTAGGGAACGGCTAGTCAAATAATAAATATACAGGGAATAATTCAAGAGGTAAGTCAAAAGAAGTTACTTCTATTGAGATATAAACTTCTAAATACATAATTCCACATGATTTTTATACAATAAAGTTTCACTTACTATTCGATATGTGATGGAATACTAGGAATCGATTTTATCAGAAAATACTAGAAATACAAGAAAAATTTAATTAACCTCAGCAGATTTCCAAACCAGGAAATTTAGCATGGTATTTTCATATCAAATACCATAGCAACATCCCAGAATGCATTCAAAAGACTGCACAATACAACCGGTACAGACCAAGTGGTCAATATAAATTCATCTTGCAAGAATGGCTCCTCCATCTGGGACGATCCCCAAAGATTTCGATGATACAAAGAAGCGACGAGATCTATTCGTAAAAAGCATAAAACGCGTAAGTAACCAATTAAAATATGACGATAAGTTGATGATGATAGAGTTGACGATAAGTCCCCAAAATTATCATATTGAGCCGAGAGCGTGGGAGTCGTGTGGAGCGAATTCGCCCGTTCCGCCTCGTTGGTTATAAGAAATTTGAAGAATGAACATTTGAAAGCGAGCGAGTTACCAACCCAACACCATGGCCACAAAATTTGGGAACGAGACCCAGGAAAGACGATGTGGCATCGACTCTTTCCTGTTCCCAGAAATCATCATACATACATAAAACATACATACACACATACATTAATTCGATTGTAATAGGCATACAAAGACAGGCAAAATGTAGAAGCTCAAAACATTATTAATAAACAAGACTATCGCAACATAGATCTGACTATAAACTTCGTCAACACTCCAATGCACAAAAAACGGCACTTATGGCCCACTGTGCCGCCAGTGGGCATTACCCAAATTTTGACGAAGTAAACATAATAGACCAAGAACAACATTACAACAAACGTTACACTTTGAAGATGCTGCACATAATAAATACCCCGACAAATATAAGACTTAATTATAAGGTAGATACAGACAACTGCGCGCATTTATACAGGCATTTATTAGGAACAAATCAGTGTGTAGCTCCACGTCACAGTGTGCGGACGTGTAAAAATAAGTAGGTGTTTGTTGTTGTTAAATTAATGTTAAAGTTAATCACAATTAAATGTTTTTATAGTTGCCCTGAAGACGACCACCGATGAGTGGTCGAAATATATCGGAGAAGAAAATAAGAACAAACTGTTTTTTATTTTTGTTTTTATTCGCCCAACAATTTGATTTCGTAAGTAAGAACTTCGTAAGTAAAGTGCATTGAAAACCCAAAATTTTGCTGTGTCTTAAGTGCATTGGTAATTGGAACGGAATAAATTTTTGATAATCGTTTACATGGCGGAACCAATCAAACAACAAAATATCGAAAAAAAAAATCCATATTTGCCTCACGGTGTTTGCATATATTACATGTGGTATTTATTTATATTCCGGTTTCGTTATTGGCATTGATGTTAGTGTTACAATTGAATATTATGGCTTTGACAAAATAAACGGACTGTAGGTCTGTCCCGAAACGTGTGCTCGCTGTCGTTGCAAACTTAGAAGTCAGTGTGACCGTCTTTTATTATTGTATTCTGCTGGCTTAGCACTACGAACTGGCTTTAGAAACGACGGCCACAGTGGGCCCTTCCGTATCTCCTATTTTTTCAACCTCATGTTTCTGGACTGATACAACCTTGTACGGCCCAAAGTATTTTCCTTTAAGCTTAAGACCTACCCCGTACTGTGTCCGCTTTATCGCTACTAAATCGTTAGGACTATATATCCTTTCGATCTTTCTTTGAACAAGACCTCATTCAAAATATAGAAATCCTCACTAGACTTCTTACAGCATTTGTCCAATCATCAACCAATTGAGCTTCTTTCAGACAATGAATAATACTATCCGATATTGAATAACAGGCGACTCGACTTAAAGAATCTACATGCCTCATCCTTGATCCTGACCGATGCTCTAGACTGTAACTAAAATCCCGCAAGAACATGGCCCACCGGGCTAGTCTCAAGGGAACTTCCTGTTTTTTCATGGTCATAGTTAATGCATTAAAGTCTGTAACTATAGTGAACTGCAAGCCAAGAATGTAAACTCGCCACTTCTTTAGAGCCTCAATTATGGCTAGAACTTCTAGCTCGTATGAATGATAATTCTGCTCACATGCCTTCGTTTTTCGTTTATCCTCAGTATCTTTCTGCATTAGAATTGCCCCATAACCATATTTTGACGCGTCAGCATGGACCTCTGTTTGCGCTTTCGGATTATATAACTTCAATACCGACTCACTCGTTAATGCTGCCTTCAATCGTTCAAATGATATCTCCTCAATCTCGTTGAACACAAATTTACTATCCTTCCTTAGCAAATCGGAAAGTGGCTTCGCCATTCAAGCATATCCCTCAATGAATTTTCGGAAATACGATGTTAAACCGAGAAACCTTTGCACTGCTTTCTTATCCTCTTGGGAAATTGTTTACCGACGAAATTTTCTCTTCACTGACATTCCCTCTTCAATGACCTTGCTTGGAATGATTATGTCATCCATATATACGATCGCTATACCTTTCTGAATCATCTCCTGCATTGCTGCCATCATGAATCTCGTAAAGACCGCTGGAGAGTTTGAGATACCAAACGGTACATATAAGAATTCGTACTGTCCTTTCTGAGTAACAAATGCAGTAAACTTTTGCGAACTTGCTTCTACTGGTACATGAAAATATCCATTTTTTAAGTCCAGTGTAGTAAAAACTTTTCCTCCTTGCAATTGATCAATTACACTGTCCATCAAAACTATCGGAAAATTATCGCGAATTATCTTTTCATTCAATTTTTTATAATCGCAGCACAACCTTTTAGCTCCGTTTGACTTTGCTAAAAATACTATAGGGGATGCATACATCGATGTACTATCTCGAAAATTTCCTTCCTCAAGCCATTCTTGTATCTGATTGTCTACAATCTGCTGATCGCAGTAGGCCAACCGTCTTGGGTGTTGGTATACGGGAATATCATCTTTCAAAATAATTCTCATTTCAGTCTTCGCATCAGGATTGCGTTTTGGCTTGTATCGTTGAACTATCATTTCGACCTCTTTAGCCTGTTCTTGATTTAAATGAGACAACTCTAAACCGATTTCGTCCTTCCCTTCAAAAACTGTGCAGACATCTTCAAATTGCTTCATCCAATCCTCAACAGATTCAGTCTTTTCTTCTACTACCTTTTGCTCATTGCTAATTAAAAACTGAGTGCCATTTTTTGTTACCTTCATTTCAACACTATCAAGAATCGTTCTTCCCAAAACAGCGTCAAACCCCATGTCCTCATCGGGAACTACATGAAACTCAACTACTATTTTAATTTTATCGATGATCACCATTAAAGAGAAACTACCAAACGTTAAAATATTCGCATCTCCTATTCCTACCAAACACTTTCCAGAACCTGTTAGTTGTTTAACTCCTAGCTTCCAAAAAACACTTCGACGAATCAAGCACATATCTACTCCTGTATCTATGAGCTCTTTAAATTCGATATTCTCATAGCTAACCTTCTTTAGTTCTAACCCAGACGGGGTGAACGTACTCGAGCTAACTTCAACTTTGTCATGTTGAATAACATTTGCTTGATTCTCTCGTTTAATCTGTGTTTCGATGCTACACTGAGCTGCATGTTGATCTGGCCGACCGCATTTGAAACACTTTCGATCGAACTTAGGACAATCTTTTCTTAAATGAGTCTCCTCTCCGCAACCAAAACATTTTCTTACTGCCTGTGCTTCACTTGAACCACATGCCTTACTTTCAAATCTTTTTGCTGCCTTGTATGAATCACGTCCCTTCTTATAAACTTCGATTTGAAACTTTAACTCTGAAATATTGCGAGCTTGGAATAACATCATTTTGTTAGTTTTTGTATCCGGAATACCTTTAACCAAGTACTCTATCAGACTCTCCTCATCTACGTCTACCGGCTTTGAAATTTCCATCAATGCGTATAAATATTCATTTAAAGTTTCGCCCTTCTTCTGTTGGCGCTGATTCAACTTCTTATGGACTGGACTGAAGATATTCTTACACTAAACTCAGCACGAAGAGCTGTTTTCAAGGAGCTCCAGTTTTTAATATTTCTCTGACTCCTTATGAAAGATTTTGCCGCCCCACATATAATGTTTTCCATACACAAATAACTATAATTCATTCCACTGTACCGTGGCTGCACATTCTTCTAGTTCTTCAATCCATTGAGCAATGTTAGGAATATCTGAACCAGAATACTGTGACACGCTGTCCTCAACATCTTTCAAAGTAAACCATGATTTCTCGGGTCTAACTACGTTTCCTGCTGCAATCTCTAGTCCCCCATTCGCTGTTATAACTGACTGATCGTCTGATTCCTCATCTTCCTCCTGCAAACCATAATGGGTGAGTAACCTATTCTGCAAATCCCGTTTCCTGCCAGTTGTAGGAAGCCCTAGTTCGGATAATTTCGATCGCAAAGTCACCACGCTTAGAACCAGAATCTCTGCAAGCTCCATCTCAATTGCCAAACTTAAAATTACGTTCAATTCTTCTAATACTATGTAAGTATTATTTTCTAGCTTTGAAAATTGTTATCAGTCTTCGCTAGTTCTGAATAACATACGCTTTTCCCGTCTTTCGTTGTCGTCGTCTTCGATTGATCGATTTTATTCGTCTTATCGCCAAATTCCATCCGAAATCATCTCCTAGCAACAATACTGCAGTTTCTCGCCAACCTTCGAGTTGTTGCCACTGCCAATACTTTCTCACGCCGCCGCCACCAGATTTTGAACACACCACCTCCACCAACGCAGTTCACTCCTAGAAATCAACGCTAGTTTCTGTTGTCCACCGTCGCCACCAACGCAGTTCACTCCTAGAACTCAACGCCAGTCTCTGTTGTTCAAGCTGTCGCCACCAGATTTTGTCCACCGCCACCACCAACGCAGTTCATTCCTAGAACTCAACGCTAGTTTCTGTTGTCCACCGTCGCCACCAACGCAGTTCACTCCTAGAACTCAACGCTAGTCTCCGTTGTTCAAGCCGTCGCCACCAGGTTTTTGTCCACCGCCACCACCAACGCAGTTCACTCCTAGAACTCAACGCTAGTTTCTGTAGACTTCAAGTTTCGTTGCGTCCAGCCTTGGCTAACCGCTGTACACTTCTCCAACAGTTAACAAAGCCTCGAAACGTTATTACCACCAACCTTGCAACCTTGAATCAATCTTGCAACTTGAATCGTTGTAGCCACAATCCTCTCTAGCGCCGGATACTTCTCCAGCGCTCTCTATTGTGCACTTCGATCCGTTCCTGCCTTGCCTTTTGATTGTTGGTATATCCCAATGGTACCTTCTTCGTCACATGCTGCGAAAATTCCAGAACCACCTTTCTGATCAGCTTTCTCACTCCTTCTGCAGTTTCTTTATGTCAGCGTCACTTGCTGTCTCCCTCGTCGGCCAAATTTTCTAGTTCTTGTTGCTCGCCGATACCGCGCTTTTACTGCAGCTATCTCTCCTCCTCTCACGTGAACGTTTCTTCGAGGCAGCGTCACTTGCTGTCTCCCTCCTTCTTAGAATTTTACAAGTTTTAACGAATTTGTAAAATTCAATAGCCAATATTAATTGTTTCACTTTTAAGCTGCCATCCCGGACCGAGCCCCTAATTTGTGGTATTTATTTATATTCCGGTTTCGTTATTGGCATTGATGTTAGTGTTACAATTGAATATTATGGCTTTTACAAAATAAACGGACTGTTGGTCTGTCCCGAAACGTGTGCTCGCTGTCGTTGCAAACTTAGAAGTCAGTGTGACCGCCTTTTATTATTGTACTCTGCTGGCTTAGCACTACGAACTGGCTTTAGAAACGATGACCGCTTCTGGTTCTTTTATTGTCTGTCGGTGCCTGATCACCGGTTCCTACATACATATATATATACACACATAGAAATTGGCCTACAGAATCAATTGGTGATAACTAAAGGTCAATCATAAGTGAAAACAAAATTATTTTAGAAAAAGTGTGGGCTGAAATCATACGTTGATAATCGCCTCACAAAAAAAAAAAAGACGAATATGTATATATCTATATACATGTATGCATGTACACATGCGTATGTGTAAATTTTATAATTCAATGGAAATGTTTACATATATGCTGCAAAGCTACAAGATCTACTTTAAGGAAGGACCCAACCATTAGAGACCAAAAACAACGAATTGGTCCAAAAATTATTCAAGCATGAACTTATATCAAGGACCGAACGAGCTAATAACAAACACATCAATTCCATCAAGAATAAACGAAAATACCTAAAATACCTAAAATTCAAAAAGAAGGCACGCCCTTGAGACCATTAATTGGTTCTCCATCCTACGGACTATGCAAATAGATAGTCAACATATTAAAAACCAGAGGGCCGGATCTAACTTCGACCGCGTCAAAGTTTGTATAACCTTGCAACTTTTTTGGTAACTCTTTCCTTACCTATCAAAGTGGAAAACCATTTATCTAAAAAGGGTAATGTTTGAGAAAGAATGGCGTATAATCTTAGCATAGACAATAACGAAGATATTGATCCAAGTCACTAATTTCGACCGATCGTTCCTATGAGAGCTATTTGATATAGTCACCCGATATTTATTAAATTCGGAACAGTCATTAACTAACAAATGTTTAATTTAAAAGCAATTGCGTCAAAAGTAACGAAGTTATTGACGAAAGTCCCTGTTTTCGACCGATCGTTCCTATGGGAGCTATATGATCACCCGATCTTGAGAAAATTTGGCACAGTCGTTTATAGGTATAATGAACTCACTAATGTTAAATTTCACGACAATAGCTCAGAAAATAACGAAGTTATTGAGAAAAGTCACTGTTCTTGACTTCTTTGTATATATGTATGTACAAGCCTACATGAAAAATTTCAACTCTGTAGCTCCAACAGTATAGGAGGAGTTTGCGTTGATCCAGACGGATGGACGGACGGATATGGCTATGTGGACCCGTCTCGTCGTGCTGATCAAGAATATATATACTTCATATGGTCGGAGATGCTTCCTTCTAAGCGCTGCACACTTCTGCAAAAAATTTATATACCCTATAAACGACAACCACCCGAGCTAGGTCCAAGTCTTAATCAACGCTCAATTCACCTGGTGCAAATAATGTTAGCTTACCTGTTATATCGGGAGAAGATTTCCCAGTTCAAGCAACCACTGGGGTACAAATGAGTTTCATTCTCAAAGTACCATATGTATGCTGTTACTCAAACAAAGCAGGCACGTTTTGTTTCTACCTAATGAAGGAAACACAGAAAAAGGAAAAAAAAATTTTATATACGACTTGGCCAAGTTGAAACGCCAGGGAGCTAATACGTACTTTTGCATTCGAGCATGATCAAATGTAAAATATTACTTAATGAGAATTAAGAATGGATAAAGAAGAATTAATTCTCAAACTCCGGGAAATTAAGGAATCTTTCAGTTAATCCTATAAATGAAAAATCGAAATATACAAAATGACACAGAAAAAACATAAACAAATTCTGGTTTATTCGTTTAACGAAGCGAACGAAACGAAGCGAATAACGAACAAATAGACAAAACGAACTGGTCTAGAATATCAAAATAATTGATCAAGTTACGTTCAAATTTGATAACAATCATTAATTAGATATATTTATACCGACAATCCTGAATACTCTCCTAGTGATAAACCCAAAGGAAGAACAGGAATTGGAAAACGAACAAGACATAGATTTAGAGGATGAAGACCCTGAATCAGATGACGGTACAGACATAAACGAACATAGACAGACATAAACAAACTTAAAGGGCTACATTAATGTAATTTTGAATGCCATTCCAGAATTCAATGGACAAAAGCTACATCTACAAAGATTGATAAGAGCTTTGAAGTTGGTAAACTTAACAAAAGGCACATTCAAAGAGATAGCTGTTGAAGTCATAAATTCAAAAATTTGGATCAAAACTATATAAAGTTCAAGATGAAACCTCCATTGACACGATTATAAAGAAATTTCAAGATATTGTCAGTGAAACATTCGATGTAGTTAAAGCAAAGCTGTCAAAGGTAACTCAAATAGGAAAAAAAACTCGATAAGTTCGGAAATTGACAATTTACGGAAGCTCTTGGAAGCTTCATATAATGACAAGGGCCTATCAGCTGAATATGCATATATATATTCAGCACTAAGAACGCCATCAACACAATGGTTAAAAATGTGAGCATGTCAAACTAAAAACGATCCTTAAGGCTGGAAACTTCAAAACAATAAACAACTATAATAACAATCGAAATAATAGCCAGAATAATACCTATAACTACCACAACTGTTATGGAGGCAATAATAGATGCAAAAACAGAAACAATAATAGGGGAAACAATAGTGGAAATAATCACCAAAATAGAGGTTACAACTCTAACGTTAGGGTAGCTCAGAATACTTCGGGAAACTCCCAGCAACCCTTAGATACTGGCTAATAAAAACCAATAAGGTTGACAGTTTGCGAAAGTTACGAATGTGTTTTGACATGGACACATTCGTAACTTTCACAAACGTAGCACCAGGAAAAGAGTTAGTACTATTAATAGACACAGGTGCGGAAATACGAGCCTGACAGTCGCGGTCTTCAGCAATTGCTTCGCTCGCAAGAAGTGAACTGCATGGGGGCAGGGTAGCTGAATCCTGCGCACAGATAATAGGTCGACATTGACCAATACCATGGTGTTGCATTTCGATATGACCCAGCTGCTGATTAGGCCTCCAGCCGCTACTGTCAGGCTCTGAAGTTCAAGGAAATTACCTCAACTTGAAGCACCACCAGAGCCACTACGAAGCGTGGTAGGGAACGGCTAGTCAAATAATAAATATACAGGGAATAATTCAAGAGGTAAGTCAAAAGAAGTTACTTCTATTGAGATATAAACTTCTAAATACATAATTCCACATGATTTTTATACAATAATTTTTATACTTACTATTCGATATGTGATGGAATACTAGGAATCGATTTTATCAGAAAATACTAGAAATACAAGAAAAATTTAATTAACCTCAGCAGATTTCCAAACCAGGAAATTTAGCATGGTATTTTCATATCAAATACCATAGCAACGTCCCAGAATGCATTCAAAAGACTGCACAATACAACCGGTACAGACCAAGTGGTCAATATAAATTCATCTTGCAAGAATGGCTCCTCCATCTGGAACGATCCCCAAAGATTTCGATGATACAAAGAAGCGACGAGATCTATTCGTAAAAAGCATAAAACGCGTAAGTAACCAATTAAAATATGACGATAAGTTGATGATGATAGAGTTGACGATAAGTCCCCAAAATTATCATATTGAGCCGAGAGCGTGGGAGTCGTGTGGAGCGAATTCGCCCGTTCCGCCTCGTTGGTTATAAGAAATTTGAAGAATGAACATTTGAAAGCGAGCGAGTTACCAACCCAACACCATGGCCACAAAATTTGGGAACGAGACCCAGGAAAGACGATGTGGCATCGACTCTTTCCTGTTCCCAGAAATCATCATACATACATAAAACATACATACACACATACATTAATTCGATTGTAATAGGCATACAAAGACAGGCAAAATGTAGAAGCTCAAAACATTATTAATAAACAAGACTATCGCAACATAGATCTGACTATAAACTTCGTCAACACTCCAATGCACAAAAACGGCACTTATGGCCCACTGTGCCGCCAGTGGGCATTACCCAAATTTTGACGAAGTAAACATAATAGACCAAGAACAACATTACAACAAACGTTACACTTTGGAGATGCTGCACATAAAAAATACCCCGACAAATATAAGACTTAATTATAAGGTAGATACAGACAACTGCGCGCATCTATACAGGCATTTATTACGAACAAATCAGTGTGTAGCTCCACGTCACAGTGTGCGACGAGTAAAAATAAGTAGGTGTTTGTTGTTGTTAAATTAATGTTAAAGTTAATCACAATTAAATGTTTTTATAGTTGCCCTGAAGACGACCACCGATGAGTGGTCGAAATATATCGGAGAAGAAAATAAGAACAAACTGTTTTTTTATTTTTGTTTTTATTCGCCCAACAATTTGATTTCGTAAGTAAGAACTTCGTAAGTAAAGTGCATTGAAAACCCAAAATTTTGCTGTGTCTTAAGTGCATTGGTAATTGGAACGGAATAAATTTTTGATAATCGTTTACATGGCGGAACCAATCAAACAACAAAATATCGAAAAAAAAAATCCATATTTGCCTCACGGTGTTTGCATATATTACATGTGGTATTTATTTATATTCCGGTTTCGTTATTGGCATTGATGTTAGTGTTACAATTGAATATTATGGCTTTTACAAAATAAACGGACTGTAGGTCTGTCCCGAAACGTGTGCTCGCTGTCGTTGCAAACTTAGAAGTCAGTGTGACCGTCTTTTATTATTGTATTCTGCTGGCTTAGCACTACGAACTGGCTTTAGAAACGACGGCCACAGTGGGCCCTTCCGTATCTCCTATTTTTTCAACCTCATGTTTCTGGACTGATACAACCTTGTACGGCCCAAAGTATTTTCCTTTAAGCTTAAGACCTACCCCGTACTGTGTCCGCTTTATCGCTACTAAATCGTTAGGACTATATATCCTTTCGATCTTTCGTTTTGCATCATAGGATTTTCGATTTTTGTCCTGTAGGACTTTTATATTTTCAATCGCCCTATCTCGGATCTCTTTACGCTCCTCATCCAACTCGTTTACTATGCATTCCATAATACGCTCTCTTAGCTCTGCATCTTCGGGAACTCTCATATACAAACCTGTTAGTATCTTAAACGAACGCACTTTGGTGCTTCTTGGCTCAGTGTTGTTTATCAGTTGTTGTACCTTGCCTACATGCTTATACCAGGTTGCTGGAATTTCCAAACTCAATTTCGTTAACATGGGTCCAATGATCTTGTGCATTCTTTCGACCTGGCCGTTTCCCCGCGGAACGCCAGTTTTAATTAATAAATGTTGTATGTTATTGTCCTTACAATACTGTTCAAACAAACGTAAACGCCGTTCCCCTATCGATCACTACTCTCACTGGGTTACCGAATATATTTGCTTGTTTTTCCAAATGATTTACGATTGTCCCGGTACTTCGGGTAGGATATAACCATACGAACTTACTAAAACCATCAATAACTACTAACAAATGATTGTACCTCTTCTTAGGGAGGTCCATCGGACCCACATGGTCAATATGATATGTAACTATAGGTTGATCTCCCTTATCAATCGCTGTCAGATACCCTTCTTTTCTACCGATTTTCGCATTTGTTACAATACACTGTACGCAACTCTCAACTAATCGTATAACTTTTGCTTTAAATTTTTCAATGAAGTATGATTTTTCGACCAATAACTGTGTTTTCTTTGCTGAGAAATGTCCTTGTTTATGGGTACCACGATCAACTGCTTATTGGCATCTTTGAACAAGACCTCATTCAAAATATAGAAATCCTCACTAGACTTCTTACAGCATTTGTCCAATCATCAACCAATTGAGCTTCTTTCAGACAATGAATAATACTATCCGATATTGAATAACAGGCGACTCGACTTAAAGAATCTACATGCCTCATCCTTGATCCTGACCGATGCTCTAGACTGTAACTAAAATCCCGCAAGAACATGGCCCACCGGGCTAGTCTCAAGGGAACTTGCATTAAAGTCTGTAACTATAGTGAACTGCAAGCCAAGAATGTAAACTCGCCACTTCTTTAGAGCCTCAATTATGGCTAGAACTTCTAGCTCGTATGAATGATAATTCTGCTCACATGCCTTCGTTTTTCGTTTATCCTCAGTATCTTTCTGCATTAGAATTGCCCCATAACCATATTTTGACGCGTCAGCATGGACCTCTGTTTGCGCTTTCGGATTATATAACTTCAATACCGACTCACTCGTTAATGCTGCCTTCAATCGTTCAAATGATATCTCCTCAATCTCGTTGAACACAAATTTACTATCTTTCCTTAGCAAATCGGAAAGTGGCTTCGCCATTCAAGCATATCCCTCAATGAATTTTCGGAAATACGATGTTAAACCGAGAAACCTTTGCACTGCTTTCTTATCCTGCGGTCTTGGGAAATTGTGTACCGACGAAATTTTCTCTTCACTCGGTTTTATTATCCCTTCACTAATCACGTATCCTAGAAAATTGACTTGATTTTGAAGAATCTGACACTTTTTCCAGTTTAGCTGTAATTCATTCTTCTCGGCTACCCCCAAAACTAATTTAATTCTTGACATTCCCTCTTCAATGACCTTGCTTGGAATGATTATGTCATCCATATATACGATCGCTATACCTTTCTGAATCATCTCCTGCATTGCTGCCATCATGAATCTCGTAAAGACCGCTGGAGAGTTTGAGATACCAAACGGTACATATAAGAATTCGTACTGTCCTTTCTGAGTAACAAATGCAGTGAACTTTTGCGAACTTGCTTCTACTGGTACATGAAAATATCCATTTTTTAAGTCCAGTGTAGTAAAAACTTTTCCTCCTTGCAATTGATCAATTACACTGTCCATCAAAACTATCGGAAAATTATCGGGAATTATCTTTTCATTCAATTTTTTATAATCGCAGCACAACCTTTTAGCTCCGTTTGACTTTGCTAAAAATACTATAGGGGATGCATACATCGATGTACTATCTCGAAAATTTCCTTCCCTCAAGCCATTCTTGTATCTGATTGTCTACAATCTGCTGATCGCAGTAGGCCAACCGTCTTGGGTGTTGGTATACGGGAATATCATCTTTCAAAATAATTCTCATTTCAGTCTTCGCATCAGGATTGCGTTTTGGCTTGTATCGTTGAACTATCATTTCGACCTCTTTAGCCTGTTCTTGATTTAAATGAGACAACTCTAAACCGATTTCGTCCTTCCCTTCAAAAACTGTGCAGACATCTTCAAATTGCTTCATCCAATCCTCAACAGATTCAGTCTTTTCTTCTACTACCTTTTGCTCATTGCTAATTAAAAACTGAGTGCCATTTTTTGTTACCTTCATTTCAACACTATCAAGAATCGTTCTTCCCAAAACAGCGTCAAACCCCATGTCCTCATCGGGAACTACATGAAACTCAACTACTATTTTAATTTTATCGATGATCACCATTAAAGAGAAACTACCAAACGTTAAAATATTCGCATCTCCTATTCCTACCAAACACTTTCCAGAACCTGTTAGTTGTTTAACTCCTAGCTTCCAAAAAACACTTCGACGAATCAAGCACATATCTACTCCTGTATCTATGAGCTCTTTAAATTCGATATTCTCATAGCTAACCTTCTTTAGTTCTAACCCAGACGGGGTGAACGTACTCGAGCTAACTTCAACTTTGTCATGTTGAATAACATTTGCTTGATTCTCTCGTTTAATCTGTGTTTCGATGCTACACTGAGCTGCATGTTGATCTGGCCGACCGCATTTGAAACACTTTCGATCGAACTTAGGACAATCTTTTCTTAAATGAGTCTCCTCTCCGCAACCAAAACATTTTCTTACTGCCTGTGCTTCACTTGAACCACATGCCTTACTTTCAAATCTTTTTGCTGCCTTGTATGAATCACGTCCCTTCTTATAAACTTCGATTTGAAACTTTAACTCTGAAATATTGCGAGCTTGGAATAACATCATTTTGTTAGTTTTTGTATCCGGAATACCTTTAACCAAGTACTCTATCAGACTCTCCTCATCTACGTCTACCGGCTTTGAAATTTCCATCAATGCGTATAAATATTCATTTAAAGTTTCGCCCTTCTTCTGTTGGCGCTGATTCAACTTCTTATGGACTGGACTGAAGATATTCTTACACTAAACTCAGCACGAAGAGCTGTTTTCAAGGAGCTCCAGTTTTTAATATTTCTCTGACTCCTTATGAAAGATTTTGCCGCCCCACATATAATGTTTTCCATACACAAATAACTATAATTCATTCCACTGTACCGTGGCTGCACATTCTTCTAGTTCTTCAATCCATTGAGCAATGTTAGGAATATCTGAACCAGAATACTGTGACACGCTGTCCTCAACATCTTTCAAAGTAAACCATGATTTCTCGGGTCTAACTACGTTTCCTGCTGCAATCTCTAGTCCCCCATTCGCTGTTATAACTGACTGATCGTCTGATTCCTCATCTTCCTCCTGCAAACCATAATGGGTGAGTAACCTATTCTGCAAATCCCGTTTCCTCAACGCCAGTCTCTGTTGTTCAAGCTGTCGCCACCAGATTTTGTCCACCGCCACCACCAACGCAGTTCATTCCTAGAACTCAACGCTAGTCTCCGTTGTTCAAGCCGTCGCCACCAGGTTTTTGTCCACCGCCACCACCAACGCAGTTCACTCCTAGAACTCAACGCCAGTCTCTGTTGTTCAAGCTGTCGCCACCAGATTTTGTCCACCGCCACCACCAACGCAGTTCATTCCTAGAACTCAACGCTAGTTTCTGTTGTCCACCGTCGCCACCAACGCAGTTCACTCCTAGAACTCAACGCTAGTCTCCGTTGTTCAAGCCGTCGCCACCAGGTTTTTGTCCACCGCCACCACCAACGCAGTTCACTCCTAGAACTCAACGCTAGTTTCTGTAGACTTCAAGTTTCGTTGCGTCTAGCCTTGGCTAACCGCTGTACACTTCTCCAACAGTTAACAAAGCCTCGAAACGTTATTACCACCAACCTTGCAACCTTGAATCAATCTTGCAACTTGAATCGTTGTAGCCACAATCCTCTCTAGCGCCGGACACTTCTCCAGCGCTCTCTATTGTGCACTTCGATCCGTTCCTGCCTTGCCTTTTGATTGTTGGTATATCCCAATGGTACCTTCTTCGTCACATGCTGCGAAAATTCCAGAACCACCTTTCTGATCAGCTTTCTCACTCCTTCTGCAGTTTCTTTATGTCAGCGTCACTTGCTGTCTCCCTCGTCGGCCAAATTTTCTAGTTCTTGTTGCTCGCCGATACCGCGCTTTTACTGCAGCTATCTCTCCTCCTCTCACGTGAACGTTTCTTCGAGGCAGCGTCACTTGCTGTCTCCCTCCTTCTTAGAATTTTACAAGTTTTAACGAATTTGTAAAATTCAATAGCCAATATTAATTGTTTCACTTTTAAGCTGCCATCCCGGACCGAGCCCCTAATTTGTGGTATTTATTTATATTCCGGTTTCGTTATTGGCATTGATGTTAGTGTTACAATTGAATATTATGGCTTTTACAAAATAAACGGACTGTTGGTCTGTCCCGAAACGTGTGCTCGCTGTCGTTGCAAACTTAGAAGTCAGTGTGACCGCCTTTTATTATTGTACTCTGCTGGCTTAGCACTACGAACTGGCTTTAGAAACGATGACCGCTTCTGGTTCTTTTTATTGTCTGTCGGTGCCTGATCACCGGTTCCTACATACATATATATATACACACATAGAAATTGGCCTACAGAATCAATTGGTGATAACTAAAGGTCAATCATAAGTGAAAACAAAATTATTTTAGAAAAGTGTGGGCTGAAATCATACGTTGATAATCGCCTCACAAAAAAAACAAAGACGAATATGTATATATCTATATACATGTATGCATGTACACATGCGTATGTGTAAATTTTATAATTCAATGGAAATGTTTACATATATGCTGCAAAGCTACAAGATCTACTTTAAGGAAGGACCCAACCATTAGAGACCAAAAACAACGAATTGGTCCAAAAATTATTCAAGCATGAACTTATATCAAGGACCGAACGAGCTAATAACAAACACATCAATTCCATCAAGAATAAACGAAAATACCTAAAATACCTAAAATTCAAAAAAGAAGGCACGCCCTTGAGACCATTAATTGGTTCTCCATCCTACGGACTATGCAAATAGATAGTCAACATATTAAAAACCAGAGGGCCGGATCTAACTTCGACCGCGTCAAAGTTTGTATAACCTTGCAACTTTTTTGGTAACTCTTTCCTTACCTATCAAAGTGGAAAACCACATATCTAAAAAGGGTAATGTTTGAGAAAGAATGGCGTATAATCTTAGCATAGACAATAACGAAGATATTGATCCAAGTCACTAATTTCGACCGATCGTTCCTATGAGAGCTATTTGATATAGTCACCCGATATTTATTAAATTCGGAACAGTCATTAACTAACAAATGTTTAATTTAAAAGCAATTGCGTCAAAAGTAACGAAGTTATTGACGAAAGTCCCTGTTTTCGACCGATCGTTCCTATGGGAGCTAGATCGGGTGATCATCTTGAGAAAATTTGGCACAGTCGTTTATAGGTATAATGAACTCACTAATGTTAAATTTCACGACAATAGCTCAGAAAATAACGAAGTTATTGAGAAAAGTCACTGTTTTTGACTTCTTTGTATATATGTATGTACAAGCCTACATGTAAAATTTCAACTCTGTAGCTCCAACAGTATAGGAGGAGTTTGCGTTGATCCAGACGGATGGACGGACGGATATGGCTATGTGGACCCGTCTCGTCGTGCTGATCAAGAATATATATACTTCATATGGTCGGAGATGCTTCCTTCTAAGCGCTGCACACTTCTGCAAAAAATTTATATACCCTATAAACGACAACCACCCGAGCTAGGTCCAAGTCTTAATCAACGCTCAATTCACCTGGTGCAAATAATGTTAGCTTACCTTGATATATCGGGAGAAGATTTCCCAGTTCAAGCAACCACTGGGGTACAAATGAGTTTCATTCTCAAAGTACCATATGTATGCTGTTACTCAAACAAAGCAGGCACGTTTTGTTTCTACCTAATGAAGGAAACACAGAAAAAGGAAAAAAATTTTATATACGACTTGGCCAAGTTGAAACGCCAGGGAGCTAATACGTACTTTTGCATTCGAGCATGATCAAATGTAAAATATTACTTAATAAGAACCCTTAAGAATGGATAAAGAAGAATTAATTCTCAAACTCCGGGAAATTAGGGAATCTTTCAGTTAATCCTATAAATGAAAAATCGAACAATATAAAATGACACAGAAAAAACATAAATATATTCTGGTTGATTCGTTTAATGAAGCAAGAAAACTAGTGCATGATAACAGCGAACAAATAGACTGTTCGTGGAGGGGCGGAAAGATTTGCTGGGATACAACCTTGGTGGGTGCCAATTTCTTCGTGGTATGGTGAGCGAGTGATTAATTAAGAACGCGCGAAACCTTCTTTTAAAAACTATGCTTTATTCAATATATTCACAGATAGCCCGACACACACGAAATGTTTCGGGTTGAAGTATATATAAGTACAATAGGTTCGAATATATATATGAAAGAAAAAAAGAACGGGTGTTCGAATGCAAGTCTCGTACTGGATTGATGATGGCGATTTACAGGAGAGCGCTTCGTCACCGTCCTCAGTATGACCGCATTCCGTTTTGGGAAAAACCCTACCCCTCACTCTCTGCTGTTCACCCGGTGGCGTGAACATACCGCCCCCCTTGCAACAAGTTGCAATTGCCTTGCTGGACATGTCTAACGATGGGGGATGGCAGCGTTCTGGATCGCCAAGACACGGGTGGAGATGGAGGGGGAACTTTGAATGCAGGTGGAATAGGCGGCACGAGGGCTGATGACCTCCATCACCTCTGGATAGAAGTCCGAATGAAAGGCTGGTGCCTTTCGGGTCTTTGCTCTTTGGGTTGGATGTACGCGACTGAGCTGTCGCTGTGTAAGAGCGTGTGGTGTTGTTTGCCACAACGATGGCATCCTGCTGTGCTCCTGCAGGAACCATTGGAATGCTCATGAGCCAAACAGTTCGGGCAGTATCCGTTGCTCAAGACTACCCGTAACCTGTCTTCAGCTCGTAGTCCTCGAAACTGTCGGCACTGACGGAGCGCGTGTGCCCCTTGACAAACTGGCACCTGAAACAATTGGAACTGCATTCTAAATCGGACGGTGCTGCTGTCCTTGGAGACATCTTCGGACTGCCGGAGGAGGTGGACCGAGACCGACTGGATTTTCCAGTAACGGATCCACAAAGAACCCATCCGAACATTGTCTCGATTCCCACGAAAGAATCACCAACATTCTTGATGATTCGTTCCCCAAGGATAGTGGGAAGGAGCTCGACTCCAAGCATCAAATCCACAGGAGCTCTTTGGTGAAATTGCGGATCAGCGAGCGGAAGGTCAAGCGCATCCTGCTTAACCTTATCCGGGACGGCAGCACAACGGCGACTGCTTGAAACTGTCGGAGCGGTTCGTCAGGAGGAGAAATCTGTAAGCGGCACACTTTGTCGCCGCTACCAGCATCGCATTGCCCAATGCCGCGAATGCTAGTTGATACTTTGCAGCTTGGAGGATTAATCAATTGAAACATTCTTTGGGAAATAAAGGACGCTTCGGATCCCATATCAATTAAAGCGCGGATTTGAAACTGCTTGCCACGATGATGAATAGTTACCCTCGCTGTACCCAGGAGGCCAGTGTTGCGAGTGGAGGCGAAGTAACTTCCCACGTTTACATGAGGGCTGCTGGAATAATCGGAGGACGCAGGATTCGGAATTATACAAGCATTAGGTGCTGAGCTCTCTTGCACTTGAGCGGGAAAGGCCTGAGCTCTTACCGTAGGTTTTCGGCTTACGGAAGGAAAGGTCTGACTGCTAGAGCTTGGTTGAAGGACATCTGTGGCCTCTAGTACACGGTGGCGATCAGTTAGGAATCGATTCAGGTCGTCCCAGTATGAGACTGCGGTCTTATTTGGAACGGACTGTTCCCACAACAGAAGGGGTGGATTTGGGCATTTTACTCGTACAGATTGCTATGAGAAGGATATCCCAATTGTCTGTACGAGCCCCGGAACGCTCAAAACCGGTTAAGCAACCTTGAATTGAAGTCTGCAGTTCTCTCAACGCTTTGCCAGTCTCTTGGGATACAGCTGGGATCTGTAGAAGCTGCTTGGCTTGGCTCATAATCAATAATCGATTATTTTCGTACCGCGCAGTGAGGTTAACCCACGCGGACTGTAATCCTTCATTGGTCAAGGGTGACCTAGAAACAATGGCTCTGGCTTCACCGCGAGTTTTGCAACTTAAGTGGTAAAGTTTCTCCACTTGTGTTAGGCTTGGATTATGGATAAAAACCGCGGTAAACAAATCACGGAATGTAGTCCAAGCCAGGCTGTCTCCGTAGAAGTTTTCGACTTCGCACGGGGGAACTGTGTGGCTTTGATGGGTGGAATCGACGGAGAGCCTGACAGATGGGGGAGCCATTTTCGCGGACAACTACTCGATTTGCTCTCCAAACGAAGTCCCGCCTCGCACATATACCATATAAAAATATTCATGTTTAGCTTTAATTGTAGCTATGTGCTTCGGACTATCTTCGTTCTTTTGAGCCGTCATAGGCCTTATGGCATCGTGAAAACTCTGCCTCGACTTTTTGCCCAAAGTGACTTAAGCTGGTCTAAGTGTATTCTGATGGATACGAGTGGCCCATCGTCAGCTAAAGCCTGGCCCTCGCGTGCCTCGAACGCCGTTAATGCCTCGCATACGGCAACAAAGTCGGAAAGAGGCATCGTAGAGTGTTATCTGAGCTATTACGAATCGAATGGGAACAAATAACTTCGTGGAATTAGAGCTCTCAGGAGAGGAGATCGAAACGAAGCTGTAAGTGGACTGTATAATTTAAGGATAGAGGAGTGAGAAGCACAAGTGTCTCCTTTTTAATGAACACAACGAATAATACTAGATAGCATAAATGAAATTAGAAGGATTTATAATTTTCCTCGCAGTTGTGTGAATAATTATAAGGATATATGATATATGATACAATGTGGAAATATGTTGAATTTTATAAGAGTATTTAAAGAATGTGGAGAAACTGAGATCAGTAGGATTAGGAGTGCCGATAACTTTTCAATGAAGGAAACAAAAACTCGGAATTAATTTTCATTAAGCGGACTAGGTTAATTTCATGGATCTGTGAGGCAAAAATCAAAATGCACCGAGACAAGACAAAATATTAATTCCATATAAGAATTCCATAATAATTCCATTTTAGAAATTATTTTGCGAATTAGATACTGACTGATTGAAATATTTCTTATGGCACAATACGAAAATCACGATGGAAAAATGGATGTCTTGACCGAGTCACGACTTGGCTCAAGTGTCAGCACTGATGAGACTTGAGTGTCAGCACTGATCGGGAGTCAGCTGTTCTGCCATTGTTTATGTTTTGTGAATTTAATTAATTTTAAATTTTAAATCGAATATCGCGATTTCCTGCTTCAATTATGTAGGTATCAAATTTGGTTTGGGTGCAATTGAATTGTATGTGGACATATATATGTATGTACATATGTACGTATGAGTGTGCTTACCGCGGCAAAAATTATTACATATGTACATATGTATGTATGTATGTACATACATATGTATGGATGTACAAATTATTTGGCATAAATAATTTATGCTTATGTGGAGTGTGCTTTACACTTTAAGTAAGGGTAAGTGGTACCTTATAAATTCGCGATTATTGAACACTTTACTTGGAGGTTAAAACACAGCTGTTTTTACATGTATGTATGTATACATGTGTATATACATACATACAGATGTATTTGAATTTCGAAGAATGGAAAAAATGCACTTCATAAACACAAAATGATCGGGAAATACCAGGTAACGTTTGGAACAGGTCAGGTATGTACATAAAAAGTATACAAAACTGTGTAGGTCGCTATGGAAGAGCGGGAAACCTCACACTTTTATAAGTATGTAATCGGATATAATGTGAATGGGATTTTTAATAAGAAATGTTGTACTTATCAGGAATTCCGCCGATGCATGCTGGAAGAGCGGAAGGATATCCGGCTCGAAGGACCAATGTTCGTGGAGGGGCGGATAGATTTGCTGGGGTACAACCTTGGCGGGTGCCAATTTCTTCGTGGTATGGTGAGCGAGTGATTAATTAAGAACGCGCGAAACCTTCTTTTAAAAACTATGCTTTATTCAATTTATTCACAGATAGCCCGACACACACGAAATGTTTCGGGTTGAAGTATATAAGTACAATAGGTTCGAATATATATATGAAAGAAAAAAAGAACGGGTGTTCGAATGCAAGTCTCGTACTGGATTGATGATGGCGATTTACAGGAGAGCGCTTCGTCACCGTCCTCAGTATGACCGCATTCCGTTTTGGGAAAAACCCTACCCCTCACTCTCTGCTGTTCACCCGGTGGCGTGAACATAGACAAAACGAACTGGTCTAGAATATGAAAATATTTGATCAAGTTACGTTCAAATTTGATATCAATCATTAATTAGATATATTTATACCGACAATCCTGAATCCTAGTGATAAACACAATGGAAGAACAGGAATTGGAAAACGAACAAGTGAAGTAGGCGAAGGCAAGGTTTGACTTGAAGTGATTTATTGGGGCCGCAAGCCCGGTATTTATAGGGGAGCATTTACATTGGTCTTATGGCTAGTGTCCTTAACGGTACTTAAAGCTAAACATTATGCTTAAGTCCTAATTACTTATAATCTATCCCTAAAAGTATGTGGCCTAATCCTATCCCTAAAAGTATACTACACCTCCTTTTTTTCAAAAAGAAAAATATTAATATTTTTCTAATATCCTATTTATATTATTTTTATTCTATCTAAATGTACTGTTTGCTTTTTGTTTTTATCATCAGTTATTACAATATTATTGTTAGGCCCTATGCTCTGTATTTTATATTTGCCTGTGTATTTGTTTTCTAATTTTTGTCCTGTCTCATTTTTTAAAAGTATTTATTGTTCTTCAGTTAGTGATATTTTGTTTGTTTTTGTATCATATGTTTCTTTTTGTGATGCTTTAAATTTTTCGATAAGCAGTTTTGCTCTATTTTGTGCTATTTGTAGCTTAATATTTATTTCTTTATTGAAGTCATCAATGTTGTAAATGGGTTCTACAGTTTCGGATGAGAATGGGACAGTTTTGGGATGTTTCGCAAAGACTAGGTCAAAAGGTGCATAACCATGTACGGTGGATGGAGTGGTGTTGAAGCAATATGTGAAGTATGCTAGGTATTCATCCCAATCATCCTTTTTAATAGATATATATGACCTGATGTACTCATTGAAAGTTCTATGGCTCCTTTCTACTGTTCCAAGAGTTTGATGATGGTGCGCCGTGGAGTTAATTTTAGTTATGTTAAAATTTTTGCAAAGTTCTGTTAGTATTGAATTCATATATTCTGTTCCCATGTCTGTAAAAATTGTTTTAACTGATCCATAAATTAAAATGAATTTTTCAAATATTGCCACTTTTGTTTGGTATTGGTATTGATTTGAGATATTTGAACGGATCGCAGATTATAGTAACTGCGTATTCATTACCATTCATTGCTTTTGGTAATGGTCCAATTGTATCTATTATTATTGTGTCAAAAGTGGTTGCAGGGGTTGATGTTATGATCAATGGGGAGTGGTTGTGTGTGGTTACTTTGGCTATTTTGCACTTTTCGCAATTTTTGATGTGTCTTGCAACATCTCGAGACATATTTTTCCAAAAAAAATCCTTTTTTATTTTTCCTAGCGTTCTGTTTACCCCGCAGTGACCTCCCTCTATTGGGTCATTATGATATTTATTTAATGTATTTCTTATTTCTTCTTTATTCTTAAGTAATAAACTTTTACTTGAGGTAAAACTGCTCTTTCTACATTTTTCAATGTGTTTTTTCCTTGTTGTTTTAGTTCATTAAGTGTAAGTGACCTAAATAGTTTTTCTAACATGTCTATCTTCAGTTTATAGCACCGGCTTCTTTTTCAAGCCTTGGAAGGAATCGATCTAGATCTATTCTTCCATTAATGATCGAATCACCTTTGTGGAAGGAGAGCAATTTTTCTTTATTTTTGGTAATAAAACATTTGGATTTTTTGAATTTAATTTGCGCGTATTTTTTGGCTTCGCTAGGATTTATTATTTCATATATTCTTGGGGTTTCTATTTTGTTATTGTTAATTTTGTTTTCCTTATGTGTTAATTTTTTTGTTTCTGATCTTGTTGCTACTTTAAGTATTTTATTAGTTTCTATGTTTTTTATATTTTCAAATTCAATTATGGAGAAAGAATCCGAGAATCGAACTCTTCTAAATCTAGCCTTATTCTAGTAAGTTTTGACGATGGGTTTTTTAGAAAAAATAGCTATGTTATTGGCTGATGGTCAGTTCTAATTAGGAATTTTTTTCCGTATATGTATAGTTTGAAATATTGAATTGCCCAATGTATTGCTGTTAATTCTTGCTCGATTGTTCACTTATTGCTTTCGCCTTTTGTAAATGCTTTAGATGCGTATGATATGGGTAATTGGAGTCCATCAAATTGTTGGCTGAGGACGGCTCCACATGCGAACTTGCTTGCTTCAGTTGTGATACAGAATTTTTTATTAAAATCTGGATATTGGAGTATTTGTGGGCTTAATAATTTGTTTTTTAAGTATTCAAAAGCTGCTTGGCAGTTTGCATCCCAGTTAAATTCTACATTTTTCCTAGATAATCTATTGATAAATTGTGTATGGTATGCAAAGTTTGGAATGAATCTACGGTAGTAATTACAGAATGCTACAAATCTTTTGGCTTCGTCGCCATTTTTGGGAGTCGGGTAATCTTGAATCGTTTTGCACTTGCTTTCGTCTGGTAAAATTCCTTTATTTGTGCATTTGTGTCCTAGAAAAGTAACTTCATGTATGAAGAAAGAGCATTTGTAATCATGTGACTTTCAGAGCACCCAATTACAATTAGATCATCCATATAAAGGAATGTTTGGGATGGTGATAGACCCGTGAATGCAAGGGACATCATTCTTTGAAATGAATTTGGTGCAATTTTTAATCCATATGGTAATCGCTTTAATCTGAATGAGCCCTTATCTGTGGAAAATGATGTTATGTCCCGAGAGTTTTCTTCTAATTCTACTTGATGAAATCCTGACATTAAGTCTAAACAAGAGAAGTATTTAGCGCGTCCTAGTTGGTCGAGGATATCGTCCATTCTGGGTAGCGGGAATGTATCCGAAGTATTTAGCGCGTCCTAGTTGGTCGAGGATATCGTCCATTCTGGGTAGCGGGAATGTATCCGCTACTAGTTGTTTGTTAATTTTTCTATAATCAACTACCAATCTCCACCGTTTTTCAGTGCTGCCAGGTAGCGACTTTTTAGGAACCTATAAAATCAAACTATTGAACTCAGACATTGATGGTTCAATAATATCATCATTGATCAAATTGTCCACTTGTTTATTAATTTCGTTTTTTTGACTGTGTGCTATCCTGTAGTTTTTGGTGTAAACTGGTGTTGTTCTATTGCGAATACATCATCAAATTCTGATCATAATTTATGTAGAGGTTCTTTCACGAAATCGGGAAAATGGGGTGCTAGTTTGTTCATTATTGTGGATTTATGTTTTGAATCATGTTGTTTGTCTATTATTAAGATTTCATAATCGGACAGTTTTTCATTTAATAGGTTTATATTTACAATTTGTACGTCTGTGTTGTTAGAATTTAATATGCGGACTATGGATTAGTCTTAGAAGCAATAGTGTTTGCGACGAATACCCCCGGGTGTAATTCTTGATTAGGGATAAAGATGTTATTGTTGTTTGAGGATATTGTAATGCGTACAATTTTTTCTGTTCTAGGTGGGATATGGAATACATGTGTGTTTTGACTGATCCCTATATTGATTATAATTTTATATCTTGATTTATATGGATCTATTCTCAATGTGTTGGTGGAATAATTGAGTGTGCAATTGAATTTTTGTATAAAGTCAAGCCCCCAAGATTCCGTCACATGGGATGGGGAAATCATTTTCTATTACTTGGAATGTGTATACCTTTTGAGAGGTTGCTGATCTTTAGTTTGGTTTCACCTATTGTATATAGAACGTCTTTGCCTATTCCACTAAGTTTTGTCCGTCTTTGTATGTCAACTGTATTGTCTTTTTTTAATAATTTTTGTTTTATTAGTGATACATCAGCTCCTGTGTCTAATAGTAATTTTATTGTCCCTACATCGTCAAAGTTTAAAGTTATGTAGCTATTAAGGTTGCAATTTAAATTATATATTTTATTTGTTCGATTTTTTACACCAGAGGACTTTCGGAGTTTTCCGAATTTTCTTCTACGTTTGTAAATCTGACATTATTATTTTGTTGTGTTTTAGGAGGATAATTAGTTTTTGTATTTCTATTGTTATAATTTCTTCGATTATACTTATTACTATAATTATTGTAATTCCTAGTATTGTTATAGTTAGTATTATCATTTGGGTTTCTATTTTGATAATTATTATTATAATTTCTATTATTATTGTACGAGTTCCTATTTGTGTAATTGTTTCTTTTAGTATAAAACACGCTGTGATCCTGTTCCATATGTATTTACAAATTTAGCTACATCATCATTCATTTCAGTAAAATTGCCTGCATCTCTTATTGTTCTGACCTTTTCGTTATCGCAGTTCTTTATGATTGATTTCACTACTGTTTGAGTTTCATATTTCTTTGCTGTTTCAGGGTTTATGTTGTCTGTTATGAATGCGCGTTTCAATGATTTAGTGAGATTTTCTATTTCTGACATAAATAAACTTCTTGCCATTTTGTTTAAAATTCATTAATCTTGCCTCTGCTACCTGAACTGTTTCACCCTTAATTTCTTTCTTTAATGTTTGGATTATACCATTTATAGTGTTTTCATTTGTAACTAGTAGTCTAACGTCCCCTTTTAGTTTTGTTTTTATGACTTTAATAGCTGTTTCTTTATGTTCTGCTTTTATTTCATTGATTAATTCCAGTGAATCTATGAAACTTTGAATTGTTTCTACTCCACCATCATCATCTGAATCAGCTTGGAAGCTGTATTAAGAAATTCAATCCTTGTTTGAACCATCTTTGGTTTTATTTATCTTAAATGTCTCCTGGGTTATCTTTTACACCTGATATATCTTGAATGTCTTCTGGGTTATCTTTTACAGCTGGTTCTTCTGTGTCTTTTGCTACTAGAGGTTCAAAAGTTGCTTCTAGATTCGAATCTACCGGTATTGTGAATTTTATATTGTGTTTTGTTGCTATACTTATTAGTTGTTTATTTAAACTGTATATTAGCTCAGTGAAGATTTTACTGCTTGATTCATTGCATTTGTCTGTACTGCTACTCTTTATTCTATTGTAACTCTCGAAGATAGTTTCAAGGTTGTATATAAATTGTTTTATTTAGGCACTTGTATGCTTTCTGAAATTTTTCTTTGAATATTTCTATGTTCTGGTCCATTGAAATTTTGTTACTTTTGGTTTTATCTTTATTTAATTCCCTTAAAAATAATTTTGTTCTCTTAATATTTAATTTTTTTTCTTCGTAATTTTTTTTCAATTTGTTTAAACTTCTATTTTCTAATATTTAATTGTTTTCAAAAAAAAATTTTTGTCTAATTTTTCTTATAGGGTATTCAGACTTCGTTATTGGGCAAGCTTTACAACTGTGCTTATGTTGTTTGTGCAATTTTGAGTACACATGGTTGACATGTGCTCTTCGTTAGGGTATGTTGGGGTATAGAAGGCTGATTGGAATTTAATATTTAATTGTATAAATATATGTTTTTTCTTTTGTGTATTTTTCATTTTATATAAGGCTGATTGGAATTTAATATTTAATTGTATAAATATATGTTTTTTTCTTTTGTGTATTTTTCATTTTATATAAGGCTGATTGGAATTTAATATTTAATTGTTTAAATATATGTTTTCTCTTTTTGTGTATTTTTCATTTTATTGTATATATGCATATGTATATGTATATAGGTATTTTCTCTTTTTTTTCGAGGGTATTTTTGGCAATGATAGACTTATTCAAAAAATTTTGCGGACTATATATTAGTTGTTTTTATCATTTTATTTTTTCTCTTTTGTTTGTAATATTTATATTCAAATTATTTAATTAATTAATTATTTACAATGGCAGCGCAAAGATCGCCTCTTGCCACAAAGGTGCCTATACATATATATTGGCACACTTTTTTTTATTTTCTTATTATTTTGTTAATTAATTTTTTTTTTGTTTCTGCGTCTGCTGCTGTTGCTGGTCGGTTCTACTGCTGTTGGTTGTGCTGCTTTGCCTCTTTTTGTTGTTGCTGTTGTTCCTCAAGTCATATCAGGCATATCCTAATCCAAATTTGGCATGCCTCCGCCCATGGTGGTGGTGTGTCGCTCTTTACTTGGGCCAGCAGGGACGCTCGCTGCCTCCTAAGTCTGACGAGAAGGCCACCTCGCCGCTTTATTTGGGTAATGGTCCTGGTCATCGGTATTTGAGCCTGCTTCCTTTTTTCACTTTGTCTTTTTATTTGTTGCCAATGTTAGGTAGGATCGCCATGAAGTAGGCGAAGGCAAGGTTTGACTTGAAGTGATTTATTGGAGCCGCAAGCCCGGTATTTATAGGGGAACATTTACATTGGTCTTATGGCTAGTGTCCTTAACCGTACTTAAAACTCGACATTATGCTTAAGTTCTAATTACTTATAATCTATCCCTAAAAGTATGTGGCCTAATCCTCTCCCTAAAAGTATACTACACAAGACATAGATTTAGAGGATGAAGACCCTGAATCAGATGACGGTACAGACATAAAAGAACATAGACAGACATAAACAAACTTAAAGGGCTACATTAATGTCATTTCGAATGCCATTCCAGAACATTCGAAGAGATAGCTGTTGAAGTCATAAAGTCAAAAATTTGGATCAAAACTATATAAAGTTTAAGATGAAACCTCGATGTAGTTAAAGCAAATCTGTCAAAGGTAACTCAAAAGGAAAAAAACTCGATAAGTTCGGGAATTGACAATTTACGGAAGCTCTTGGAAGCTTCATATAATGAAAAGGGCCTATCAGCTGAATATGTATATAGGGGAGAGTGGGGCTAATTTTTTGTTTAATCCTTCATATCGGTAGCTCGTATCATCTCATATGAGCACTTAAATAAGAGGTTAATTCATTGTCTTACATTTGGTAAATGATACGTTCAGATGCGATTTACCGTTAAAAAGTTATAACTTTTTTCCGAAGATATCCAAAATTGCTGATTTCAAAAATCGCGGGGTAATGTGGCGCACTTAAGATTTTAACTGTTTTTAGTACAATTAAGAAAATAATGCTAGCAATATCCAATAGAAAATGTAGTTTAATTATTTACTTATGCTTTTTGTTCAAATTAATACATTTTTTCATCCAAAAATAGAAAAATAATACAAAAATTTATGTCAAGTAAGAAAAACATCTTAAAACTATGAAACAAATTGTATATTTCATAAAGTTAACAAAAATTATTTCGAAGTCTTAGCCTTTTTTTCATTTTCGTATATGCAATCTTTAATAACAGTTAAAAATTTATTTTCTCTTGATTTTAGTTATTTGGCTGATCTTTACATGTGTAAAACTACCGCGCCATATTACCCCATCACCAAATGCCCCATTTTGCCCCACCCTAGCTTCTAGCTTTAAAACTAAAATCTTTAAAATTGTGTTACTTATATAAAATAATCGAATTACAAATCATAAGTTAATACATTTTGGAACCTATTTAAGTTAACATCGATCAAAATTAAAAATTTAATCAATGTTTTTGAAACATTTTCTTGGCGAACCAAAATTTACTTTTGAGGTTAAAAATTACATAATCCCAAAAGTTTCGGATACTACGAATTGGATACGACTAAGTGTATTATACAAATATAGCCTACCAAATTGAGATCTTAGGACACTTATCACTTTTTGGATCGTGGGACTATATTTCAAGATAATTCGACCGCGGCGGCTTGCCTCAAGCGCCGATTAGCCCCACTTTCCCTATATATTCAGCACTAAGGAAGCCATCAACACAATGGTTAAAAATGTGAGCGTGGCAAACTAAAAACTATCCTTAAGGCTGGAAACTTCAAAACAATGAACAAGCATAATAACAATCGAAATGAAAGCCAGAATAATACCTATAACTACAACAACTGTTATGGAGGCAATAATAGATGCAAAAACAGAAACAATAATAGAGGAAACAATAGTGGAAATAATCACCAAAATAGAGGTTACAACTCTAACGTTAGGGTAGCTCAGAATACTTCGTGAAACGCCCAGCAACCCTTAGATACTGGCTAATAAAAACTGAAAGAAAATTCGGACACATTTGAATGCATTCAAACCAATCTTTCGATATATATAAAAATGTTGTGTGAGTACCTACAATTGCTATGCTGTAGTATATTTATACAAATAATCACTCAACACAATGAGCTCAACTTGTAACACTTTGTTGCAAGTATAAACAATTAAACATATACGCATTAAAATATAATTGTGCCCTTGAATATGTTCATATGTATACATTGCAGTATTCACATAAACATATTCAAGTAAACATACAATTAAGCATGAACATATATGTATGTACATTTGTATATGCACATACATATTCACATAAGCACTGTATGCACAAGCGTAACATGAGCTAGAGCCAGGCCAGCGTGTGACCGCTGACCAAGCACTTTGATGCATGCGCTCCAACAGTATGTATGTATGTACTGACACTGTCCCTCTCTTTTGTAGCTGTCGCATAAGTCGCAGCATAAGAATATATATGTAAAATTAGCCTAAACAAAAGAATAATTTGGAATAAAGAATCAATTCTAAAACTCCAGTCAACCGACACAGATATATATATATATTCTACAACCCAATGGAACCCGGTCAAAGGAGTTTTTACATGGCGACCGTGACAGGACTCACCAGCAACTAAGAGTGACCAAAGGAAGTGAGCAGACCAAATTATAAAAAAGGAAATATAATAGAAATATAATAAAAGAAGCACAAGAAGAACATACTGAAATCACAGTAAGTAGAGGATGGGAAAAAATTCTGGTGTGGTTAAAAATTAAAGGCCAGAAAGGCGCAAATATTGAGGCTACTAAATAGCCCACAAACTAATTGGAATACCTCGGTGAAATTACACGCCGAGGTAGAGTTTATAAAAACCCAATTAGAAGAAAGAAAGAATAAAACCACAACAACCAGAATCCCATACTCTGCAATTCAAAACGTGGCAAAACCGAAAATTCAAATAAGTCCACAAACTGTGAAAGAGCTACCAATGCTGAAGAAGGTCTGCCCGAACGACTGCGAGGGACCATTATACTCAGCATACTGCGAGTATACATGCAGACATTGCTACGGGACTCCAAAGGAGAAGCCAGTCCCCAACTGAAGGAAGTCAAAGGAAAAGAAATCAAAAATTAACAAATCTGGTGCGATGACCGGCACCGGAACCGCCTGAGCTCATAGGCCACGGACATCAGCAGCTGAGACTACAAGCGTGAAAAGCAGGCCGCTTTTTACGCCGTCGATGGAACGACCAGCTGATGCTAGAAGCTAGCCGGAGACGAAAAGAAAAATAAATGAACAACTTATTTGCTGCGTTACACATTTTTTTGAGTGTACTGCGATGCACATTTTTTTTTATATAACATTTAACTAATCAATGTACAATTGTGCAGCGTTAAAAGCTGTCCGATTAGAGTGTGGCCTGAAAACCATACGAAAAAGTCGGCAGGAACATATGTAAAAAAAAAAAAAAAAAAGAGAGCCTTCAGCTCAAAATATTAATACTAAATTACATTCCATAAAGCATACTCAAACACACAACAACTGATTGTGTCTTAAATTCATAAAACCTTTTAAATGACAATCAAATATTGCTGAACCTATTACAAAAAATTTTTTTTTACGTTATTTTTAAACAAAAGGTGTTGAGCTGTTTTTATGGGCGTTTGTTCCCTATTTTTCCCGTATTTGTCATATTCATTTTGATAAATTAAAATAGTCTCATATAGGATCGTTAGTCAGTGAGATTATTATTAGAATTATACACAAAAAATAAAATTTTTTTATATAACTCCATATGTTCGATAATTCCATAAGTAAATTTGATGATATATCTCTTATACCCACAATGGGGTTAATAGAAACAAAATCAGTGGACTCCACTGCTAATGTAATAAATAAAATCGAATCATCAAATACTGACTTGAGATTAACGAACATATGGTTATTGATAATCGTCTTAATAATGTGCGCATATATTTTATATAAAGCTTATCTATTACACAATAAATGTGTAACCAAAAGAGCCATAATCCAAGCTAATGACCTAGATAAGGTCTAAGAATACATATGCACACAATAACAAGTAAAAAAAAAAAAAAATTTTGTGGAAAACAATGGCCACTCTTGATAATTATTTTGGAAGAATAAACGCTAGGCATCCCAGTATTATCCAAGATTTAATTGAGGTTTTTAGAAATGAGCATATCAATTCACCACAGAACTCAATAAACTTGGTACAAATTAAGTCAGCTTACCAAAATATAACGGGAGAAGATTTCCCAGTTCAAGGAAGCACTAGGGTACAGATGAGTTTCATCCTCACAGTACCATATGTATGTTGCTTTTCCAACGCAGCAGGCACATATCGTTTCTACCGAATGGAGGAACCGAGGCAGTAAGCCTCAATGATTTTTTTATATACGTACATCCATATTAATAGGCCTAACAAGTTAGTGTAGAATATGGATAAGATAGAAACAAAAAGGCTACAAAAATACTTACCTTTCCTCGATTTCCTGATACAATCAGGTGAAACAAATCACAAATACAAGGAAATAAGGTATTGGATAGCCCACAACTACAAATTTACAAAAATATTGTAGATCTTATGGAAAAATCCATAAAAGTAGCTTTTAGTAGATTGTTAGCTAAGACTCCTTTACATAAAGACGTGCCCGGATGGGTCCACGAACTTTTTAAGGACTCAATCGCGCTGATAGACATATCAGAATCGAGTACAGACTCAATAGATATAACAGACTCAGATGTAGAAATAATAGATATAGAATAATAAAACCATAAATATTTTCGAAAATTTTTTTGTTATTTTTAACAAACTATGGTTACTTGGGATGATATAATAGGAAAAGCTAGAATACACGCACAAGAATTAACTAAATCTTGTAAGTGCCTCTCGCAAAACAGAGAAACATCCCAAGACACAGTAACCAAACACACGAAAATAATAACAGAGAAGCTCCAAGCTATTAGGGCAGTATTAACTGAGCACTATAGCAAACTAAAGGAAGGGCAAAAAACAGCCGCAAATGCGTTCTACAGTGATTGCAAACAAAAAGCAAGGTAAATATTTACTACAGCTACTCGGGCCCAAAACGCGCCTTAACTACATAATTTTAGTATCAAACGAAAGAGAAAAATTCCACGAGCACGACCTCAGGTGCGCCTTGGCGATTTATTTCGTAGTTTTTGTGTAATTAACAAAAGAAAATTGAATTTTTTAGCGGTATTAAAGCTAAAAATAGCTGAATCTAACTGTTTACAGCTAAAATAGTGTGGCCAAATATTACGTCAATGTTGGAAAGCGCGTTAAATGGCGTTGCCAGATACCAAATTTTCTGGTATAAAATTAACGCCATATTTAAATTTTTGCGGCAAATTCAAATGAATTTTTGACAAAAAAAATTGTATTTTTACATAAGACAATTGGCAGAAATTTATGTATGTATATGAAGTAAGTAAGTCGTCTCGCCGACTTAGGTATACCATACACCAGCAAAACAAATATTTCAAATTTGTAATAACAAATGCATTTGCCTAATTTAAAAAAGTTCTGTGTACATGCTTTTTACAAGCATATCTTAGTATCTCGCTCACTCATGCATATGAGCACCCTAGCGCCACCACCCGCCAACGGCCAACTCCGGCCTTATGGAAAAACGTTTATATGCATAACTTGGCTATTTTTTGTCCGATTTTGATCAAATTTGGTATTTTGCTGGGTATTAGTATCAAATTCAAGTGTAGCTACAATAGTTTTTGAAATAAACGTTTTTTTTTGAATTGCGGGGGCGGAAAGGGGCGTGGCAAACTCTTTATAATTACAAAATGAGCGCATTTACTAAGCAAATATACATACCAAATATGGTGTCTCTAGCTGCAATAGTTTTTGAGATAAACGTTTTTTTTTGAATTGCGGGGGCGGAAAGGGGCGTGGCAAAATTTTGAAATAAACTCGATCACTCTACATACTACATGAGCCTACATACCAAATTTGGTGGCTCTATCTCTTATAGTCTCTGAGATCTAGGCGTTCATACGGACGGACAGACGGACGGACGGACGGACGGACGGACGGACGGACGGACGGACAGACGGACGGTCAGACGGACATGGCTATATCGACTCGGCTGTTAATACTGATCAAGAATATATATACTTTATGGGGTCGGAAAAGCTGTTGCAGCTAGAGACACCATATTTGGTATGTATATTTACTTAGTAAATGCCCTCATTTTGTATGTATAAAGATTTTTTCCTTCTGCCTGTTACATACATTTTGGTGACTTTAATATACCATTTCACCCTATGGGTGTATGGTATAATAATAGTGTGTTATTTGTTATATTTCAGTGACGTAAAGTTAAAGGTTGAAGTAGGTATGTTTACCTACATATGTATTTACCTAAATGGAATATTGAATTTAAATAAGAAAAAATAGGGAATACAAAACAAGCTTGGTATTTAACAATTTGATCGCGTTATTATCAAACCTTCTTGTGTCGGAATCACAGCTATTAAAATTTAAATTAATTAAAAATTCTTTTACATATTATTTATTTTGATATCAATTAATTTAAACTCAATAAATTTTTAATTAATTTCTTCGTGGTATCCTAGCACTGCAACGATAAAACATTTTTTTTAATGTGTTAGTTAGGCTAAAAATAAGATTATTTGGTTTCATTTAAAATAGAGCAAATTGATAGCATTTGAAATTTAAAGATTTAACCACATACTATATTGATTTTTATGAATTCTTGAATATTAATTTTCTTAATACAGTAGTATTACTATTACCGTCCGTCTGTCCGTATGAACACCTAGATCTCGGAGACTATTAGAGATAGAGCCACCAAATTTGGTGTGTAGGTTCGTGTAGTATGTAGAGTGATCAAGTTTATTTCAAATTTTTGCCACGCCCCTTTCCGCCCCCGCAATTAAAAAAAAAACGTTTATCTCAAAAACTGTTGCAGCTAGAGACACCATATTTGGTATGTATATTTACTTAGTAAATGCCCTCATTTTGTATGTATAAAGATTTTGCCACGCCCCTTTCCGCCCCCGAAATTTGAAAAGCTCTATTATTTCCCGTAATTTTCTACCTTGTGGAATCAAATTTAGCACACTGAAATTTTACACTAATATTCAGCAAAATACCAAATTTGATCAAAATCGGACAAAAAATAGCCAAGTTATGCATATAAACGTTTTTCCAAAAGCCCGGAGTTGGCCGTTGGCGGGTGGTGGCGCTAGGGTGCTCATATGTATGAGTGAGCGAGATACTAAGATATGCTTGTAAAAAGCATGTGAACAGAATTTTTTTAAAATAGGCAATTGTTATTACAAATTTGAAATATTTGTTTTACTGGTGTATGGTATACCTAAGTCGGCGAGACGACTTACTTACTTCATTATAACTGTGACCTACTATTTTTGCTGATATTTTTTTTTTTGTGAGAGTCTTTTGGGACCTTTTCCAAAAAAAATGTTTAGTAACGGAAAGAACTATTAAGATTATGTTGTTTTATTGAATTGAGAATAAAGAAAAATGAAGTAAGTAAGTCGTCTCCCCGACTTAGGTATACCATACACCAACAACACAAATATTTCAAATTTGTAATAACAAATGCATTTTGCCTATTTGAAAAAAATTCTGTTCACATGCTTTTTACAAGCATATCTTAGTATCTGACTGACTCATGCATCTGAGCACCCTAGCGCCCCCACCCGCCAACGACCAACTCCGGCCTAATGGAAAAACGTTTATATGCATAACTTGGCTATTTTTTGTCCGTTTTTGATCAAATTTAGTATTTTGCTGGGTATTAGTATCAAATTCAAGTGTGCCAAATTTGATTCCACAAGGTAAAAAACTGCGGGAGATAATCAAGTTTTTCAAATTTTGGGGGCGGAAAGGGGCGTGGCAAAATCTTTATACATACAAAATGTGCGCATTTACCAAGCAAATATACATACAAAAGTCGGTGTCTCTAGCTACAATAGTTTTTGAGATAAACGTTTTTTTTGAATTGCGGAGGCGGAAAGGGGCGTGGCAAAATTTTTATAATTACAAAATGAGCGCATTTACTAAGCAAATATACATACCAAATATGGTGTCTCTAGCTGCAATAGTTTTTGAGATAAACGTTTTTTTTGAATTGCGGGGGCGGAAAGGGGTGTGACAAAATTTTGAAATAAACTCGATCACTCTACATACTACATGAGCCTACATACCAAATTTGGTGGCTCTATCTCTTATAGTCTCTGAGATCTAAGCGTTCATACGGACGGACAGACGGACGGACGGACAGACGGACGGACAGACGGACATGGCTATATCGACTCGGCTGTTGATACTGATCAAGAATATATATACTTTATGGGGTCGGAAAAGCTTCCTTCTGCCTGTTACATACATTTTGGCGACTTTAATATACCATTTCACCCTATGGGTGTATGGTATAATAAAAAAATGTTCTGTCTGCTCCAAGGCCTCCAAAGTTAGCTAAAGAAAATAGAAATGCTGATGGCGGAACGGATTACTCGATGCAGTAAATAATTAAAGTGTAAGGCGGCTTTAGATTCAGCATGGATGTAGTTCTGATCATGATCAGGCTCAGAATTTCGATATTAAATAAAATGTGTAGTCTTTTAAGTTTTGTATATCCAAGATCCTAAATTTCTTATAAGTTTTCATATAGTGACTGCATTTCCAAATTTTCTATGGAAGTAACTAGACTTAGCTGAAAGTACATTCTTATTAGCATGTAAGTATTCTGAAACTCTGATAGAGTCTACCTGTCAGAATGACCAGAGAAGTGCCCAGGCAACTGAATTTTCGACTCTATTTTGATAATTATTTCAATTCAATGCCTCTTTTGAATATTTCGCGGTTAAACAATTTTAGCTTAGAATCCCAAACAACAATGCACTTGATTACTTTAATGTAACATCCACAGAGTAGGTCTGTTGAGTATGTCGCAGATTTCGACGGTGTTGACATATCTCTAACATCGTGGTTGGAAAATAAAATCATATCATTACCATCCACCTATGGTGGTTGTTGGAGGAGAAATCCTGAATTTAAATTCACTCATTTAATTATTCTGATTTTCTTACTTTTCCCTTTACATTGTACTTTGAATTGCTCTCTCTCGTAGCATATAACTTTAAGAATTTACTGTTCCATGAGAACTCGAATGCGACGAACGCAATAAAATGTACAAACGGAATATCGTCGACTAATCTTTTCGGAAAAATTGTGGAACTATAGGCAAAGGAAGTTATGAAGCATCGAATCTCCTAACTAGGAAACAATTTAGTAGCTGGCCGAGAAATTGGCCAACAGTGGGATACTTCCCAAGTACAAAGTTTGTCGATTCAACAAAGCCAAAAAAGAATATGTTGAAATTGACAGTCCCTTTGCAGGTGCACAATACAATAGGTACATGGAAGGCGTTGATTTAATCGACAGCGTAATTGAAAGATACAAACTTTTACCAAGAAGTGGTACGTTCGTATTTTTCACCATCTACTAGAATTGGTTGTCAGCAATTCCAGGCTTTTATATAAACGCGTTCGCAAGGATGTATTACGAATTAAACTTTGTGGTTCTTCCAACTTTCGGCTCAATATTGTCGATATAGAGAATAACGAAGCTTGAAACCTAATCAAATGGTGCGGCACGATGAAGTTGGACATTGGCAGAAAAGTGAAAAAGGTACAAGTACCCAAACTGCACAGCATTTTCACAAGTAATGTGCGAGAAATAAATAATAAATAAAACCATTGTTTTTTAAACGTTCATCTAAATTAAACATGTGCAAATCAGGCACATTTAAGGAATTGTTGCCCTTAGATGAGGAATTGGCGGCTCTGGATTTGGACCAATCTAGTTCCTCCTCTTTGGGCAATGTTTTGGGTATGTGCTTTTAGGGATCAAAGTTACGTTTTGATGCACCCCCTTCGCAGTCCAACGATCCGACATAATGATAGTGTTTGGCTTTATGTAACGGTCCTTATTACCTCAAACAGAGCTGGCCTTCATTTCCGTTTCCCGAATTCACCCCCCAGTAACAAGTATACCTCCCGAATAACGACATCCCATGCTCATCCACATTGAACTTCTGCTCCATGCTAGCAGATCTTTCCCAGACTTTGGATTGCTCAAAAATCGTGTCTTTCCTGACATAAATTTACACCCATTTAACATTTAACGACGATTCTGTACGAATCGGTATGGACTTTGACATCGGAAATTAAGTTCCTTGGTCAATGTCGCTGGTTTACCACAGGAGGTACAATTTACTGTCCATCAAAGTGCTCCATGAGCAAACAAAAATTCAAGCAACTCATCATCCGTCATTTTGATGATTTTTTTTTAAGTTTTCATTTTTAATTTTATTTTGAAATTAACTCTTTTTTGTTTGTAATATTTTAATCAGTATTTTAAGTCTTATTTTTAAGTAATATTTTTAATTTGAAATTAACTCTTTTTTGTTCTTAATATTTCAATCAGTATTTTAAGTCTTATTTGAATAAGACTTAAGTCTTTATTGAAATTAACAATACGGTTTAAATTGCCCGCCAAAAAAACACTGTTCAAAATACGCGCCAAAAATCAAGACAGTCTGGCAACGCCAAAACCTAGAATAATTGCGTTAGCCAACACTAAAATTCAATTTTGCAGATTTTTTAGCCGTTTTTTTATTTTCCAACAACATCTCGAGTAGCTAAAGTAAATATTTACCTTATTATCATAGCTTGCAAATAACTGTTAACCGTTTTTTTCCATACGCTCTGTTCGCGAGAACAACCGAAAAAAATCATACTTTCTCGCTCTCGCTCTGAGCAAGACCCTTTGGTTGTTTTCGATTCGGTTTTCGGTTGAGCGCTAACAGTTGAGCAATTTGCTTATCGGTCTTTGAGTGAACAGCGCGTAAAGAGTGAAACGATTCACGCTCACACAGTGAGGCTCACCAAAAGACCGATTGACTGAAAAACTCAACGCAAACGGTCTTTTCAACTATTTGTCTTCTTTTCGATGCACAGTGGTACGTTGTGTAAAATTGCGACATTAAATTTTACTTAAGATCTTCTTGAAAAAATTGTATGTATTTCAGACTAATTTTTTGTTTAAAACAGGAATAGTTTTATTTTTTTAAGTATTTTATTTTGAATTAAGCTTAACAACTCTCTAAATATTTCATAATGTTTAGTTGTCAAGTGGCGTTTCAAATTTGTAGTATGAATGCCAGCTAATTTCACGTCGCATATTTTACACACTGATTTTTTTGCTTACTGCATCAAATTGAAAAAATTGATGCACTTTTTTATTAGTTTCACGTCCCATTTTGTTAAAACCACTGTGCTCAATCGAAACTCACAAAGCAAATTGACGCGTAAAACCCACGAAACTTCACATACACACATACATGCCCAAAAGACTTTTTGAATCGTCGTTCAGAAGCAAACGGTCCCGGAATGAGCAGAGCAAAAGAGAACAGAAAAAAGTGCTCTTTGACTGAGCGCGAGCAAAATTTATTTACGAACAATCCAATCGGTTGCTCTCAGACCTTTTGCTCAAAGTCTCAGTGAAGAACACTTATTTCGCGACAGTGTGAAACGGTTAACTGTTATTTGCGAGCTATGCTTATTATTATTATTAAAGAGGGCTACTGCAGGGTACTCGTATAACCCGTCTCGTTTTCAAGACTAAGCTTGTCTGTGATAATATAAGATTTATCTTCTAATTCTGTTACAAACTTACGAAGGTTTCCTGTATAGTGGGTGCTGTGTTGGGTGAGGCGTTGAAGAAGTTCCTCACATGGGGTCTGCGTCTTCAGTTCATTGATGAGGAATGTTCTTAGTTCCGGCCAGTTGTTGGCTTGTCCAATTTGCGAAAGTCGTTGTGCCTCTCCATTGAGCTGCATCTCGATTGCGCTGAACAATATGTTATGTTGCCTTAGGTCATGGGTTGGATACAGGTGCATGATGAAATCTATCCTCCTTATGAATGTCAGATTCTCTGGTGCTCCATCATAGTTTGCCACCTGTCTTAATGAAGACAGTGCTTGATTGAGATGGGCTTCGGTGCGTTCGGGCATTGTGACTACCTGTAATTGAGTTTAAGGAATTTGTGTAGTAAACTAAATAGATTGATTGTTGATTGAAAAAGCGACGACAAAAAAATACAAAAATCTTTGATTAAATAATCTAATGTACTAGATTGTCCTTACCTGTACCTTAGATACGCCTTTCTTTACACAAAGTAAACCATAATGCAAACTATATTGCTATCATTATGAGCATGGTCTATTATCCTCACTTTTAAGACTACGCGAAATAACAATAATAAATAACTAAAATTAAGTATTAAAATAGCTAAACAAACTTGTTCAAGCCATACAATATTTACCTAAAGTTAATTATATTCAATTCCATTTAAATAACGAATGATCACTTAGACGAGACACAAACCATTTAGCAAGCTTGCCGCATTTCATGCATCTCAAACTGTGGTTAAAAAAGCTTTCACCTACATTTTATGAATCTGTTTGCTGGAGCTGGCCGAGTGGTCCCCTTCCCTTTTCCCTGGCCTCCCTCCCCCTGCCGAACCATCAGGTGAAGTCAAGTTCACAATAAAACCCTCAACACTTTGCCTTGGCGCTTTCAGTTGGCTGCTGGCGTTTGACTGAAGCTACGATCGGGAAACGTAATACAAACGGGTTGAAAAACACAAAAAACGACAAAACCAAAAAACGTTTAATGCTATAATAACGGGTTTTACGTTTCAATTTCGAAGTGCCAGAAAAAAAAATCTTATGTGAAATGTTAATATATTTGGCAATTGTATGGAAAACACATCACATAATACCAGAGTAACCTTGAAAGTCTTCAGGGCAAAAAGTCAAAGTTCAGTTATTGCCTTGCGCACGCGGCTTAAAGTGATTACAACTGGCTACAAAATTAAAGAGAAAAAACAAAACCAAGTCCAAAAAATCAGCGCTAAAGTTTTAATTGTCGCCTAGCAAGTGAGCAAAGGTACAACCGAAAGAGTTACAAAAGTCACGGAAGCGATTCATTGGCCAGAAGCAACAGGTAAAGACCAGTAAATTCTGAATGCGAACTGCAGCAGCGCATGCGCGTGACTCTATTGTGCAATTCATTGATTGAGGGTAATGCAGGGACAAGTGTGCAGAAGTGAGGTGCAGGAGATGTTAAGCCAACAGCTGACTCAATCGACAATAAGCAAAAACTATGCCATGTGAATAGTTACTTGCACTGAAGTGAAGGTGTCGACTATGAATTACCCTTCAGTCGGTTCAAGTAATTTTAACTAATAAATTGTCAAAATCATTGCAGGAAATTACGACTATTTTTTTTTTTGCTTAAAGAGATCTCTTTCAAGAGTTCGAAATTGGTTGATAAAATGGTCCTTACATACCCTGACATACAGATATGGTTTACATACCTTCTGGCCTCCCTTTTAATGGTATTATTTACACTTTCAACTTTACTTACCGAAAATTCAGTATAAATCACAAAAATGTGTTTAGAGAGAGAAAACTTTTCTTGAATATTTGTGTGTTCTTGTATGTTTGTTGTGTTTTAGGAGAATGAGATTTATTCCAAACTGCTTGGTATATGGTCATAAATTGATTAGACAGATTACTCTAAGGTATACCGACTGAAAACATTTAGTAAATTTTTCGTATTCTATGAGAGAGAGAAAGGTGTAGTCTAACAGATAAATAGTGTCGCTTCTAAGACTTAGAAATATGCATCTGTGAGTTATGAAGATCCACTAGTTTATACCCTTGCAGAGGGTATTATAAAATTGGTCAGATGTTTGTAACGCACAGAAGGAGACGTTTCCGACCCCATAAAGTATATATATTCTTGATCAGCTTGAGAAGCTGAGTCGATATAGCCATGTCCGTCTGTCCGTCTGTCCGTCTGTCCGTCCGTCTGTGCGTATGCGTTTTACTCAGCCATCTTAAGAGATATCGGGTTGAAATTTTTTTTGGAGACTCTTTATTACCTGTGTGAGATAAAGTATGAAAATCATCGGGATCGGACTACTATATCATATATTGTTTAATAATCATTAAATGTGTTTTGAATTCAGTAGTTTGAAAAATATTTGAGCATATTCATAATACGACAACTAATGCTGTTGATGTATGAAATTTCACTTTTCTTATCGAATTAAATATAATAAAGAACTGCAAGGGTATATAAACTTCGGCAAGGCCGAAGTTAACTTCCATAGCTCGTTTTTGCTTAAACTTAAACTCAAAATTAGCTTTAGTTATTATACCCTTGCAGAGGGTATTATAAAATTGGTCAGATGTTTGTAACGCACAGAAGGAGACGTTTCCGACCCCATAAAGTATATATATTCTTGATCAGCTTGAGAAGCTGAGTCGATATAGCCATGTCCGTCTGTCCGTCTGTCCGTCCGTCTGTGCGTATGCGTTTTACTCAGCCATCTTAAGAGATATCGGGTTGAAATTTTTTTTGGAGACTCTTTATTACCTGTGTGAGATAAAGTATGAAAATCATCGGGATTGGACTACTATATCATATATTGTTTAATAAACATTAAATGTGTTTTGAATTCAGTAGTTTGAAGTATGCGTTTTACTCAGCCATAAAGTATATATATTCTTGATCAGCTTGAGAAGCTGAGTCGATATAGCCATGTCCGTCTGTCCGTCTGTCCGTCCGTCTGTGCGTATGCGTTTTACTCAGCCATCTTAAGAGATATCGGGTTGAAATTTTTTTTGGAGACTCTTTATTACCTGTGTGAGATAAAGTATGAAAATCATCGGGATCGGACTACTATATCATATATTGTTTAATAATCATTAAATGTGTTTTGAATTCAGTAGTTTGAAGTATGCGTTTTACTCAGCCATCTTAAGAGATATCGGGTTGAAATTTTTTTTGGAGACTCTTTATTACCTGTGTGAGATAAAGTATGAAAATCATCGGGATTGGACTACTATATCATATATTGTTTAATAAACATTAAATGTGTTTTGAATTCAGTAGTTTGAAGTATGCGTTTTACTCAGCCATAAAGTATATATATTCTTGATCAGCTTGAGAAGCTGAGTCGATATAGCCATGTCCGTCTGTCCGTCTGTCCGTCCGTCTGTGCGTATGCGTTTTACTCAGCCATCTTAAGAGATATCGGGTTGAAATTTTTTTTGGAGACTCTTTATTACCTGTGTGAGATAAAGTATGAAAATCATCGGGATCGGACTACTATATCATATATTGTTTAATAATCATTAAATGTGTTTTGAATTCAGTAGTTTGAAGTATGCGTTTTACTCAGCCATCTTAAGAGATATCGGGTTGAAATTTTTTTTGGAGACTCTTTATTACCTGTGTGAGATAAAGTATGAAAATCATCGGGATCGGACTACTATATCATATATTGTTTAATAATCATTAAATGTGTTTTGAATTCAGTAGTTTGAAAAATATTTGAGCATATTCATAATACGACAACTAATGCTGTTGATGTATGAAATTTCACTTTTCTTATCGAATTAAATATAATAAAGAACTGCAAGGGTATATAAACTTCGGCAAGGCCGAAGTTAACTTCCATAGCTCGTTTTTAACTCAAATAACAACTCTAACGGTGGAGAGTTTGGGCCACTTACAACTTATCCGGTTATAGTTTTCATTCATTGTATTGCTTCATGTGTGTTCACTGACACTTTATGAAGTTTTCTGGGAATACCAGCTGATTATTATAATTTACCTAAAGCCTCAGAAAAAACTAAGCCCAATTTGATTGAGTTCAGCAGCAGATAAACAATCAACTCGCAAGGCATTTGTATGCAAAAACGTGTTTTATGGCGTGCTTGTCACGCTCATCGCCAAAGACATCGATCGAAGTGTTGCCGAATAAAGAGGAACATATTCATATTCATTAGGTTTGGTGCGCACACTGCGTATACGTCATCAAACTAGACGGGGAGATACCAAACTAAAAACAAAACAAAACTGAATGTGTCTCATGCCCTTATAAACTGTTTCTTTTTTATTTACCTTTCGAAAAATTATCGTTTAATTGAATATTTGATTTGTTGTGTAAATAATTTTTATCACACTCGACCATATCTTGCATTACTTACACCATAAAAAGGTTTCTCTTAACTACAGACTTATCGATATCGATCAATAGAAGAACTGCACTAGATTGCAAATATCATAAAGTTTATATTTGCTTTAATATATGATAAATGATATTTAGACGAAGAAAAGTTCAGACTCTTAATAGTAACTTGGGTAATTAAAGTGAAAAGTATTTTTGACTTACAGATAATTGAAAGACTTTTGCATAGAATTTTAAGAAGAGATTTTTATAGATCATATATACTGTTCAATGGAAAAGTTTGCAAACAATTTTTTTAGACCTATCTTTTTTTCTATGCAAAAATTATATTTCTATGAATAAAACATAGTTTAGACGATTCCCATTAATGAAATTTCAATGTCACAAGTAAAATGATAAATCTTTCAATTAGTTTATATATGAACTCTGCTAAATTTCAATTGTTGATTGATTTAAAATATACACATTTTATTTACCTACTTCATCAATTGCTTTTATTTTTGATACAAAACGCCCGTTCATTGACACTAATTGACAAGTCGACAGTTTGACACTTTCCTTACACAGTTGGAATAGCATTCGGCTAAATCAAAAGATATATTCTCTTACTTTTTTTCCCCACTTAACACAATAAAACAATTTGAATTCCATGACTCAATAAATTCTCGGAAGCAAATCAATTAAATTTAAATAGACATCGTAAATGCCAATATTCGCATACGTGTTTAGATTTATTTAAACTTAGAATAAAACAAAATACATATGATCAAAAGAGTTCGCAGAATTGTTAACGCCTATGTAACCGGCATAGGCGTTTGCACTTGACCGTCAAAAATGCAAACAAATTTTTTTCTCTTTATTCATGTTTATTTCCCGGTAACTTATGCGATTAACAAGTTTTGCTTATTACTTGATTTGAGTTTGTTATGCCAATTTCAATAAACGCGAAAAAGGTGTAAATTGTTTAAACAAATCAGCAAATATAATAAAATGTCGTTTATCAAATAATCAACAAATGAAATGACTTGTTATAAAGCGTTTTATCTCAATTAACATGTTTGTAGAAGACAAATATCGTTATTATAATTTGTTGCAATTTTTCTACTACTGCATACAAGGGACTTACCTCCTATAAAGTAGTTGAAAATGGAAAGAGTTTAAAGAAGTTGACAATGTTAAGACAGAACATCAAGAGCAGTTTTGTAGATCATAAAGCACAAATTAGAACTAGAAGCATTTGGAAATGAATCATTTTTCTACGCGTTCAACATCTAAGAATACCTTAGAGTCCTCGTTCTTCAAACAAGCAGATTAAAGTATCAGGCTTCTTTTTAGGATTTACTTCAATTAATAATAATATTTACGTTTAAGTTAAAGTATGCAGATTTAAATGGCTATATGAAAGGTGTACTTTGGGAGCTATTATGTCATACCCAACAGTACTCTCTCTTTCTCTCTTTTGTAAACATCTAATCTCCTGCCGACAAGTGTCATGTTTTTAATATTTGGCAAATGATTAAGATTTTTGTCTTGTTGCATTTGCAAATAAAAGATCATCTTCAGCGTTTTGACTCTGTCTGAGCAAATGTAATCTAATCTTTAGATTAGATAAAATTCTACATTCGCAGCAAATAGTCGATTCCAAATTGCCATTTTTCGTACTCGTCCGTTTTAGTTCAGAACAATTATGGAATCAGTGCAGCAGAATCACAATCCCGCTTTCATTGGTGATGATGGACGCAGCACAGCCAGCACTGTGGTTATGTTGGTAAGTGGTGAAGGCTTTAAATACAATGCCACGAACTGAAATCTATTAGCCAGCTAATCATCGTTTTTGTTAGCCAAACCATGGATCCCGTTCACCTGCCACAGACGATGCCGACCGTGAGGCTGGCAAATTGCCTCCCGAACGAACTGATGGTGCCACGTGGGGCAATGGTCTTGAGTTTCTAATGTCGTGTATAGCAATGTCTGTGGGTCTGGGCAATGTGTGGCGATTCCCATTCACAGCCCTTGATAATGGCGGTGGTGCTTTTTTAATACCATATCTTGTTGTGCTGTTTGTCATCGATAAACCGATTTACTATCTGGAAATGGTAATTGGCCAGTTTTCCAGTCGTGGTTCGGTAAAAGTTTTCGATTTGTGTCCGGCCATGAAGAATAAGCATCGAATTTCAAATGCTCTTGAAAATAAAGTTACGGCGAACAAATTGAAAAACGAGAATGGCTTGAATTTAAAATATAAGTGCAAATAAAATCAAATATTAAATTCAGTGTGAGAAAAAGAGACTTCAAGTCTAAAAGACAGATTCAGCAACCATTATCGTTTTGATGGGCACCTAATTTGAATTTGCCCTGCCTTTCTTTCTTGAGCATAAAATTATTAATTCAAGTCCGAACCCATAATTTTCATCAACTTCATCATCATCGTCGTCATTATCATTGTTGCACTTTTTGGCTATCAAACGCATTCATATAAACTGGATTGCTCTAGGTGTTGGAATTGGTCAGGTCATATCGATATCTTTGGTTACCACCTACTATGTGGCCATAATGGGTATAACCTTACGTTATTTGTATGACTCGTTTCGGGCACCGTTGCCCTGGTCCGAATGTCAACCGGATTGGCAGCCCTATTGTGTTGGCTCCAGTTTGGGTAACACGTCCAAATTGGTCAGCCCAATGACTATGGACCAGCAGCACCTAAGGGAGATGGGGCAAAATGAAAAGCAGCAGCAGCCTGTTTCGTCGGCCGAGTTGTATTTCCTGTAAGTGGTTTTGATTCTTGTTGTTGTTGTTGTTAATGGTGTTGGTGCTGGTATGGGTTTTGTTTTGTGGGTGTTTTTTTTTTTAATTCATTTATTAACAAAAATAACATATAAGCCAACGAAATACAACAAACTGAAAGGAACATGAAAGGAACATGAATACACAAAAGATGCCCGCCCGGCGGTACGTCCCATTGGGAATTGCTTCGCCGGGATCGTGGCAACTTCTATGCGGATCCGGCCCTCTCTCTCTCCAGTCTTCTTAGTTCTCGCATGACGACTCCGATGTATGAGCTCACCGCCGCCCAGTTGACCCCGCCTTCCAGCATGCTGGGTACCAGGCTGGCCTCCGATAGGGATTGTCCGATCGCTTGCTCGACCCGCTGTCTATCCACCCTAAAGCGGCCGCAACTGAAAACGACGTGGCGGGCGTCCTCAATTGCTCCTTCAGGGCACGCAGGACACGTTGGAGAGTGGTCGTGGCCAAACCTATTTAGGTATTGGCGGAAGCAGCCATGTCCGCTCAGCACCTGCGTGAGGTAGTAGTTCACCTGCCCGTGCTTTCTACCGACCCAAGCCTCAATATTTGGGATGAGACGATGCGTCCATCTGCCATTTGTTGCAGCATCCCATCGGTCCTGCCATTTCCTCACTGCGAGTCTTCTAGCGTCATCTTTGGCTACGTTCTTCGGAATGCCCCTGCTGATGGCCTCTGTAGTGACACGAACTTCGTCTGCCAGGATGTCGATGGGCACCATGCCAGCGACTACTAGGGCTGCATCCTCCGAAACAGTCCTAAAGGCGCTGCAGACTCTGAGAGCGCAGAGTCGATAAGTCGGACTGATGAGGCGGCGGTAGCTTTCGACCTCCATGGCCGGTGCCCAGATCTGGGCTGCGTACAATATTTGTGATTTTACCACACTCATCAGCAGCATTCTCCGCTCCTGTCTGGGCCCTCTCGTGTTGAGCATAATCCTGGCGAGTGCTCTCCCCGATTCCGCTGCCTTCCGCTGTACCGCTGTAGGTGTTCTCGGAAGCACAATCTTGTGTCGAGCCACACTCCTAGGTAGCGAATTGCTCTAGCTGATTTCACCTCGGTGCCGTCGATTGTAACGGTGGCCGTTTCCACTAACTCCCGGCTGCTAATTAGTACCCCTTCTGTCTTGTGCGCCGCTAGTACTAGGCCCACCGAGCGCAGCCAGTTCGTGATGGATGCATGGGCTGTATTTGCCATTGACTCCACATCCTTCAGAATCTTGCCCACCACTACAACCGCCACATCGTCCGCGTAGCCGACTAGCTGACACCTACTCGGCATGTCCAGTCGAAGGATGCCATCGTACATGATGTTCCACAGAAGCGGACCCAGAACCGAGCCCTGAGGCACTCCTGCGGACACCTGCCGTTGAACGGATCCTGACGACGCAGCGTACTCCAGCTTTCTCCCTGAAAAGAAGCTCCATATCACCTCGTACAGGTACGACGGAATCCCGAAGCTTCTGGCCGCATCAAGGATGCAGCCCCAATCCGCCGTGTTGAAGGCATTCTTCACATACAGGGTGATCACCAGGCAGTACTCCTTCGCACCTCCTTTCCAACGAGAGCCCTTAATAGCATCGGCCGCTGTGCTCACTACTCTGTTGACCGCGTCTAGTGTGGACCTTGCCTTGCGAAATCCGTACTGGTTTGCGGACAGGCCGCCCCCTGCGTTGATCGCCTCGTTCAGTCTGGCACTGATGAGGCTTTCCAGCACCTTACCCACGGAGTCCACGAGGCAGATTGGGCGATATGATGACGCTACCTCTGCTGGGTTCCCAGGCTTGGGTAGCAGCACCAGCTTTTGCAGCTTCCACTGAGATGGGAATACTCCCTCCTTCAGGCACTGGTCAAAGGTTGCCGCGAATAATTCCGGGCGAGTTGCCATTGCCAGCCGAAGGGCACGGTTGGGGATGCAATCAGGGCCCGGGGCCTTGTTTTCTTTCAGCGACCTGGCGGCCGCAAGCACTTCATCGGTAGTGACTGGGACGTGGTAGCGGGAATCGACATGTTCAGCGCGCCTACAGTTTAGGGAATCCGCACGCTGGGGGAAGAGATCGCAGACAATTCGTTCCAACTCGCTGGCTTCAGTAGGAGAAGAGAATCTGTTGGCGTAGACTCGCTTGACGACGATCCCTTGCCCCACCTGCCTACGCCTTGCCCCAAGGGTCCCGATCGGCCGAGTCGCAGAGACTGAGGTACACTTGCCGCTTCGCTTCGTATATAGCCTTCTTCAACTCCTTCCTACATACGCTATAGGCTGCCCATAGTTGCGGCCATGTCTCTAATCCTCGCTTCCTTGCTCTCTGGTAACGCCGCCTAGAGGCTAGGCACCTTCTACGTATATCTCCGATAGAGCTTATCCACCAGAAGACCGGTTGCTGACGTCCCTTGAAAGGTCTCCTTACCGCCATGCTCGCGTTGCACGATGCAGCCAGCATGCTGGATAGCTGGTCTGCCATTCGCTGAGCTGTGCTCTGGGTCCACTCGTGTGCCGCCAATGCATCGGCGAAGGCTCTTACGTCCAGAGTGTCTTGTATGCCCTGCTTTGGGGCGGCGCCACCCGACGGGGTTGGGTGACACCTAGCGAGAATATTATCGCCTCGTGATCGCTGCCCGTATAGATTTCGCCAACGCTCCATGATGAAGACCTGAATAGCCCACCGCTTACGAAGGTGAGGTCTATGACGGATCCGCCGTTTGCACTGCTGAATGTAAAACGTGACCCTCTGTTCAGAAGGGCTACTTCCAGTCATGCAAAGGCTTCCAGAAGCGAGCGTCCTCTCGCATTGGTAACGGCGCTCCCCCAGTCAAGGGCCCATGCGTTGAAGTCCCCTGCAAAAACGAGGGGATTGCGAGAGCGCGCATCGTTAACTATCTCGTCGAGCGCTTTGCAGAAGTTGTCATGGCTCACGCTGGGGGGCAGGTAGCAGCTATAGACCCATTTTCCGTCTACCTGTGCGCGTACGAAGTGCTCTCCTGCCATAGGGTGTCGCAATTGGATCGGAGAGGCGCCGCATGCCCAAAGTGCAGCCTTACCGGTGGTGCTGGCCACCCAATTGCCAGTGGACTTTCTTCTGAAGGGCTCGCTTATGATCGCGAGCTCCGCTTTGACTTCATACATGTTCTGCGCAAGTAGGTTGTGTGCTGCCTCGCAGTGGTTAAGATTCAGCTGGAGGAATCTACTCATTTTGGTGGCCCTTATCGATCGCCTTTTGTGGTACTCCCGTCGTTGATGGGCATCGCTGTCTATTGCTTATGCCGGCCGCCTCGCATAGACAGCAGTTAAGTGCGTTACTGCACTCCTTCGCCTTGTGATCCTTGCCTCCGCATCTCAGGCACCAGTTTGTCCTGTCCACCGGGTCCGAGCACCGAGCTGCTACATGGCCGAACGTCAGACACCTGTAACATCTGACCGCCGATGTGTTTTTGCGGATGCGGCTCACAGAAAATCCTATCTTGAGGTTGCCAGCCTTCAAGATGATCTCGGCCACTGATGACGGAACGCATAAGACTGCCCTTTGAAAGCCGTCGTGTGCCGGGCGCAGACTTTTTATATCTGAGTCTTCAATTCGCACGCTCAGTTGATCTGATAACGCGCGTACTATCACGCCTCTCGTGGTCTCACCGTCCATATCCAGCACATCTATCCTGGTGAGATTTGACAATGCGCGCGCCTCAACCTGGCCGGCTAGGGCCACTCCTATGTCCTCTCTCAGCTGGCCGACTATTTCGGCGCCAGACGGATTTAGCTCCAGAAGCAGGTCTCCCTTCGCAGTTCGTCTTACCGTGCGAACACTCTGTGCACCCATCTTTTTTGTCTTTTCAAAATAAAAAAGCGAGCACTGATCAGGCAATTGCCGATATGTTTGCGAGTTTTTTCAAAACAACTTATTCCTCAACGGAATATCGAGCAAGTCCGTATCCTTATCATTTAGAAAAGGCTATTTGCATTTTCAATCCAGTGTTTGATGAAAGTTCTATTCTTAGCGAACTTAAATTAGTTAAACCTGTTTATTCTCCGGGGCCAGATGGTCTTCCTGGATGTGTACTCAGGTTCTGTGCAAACGCATTATGTAAACCCATTTTAAAATTGTTTCTATTGTCTGTCGAATCTTCCTCTTTTCCATCTATTTGGAAGGAGTCGTATATCATTCCTCTGCATAAAAATGGCAAAAAGTCCGAAGCCTCTAATTATAGAGGTATCTCAAAATTGTCCGCTATTCCGAAAGCTTTTGAGAAAATTATAACTTCTCAATTGCAACATTTTTGCAGCTCTATTATTTCGCCATCCCAACATGGGTTTGTGAAACGTAGATCTACAACCACTAAACTTTTAGAATTTACATCAATAATTATCAAGGGGTTCAAAAATGGTAAACAAACTGATGTCATATACACTGACTTCAGCAAAGCCTTTGATTCCGTAAATCATACCCTATTACTTTCTAAGCTGAGCGACATTGGGTTTCCACCCCTTTTCCTTTCTTGGGTTCGAGAATATTTAACAAATAGAAAACAGAAGGTACTTTTTAAGTCTTCTTTTTCCGATTCCATTCCTGTGACTTCTGGTGTACCTCAAGGTAGTCATCTTGGCCCTCTGCTTTTCACACTGTTCATTAACGATCTTCCATCAGTCATTGTTCATTCGCGTGTGCTTATGTATGCCGACGATGTCAAGCTTTGTCTTACTTATAAAGATATAGATTCATTTAGTCGGCTACAAGATGATCTTAAAAACTTTCAATCCTGGTGTCAGTTTAATTTACTAAATCTTAACACTACCAAATGTAAGGTAATGACTTTTTTTCGTAACTCTCCTCAACTGGTCACTTATTTTCTAAACAACAGTCCTTTAGAACGTCTAAATAATATGAATGATTTGGGCGTACTTATGGACCATAAGTTAAATTTTAACACCCATATTTCCACCACGGTCGCAAAGGCCATGAGTGTCCTGGGTTTCATTAAAAGATGGTCAAAAGAATTTGATGACCCCTATACAACTAAAGTTCTTTTTACTTCGCTTGTCCGTCCTATTTTAGAGTACGGATCTTGCATTTGGTCACCTCAATATGAGTCGCACCAGATTCGACTTGAATCCGTTCAAAAGCAGTTCTTGCTATTTGCTCTTCGTGGCTTAAGCTGGGATCGCAATGTGAATTTGCCTTCGTATTCTAGTAGACTTCTCTTGATTAACCTTCCTTCCCTAACTAACCGTAGAATTATGCTTGGTGTTATTTTTATGCACAAGCTCCTAATTGGTGATATCGACTCGCCTGAGTTATTAGCTCAGGTAAATCTGTCGGTACCATGTAGACGGAGTAGACATCCTTTGATTCCTTTATCCCTAAGTCGTTGTTCTTCTAATTATGCCCTGCATGAACCTTTTAGGGTCCTCTGCTCTGATTACAACCTTCTATTCCCTGTAATCGGTTCAGAGTTTTCTATTAACATGATTAAAACTTCTATCCTATCCCATTTAGTTAATAGATAGCTATAGTATTATTTAGTTATTTGTTTGTCTGTTTTTTCTATTGTGTATTTGTCCACGCGATTCGTGCCGTGCGTTATACGGCTGCACCCCTCGGTCGGTCGGGTGGGAGGTGGGCAGTCATCTGCTTGGGCTCGTGCGTAACAGGCTTTGTCCTGGTGTCGTAGGGGCCACTTGAACGTACTGCGCATAGTATCGTCAACGTCCGCTAACACTGTCGCCCACAGCAATGAGCCTCTCGTCCTGGCTCCTAGTAACCAGCTTCACCATCTCGCTGTACGAGACATTGCCTTTTCTTTGAACCAAAATAGCAGGTGGACGCTTCTTGGGTATCGCCTTTTTCGCTGGTCGCGCAGCCACTGTCTGCCAAGCGGGCTCTGATTGCTGGCCTGCGTTTGGCAAAAAATTTCCTTGCGGCCGGGGATTTTTGCCATTCAGCAAAAAAGTTTCCGAAGTGTTTCCGACTGTTTTTTGGCGGGGCATCCTTGCCTGTTGCAAGTTATCCGTTTGCTGTCCTTTAGTAGCGAAGGATTTCGTTAGCGCTGTGGTGCATTTGGGGCATGCCACTACTGGTTCTGGGTCGAGGTTCTTGCGCAGAGCGAGGCTAACAATCTGCTGCAAATCTCTCAGTCTCTCTATTTTCTCTCTAAGCGCGTTCGTAATGGCACCCTTGCCTCCTTCCCTCTCTGGCTTGATTCTCTCGGCTATCTCCTCTAGTAGAACTCCCATTTCTGCCACCTCATGCTTGCCACTCCTAACTTGTTGCAACCTGGATTTCTTTGGTTGTGCCTCACCGCCTGCTTGTGGACTCAGCGAGTCTTCACGCAGTCTCTTTGGCGTTTCGTGGGGCACACCAAATATCTCCTCTATTCCTGGCGGAAGCCCCACCCCGAACGTAGCCTCTATCTCTAGCTGACTCGCTGGGCTGCCCTCGCAAACAGATTCAGACCATCTGACCGGCACTGTGGCAAGCGCCAATGACTGACGCCGCGCACTTGTTGGCCCCGCCATCGAGCCAGCCGATCTCAAGCCCTCCATTGCTTGCAACCAGGTATTTCCCCCTGGGACTCTATATGGAAGTTATGCCGCTCCCTGCTCGGCTCCACACACTTGGAAATTTCGGTCTGTGACGGACGAAAGTGCCAACCACTGGTTCCAATAAACCCAAATTAATTGTTAGAAATTTTCTGACAATTAATTACTGTGAAAAATGCAATTGAAAATTTTTACACAGTGCGGATTTGAACCTGGTACTTTCGCCTCCTAGGCTGAGTGCTTGCCTTGGGGCCCACAGACCGAGTTAGCGGCTGGGGGGCTGAAACACAGCTATGTACGATGGGGCCCCCAGAAGTATGCCGCACTTTGCGGGATCGCGCAGCTAGGTTTGAAGCTTAGCTTAAAAGCTTAGCTTAAAAGCTCTAAAGCAAGTGCCAATATCAGTGCTTTTAAGCCCGGGTTGGCCTGCCCAGTGCACAGCTGATACTCACACCACGAGTCAGGTTATCCAGCTGTAAACAAGGTGGGAAACAAAGAAGCAAATACAAAAGGAAGAGATGACTCAAACCAGGATAGTAATTTTTCCTTCAGTTATCGGTGTTGATGTTGGTGGGGGTGCGACCACCCCACTACCACACACGCGAATGCGAGAGAGGCGGGAAGAGCTACTGGCGCCCCTCACCCCCCCTGATCGAACGACCGCAGCCGGCCCTAACAAAACTTAAGCGGAATCACGACCGTATGGCAGGCGATTCGCAAAAACCGTGAGTATTCCTGCGTAGCCAACACCGTCTCAAACCGTCCGTTTTACTTTGCAGAGTGTACACGTCCCTCAAACGAATTAAAAACCGGATTTTTGCTGGAGCGACGAACCAGCGTCGTTCCTCTGTGTATCTGTTTCGTGTGTGAGTTGTTTTGTGGGTGTGCGTGTGTGTGTCTGCGTGCATTTAGTTGTGGGTAATCTTATTTCGGTTGAAAGCGGTCGCAATCACTGCCCGACTCAAGTTTATGGTCTATGCCAAAACACTGAAACGTTCAACATTCGCTTTATTCGCTTGCGAGGCTAATTAAATGAGAGTATCCTTCCCCACAAGATACGTCCCCTTCCCATCCTCAAGCCAATTCCCTCTTTAGAGCACCATGTCTAACGAAACAGGCAGACTAAATTGGCATCAATTGGTCACACAGTCATGGGAATGTTGCAATAGATCGATATGATTGCAACAGCCAATTTTGCCGACACTTTGTGCGTAATATAAGACTGAATAACATTGAATAACATTCAATTATTCAAATGTCTGTGATTAGATTATTATCTATCTGTTGGTGTTTAGATTATATAAAATAAGAGAACATTAAGCCAATTATAATAGAAATCTATGTCAATGTTAAGTATGTAACCCGATTATAGATATCGATGGCTCATCAGTCATAAGTAGATCTGATATGGTCAGCAGTAAACAATAAAGACCTAGTTAATCAATAAAAACGTACTTTGCTGACCTAACACGATGTCGAACTATGCACTGGTGAGCTCGCTATTTTGTACTATAAAAGAAATGCATTATTCTTAGTAAGATCAGATACCAATTGTAGCTACATCGGGTGCGCATCGCTGTGTCTTTGGCCCCCATCTCTACCTTTGTAATCTCACTCCGAGGTCCACCCAATTTATGTGTTGGTTGCGACAACCTTTAGTCACTGGTTTATGTGCTAGTGCCTATATATATATATATATAAATAAATAAACATTTAATAACTTCAAGAAACACTAACGTCTTTCATTGAACATTTTGGTGACCCCGACATTGGCGGCTCCAAGTTAAAAGAATAACAGACTTGGTGAAACCGTCATCAAGCGAGAACATTTGGTCAACTCAGGCGACCAATCTCTCAACAAAAAGGAAACTGGTCAACTAGGCGACTCACATCAATCTGGGGTCCCGACTAAAAACATCGCAATTGATTAACTTGGCAATCATTGCGTAGCCACCTTGGCGAATAAAAAAGATTTATTGGAAAACTAGGAGTTGGTTTTCCGCAACGGGGTAGCAGTGCATACCCATTGAATAAAAATTGATCAACTAGGCGATCACTTTATAAAAAACATTTAACAACGATTTGTGTCAACGAGGCGACCAAATCATAAAAAGTTATTTTATATAAAATAAAGTTTGGCTTAAAAAGTTATTTTATATAAAATAAAGTTTGATCAACTCAACTCTGTTGCATTCCCTGGCGTCAGCAATATCTGACCTAGTTAACTCGGTCAGTAACCCAGGTAGTACACACGAGTATAGATTTTGGCATTGATCAGCAATTTTTGAAACAAAGAAAAGAAACTCAAAAAATTGGTTTCACTGTCGTGGCAGTTATCAGTGTAAAAGAATAGGTATATTGGAAATAAAAATAAACCATTGTTAAAACACTAATCAAAAGGCGACTTCGAATTTTTTTTCTTATTCTTATTTGTGCTACACTTGACCAATTTTAGGAACGAGTCGGAGCGTTCCCTGTCTTTGACAAAATAAATAAACTCCCATCGGGTCAAGTACTAGTACAGATAAGCAATTACATAAGAATATAAAAGAACATGGAGGAGTTTTATAAACAGCAGACAGAACGAGGAGAGGCAATCCAGGCCTTCATTCGGAATACCAAAAAAGATTCTTTCGCCAGGAAAATGAAGCCATCTTATTTCGAGGAAAAACTTGAGCTCCTGGAATACATGTGGGAGAACTTCGAGAAATGTCATCAGGAGTTGATGGACAAATTAAATAACGTACCAACTGAAGATGACTACTTTGTAACGGACTATTTCAGCAAAATGAAGACGGTTGTATCTAATATAGTGGAAGAGTGGAAGGACCATTTGGCAAAAATAAAGCTAGAGAGACAAGCTCGCCAACGAGAGGAAGAGCGAGTCATGATCAAACCACTGGTTCGCAAGCAAAGTGCTCTGCTGGAGTCATTATCCAGGACATTAAGACAAATTGTGCCTGAAGATAAAATGACTTACATGCAAATTGAAGAAATCCATTATGAGATTCACCGGCTAGCTGAAAATCCAGCCGAAGCCGGATATAATATAGCTACGTTTGTGGCCGCAGAAAATACAATGCTGAAATTCTGTGTGGCACCAGCAGAAAATGTAGTGATACAATCACCACCTGTATTGCAATCGATACAATCATTGCAACTACCCAAAATTCCCATTCCAAAATTTGATGGGGATTATCTGAAATGGCAACAATTTCATGACATCTACAAAAAGTGGTTCATGAGTCAAATGTATCCACGATAGAGAAAATGTGGTACTTAAAATCAAACCTTTCTGGAGAAGCAGAGAGATTGATACGGCACCTGGAATTAACAGAAGCCAATTACAACACTGCTTGGTCAGTATTGCAGGAACGTTTTAATAACAAACGAGTTCTAGTAACAGCCATACTGACAAAGCTGTTTGATCACCCAAATGTGGGAAATGACGCAGCTTCTATAAAGAATTTGCATGATAACATTTTTGAATCATTGCAAGCCTTAAAAAATGTAGGCGTCAATATGGAATCGTCAGATGCTGTAATAATGTTTCATATGATAAGAAAATTGGATAGATTCAACCACGCACTATATGAGCAATCTCTTTCCAACACAAGGGATCTGCAGGAAGTAAAGGACTTCCTATCCTTCTTGGAACAGCGCTTCTTAACATTAGAGGCGATTGGGAAACCAAGAAACGAAAATCACAGCATTGAAAAACCAAGTCCAAGGAAGACATGCGCAACAGCATCTGGGACAAACAGTACTCTGTGTGCTTTCTGCGAAAAAGCAAAGCACAAACTTTTCCAATGTGAAAAGTTCAAAACCAAATCCGCAGCTGAGCGGCTTAATTGGGTGCAGAGACACAAATTGTGTGTTAATTGCTTCAAGCCGGACCATATGGCAAAAAATTGCTCTTGGAGGGGATGCTTTAAATGCGATAAAAAACATAACACAATGTTGCATTTAGAAACAGGCAACCAAATTGCTAAATCTGCTTCTGCAACTTCTGCGTATGGAATTGGCAGAAAATACACCCTGTTGGCAACGGCCAAGGTAGTGGTAAAAGGGATCAATGAAAGGAAAGGAGAATTTCGAGCACTCCTGGATAGCGGCTCTCAAGTAAATCTCGTCTCAGAGAGACTGGTAAAGAAGTTATCGTTAAAAATTAGCGAGACTCATGTGCATATAAATGGAGTTGGTGGTCAACCACAGATAAGCAAGGCGCGAGTTAGCTTGGTTGTAAGGTCAAGATACAACAAGTTCGCAATGCTAGTTGAGGCATTTGTATTGCCACACATAATAGGTGACCAACCCACAGAACAAATAACGCAGAAAGTCACATTACCAGACAACATTCAATTAGCGGACCCAACATTTGATAAACCCGGAAAAATTGATATGCTGTTGGGAGCTGATGATCACTATGCTATACTGCTACCAGAAAGGAGACGGGGCAATCGAAACCGTCCAACATTACAAAACTCAGAGTTCGGATGGATTGTTGCTGGCAGAATTAATATGTCAACGTCAGCTTCAATCACATGTATGGTAGGCATGACGAATCCAGAGGAATCACTGGAAAGATTCTGGCAGCTAGACACACTAGAGCCAATAAAAAAGTACAGGAGTCCGGAGGAAGAGTATTGTGAAAAATTCTTCCTCGATAACCTACACACGGCGGCGGACAATCGACTAATTGTAAAGCTTCCATTTGCTGAAGAGGCGTCATCTCTTGGAGAATCTCGGGAAGTAGCCATAAGAAGATTCATGTCGTTAGAGAGGCGAATGAACCCTGACATAAAAAAGGAGTATGTAAAATTTATGTCAGAATATGAACAGCTTGGACATATGAAGCAAGTAATGGTAGAACAAATTCCCAAGAACCATTACTTTATACCGCATCATTGTGTACTAAAACCAGAAAGTACCACCACCAAGCTAAGAGTGGTATTTGATGCATCATGCAAAACGTCATCAGGAAAATCACTGAACGACATTTTATATCCTGGACCAGTTGTACAGAGTCAACTCTTCTCAATTCTTCTGCGGTTCAGGACACACAAATATGTGTTCACGGCAGACATTGAAAAAATGTATCGTCAAGTTTGGATAAACCCTGCCGATCAATTCAATCAGATGATTGTGTGGAGAGAGGATCCAAGTCAAGAACTAAAGTTTTATCGTTTAAAAACGGTAACTTATGGAACCACGTCAGCCCCATATTTAGCGACGAAGTGTCTGGAATATTTGGCACTGAAAAACATTGAAAAATTGTCGTCTGGAGCATCAGCATTAAAAAATGACTTTTATGTTGATGATTGTCTCACAAGAGCAGACAGTTTACCAGAAGCCCTGCAAATAAGACAAGAGCTTCTAGAAGTCTTGAGACCTAAGGGTTTCAACTTACGAAAATGGTGTTCAAATAGCAGTCAACTTCTAAAGGATATTCCAAGGGAAGATACGATTGCTGACATCAATCTCGGTGACACACTGGAACAAACAAGTGTCAAAACATTGGGAATCATATGGGCACCCAAAGAAGACCAATTATGTGGAAAGGCTCAAAGACATACAAAAGGAATAACCAGACGAGTGGTGCTATCTGAAGTCGGTCAAATCTTTGATCCTCTAGGACTGTTCGCACCGGTAGTGGTAAGAGCGAAAATGTTTCTTCAACATGTTGCTACCGAACGAATTGAGATGGATGGTGACCTACCGCCGTATTTGGAGAAGCAATGGGAAGCTTACCGAGAGGATGTACAGGCACTAAACCACATGAAAATTCCAAGGCATATTTTTAATGGCAAGGTCCCCACTACAAAGGAATTGCATACATTTGTTGATGCATCAGAAAAGGCGTATGGTGCGGCAGTTTATGTCCGATCAACCTATAAAAATGGCCAAATTTCGGTCAGATTGTTGTGCGCCAAGTCAAGAGTGGCTCCCCTGGAAAAACAGACACTGCCCCGGCTGGAACTATGTGCAGCTGTACTTGGAGCTGAACTCACGGATAGAGTTCGACAGGATCTCCAATTCGGATCAGAAAGTGTGGAATCATTTCTCTGGTCAGACTCAACAGTGGTACTCTCTTGGATTAATTCACGGGCATCACATTTCCACACGTTTGTGGCTAATCGGTTGACAAAAATACACGCAGTATCACATCCAAGGCAATGGCGGCATGTATCATCAGCGCTCAACGCAGCTGATGTTCTGTCTCGAGGCATATCAGCAGCTCAGCTTAGCACACATACATTATGGTTGTATGGACCACTATTTCTGCATGGACCACAACGTGGCTGGCCAGCACCATTTAAGCCTACAGAGCACACGATGGATACCACTGAGAAGAAAACCAAGGTATTCAGCATGGTGACTGACACGGCAAACAACAAGAGTGAATGGATATATACGGTAAATCACAGAAATTCGTTTTACCGGCTACAGCGAATAGTGGCGTATGTGCTACGGTTTTGTCACAAGCAGAACAGGAAACCAACGGCTCAGTTAGAGTTGGAAGAGTTGGACCAAGCACGGAGAGTGATCATTAAGCAAATTCAAGAAACAGGATTTGCATATGAATTACGGCACTTAAAAAAACGACCTGATCAACCGCTAGATCGCAAAAGCACAGTGGCAACATTGCCACTAATACTGGATGAAGATTCAATCATACGAGTAGCAACTAGGCTACAACAAGCACCAGTATCAACGGAAACAAGGAATCCATATCTCTTGCCGTATAATGATCCGGTGGTAAAAATGATGCTACGAAAACTTCATGAAGAGAATCTTCATTGTGGACATGAGGCACTGCGCGGAATAGCTCGGCAACAGTACCACATCATTAAGGTGAAACCGATGGTCCGGAATGTGATCCAGGGCTGCGTAGTATGCACCAAGTACCGGCCTCAGTTCTTTAAACAGGTCATGGGCGACTTACCTGAGCATCGGGTATCTCAGAATAGACCCTTTCTCAATGCCGGAGTAGACTATTGTGGACCATTCTGGATCCACCATAAGGTTCGAGGAAAACGTCCCGACAAAGCCTACATTGCAGTATTTGTATGCTTTGCAACCAAGGCAGTACACTTGGAGTTGGTCGGAGACCTGTCCACCTCCTCATTTGTGGGCGCGCTTCAGCGCTTTATTGGGCGCAGAGGAAGATGCCAGACATTATACTGCGATAATGCAACAAACTTTGTTGGAGCAAACAACCAACTTAAGGAACTGACCGATACAATACACTCAGAAACGGCAGCAGGTAGTATCAAGGAATTTTGCAATCAAAAAGGAGTGCAATTTAAGTTCATACCACCACGGTCTCCACATTTCGGAGGATTATGGGAAGCTGCGGTAAAGTCCGCTAAGCATTTACTGTTAAAAAACGTATCGACAGCAAACTTAACGTTCGAACAACTGTCTACTATCATTGTCAATGTTGAAGCAGTGCTGAATTCTCGTCCGTTAACGCCAAACTCAGACGATCCCAACGACTTAACAGCTCTAACCCCAGGCCACCTATTGATTGGAGAACCATTAGTAGCCCAACCAGATGCAGAGCCAATAACACAGCGATCGATTCCAGAGCAATGGGAATTAGTGCAACGGCTTAAGCATACATTCTGGACACAATGGTCTCAAGAGTACCTACAAGAATTGCAGGGTACATCCAAGTGGAAAAAAACCATATAATAATGTCAAAGAAGGCATGTTGGTAATTCTAAAGGAGGATAATGTGCCAATTTTGCAGTGGCCAATTGGACGAATTGTTAAATTATATCCAGGCCTGGATGGATACGTCCGCGTGGTAGACGTTAAAACAGCCAGAGGCACCTACAAGCGGGCTATCCATAAATTGGCCCCCTTGCTTAGAGAGACAGCGACAAAACGTAAAATCGAGGCAGATGACACAGAATCGAATCCCCAAAAGGACTCTGGTATCGAGGACAACGCAGAACCAAAACCAAAAAGACGCTTATCGATCGGTCTGCCACCGTTGGCAATGACGATCTGCCTAATGCTGTTGTTATTGCCTATAGCATTTGCTCAAAGAACTAATATAACTCGATTCAACCCCAAACCAGGCATATACTATGAAAGTATTGGCACAGGAAGGATGGCAACGTCTGACTGGACTATTGTGGCATTCTACGATCTCGAACCATATTGGGCCGACCTGAAGACATTTTCAGATGGAATAGTAAAGGTTGGAGAAATGTGCGTGTTAATGAAGGTTCCAGAGGCATGCACCGCAATGCAGAGGCACTTCGAGCATGTCAACTCAGAGCTACGGACAGGAAATGATCTCCTTCACATAGAACGCCAACGACGATCGCCTTTAGATATAATTGGGAACATTGCGAACGGCTTATTTGGTGTGCTGGACTCAAGGTATGCAACAGAGATGTCAGGCACCATACGAAAAGTTAAATCAAATGAAGAGTACTTATTGAACTTGCTGCAAAATCAGACATCTGTAATTGATTCAACGATAAATATCATTAAGCGAGATGAAGCCACAATTGAAAATCAGATGAAACTAATGGAACAACAAATGAACGACATGACCAAGGTCCAGGACAATGCGGTAAAGGCATTGCAATGGTATATCACGTTAACTACTCAGATGACAGTTATTGCAGGGAATTTGCAACGAATTCAAACCGTAATTTCCCGAGTATTTACAGATGCCCATCATAGCAAAATAAGCCCATTACTACTATCACCAGGCCAGCTTCGGGAACATCTGAGCCAACTGAAGAGACATCTTCCGTTTGGTTTGGATTTGCCAGTTCCGGATAACGACGCCTTGCAATTATATGGCTTAATGAAGGCACAAGGCACAATCGCAAACAATCATGTGATATTTAATGTGACCTTAAGGTCACATTTCCATTAGTGGCAACGCAGGCAGTGCAACTGTATAACCTGGTGCCCATTCCAGCAATTGGAACTCATGAACATTAAAATTCCCATCATTGCTGTCAACAAGGAACAGAATCAATACATTGGGCTCTCAAGAGCCGATTTGGAACAATGCCATCAGCTCAACAACGAGCAATATATTTGTTTTGATAAACAAACGACGTTTTCGGCTAATAGCAACTGTGAGTTCCAGCTATTCAAAAACACAAAATCATCAACTTGCCAAATACAACACACAAACAGATCATTCGTGTGGTACGAAATGTATCAAAAAATCAGTGGATTTTTGCCACCATTAGACCAATTGAACTCGCAGTGACCTGTGACGATAATATACAAGGTGTCACTATTAAGAAGACTGGATTGTTGACTCTAGACCCGACGTGTACAGCTAGGAGTTCTGCTATACAAATAACAGGTCACCGTATAACGACGACAGACACAATGAAATTGTCATATGTCCGATTTGGCAACTTCAGCATTGGCCCAACAAAAGTAGCGCCAACAACAACACAATTCACAAAGATGCAGCTAAGCTACGACGAACTAAGCAACATTCAAGGAAAACTGGAAACTAAGCAAAACTGGAAATTGCCAGAAGACCCCAGCCAGCCGGCTCACCATGTTATAGTCTCCTACGTAGCGCTAACAATACCATTGGTTCTTGTGATGGTATATGGAATAAAAAGATGCTCACAACCCCCAAGACACAATGGTCCAGAGCAGACAACCGTGAGGATCGTCAATCCCATACCGACTCCTGCTGCAGTAAGCCCAGCCCCCAGCAATTTTGCGGTCAACGTTGGATAAGGTTGAACAGGTGTTCAACGGCCGGGAGTATGTTGGTGTTTAGATTATATAAAATAAGAGAACATTAAGCCAATTATAATAGAAATGTATGTCAATGTTAAGTATGTAACCCGATTATAGATATCGATGGCTCATCAGTCATAAGTAGAGCTGATATGGTCAGCAGTAAACAATAAAGACCTAGTTAATCAATAAAAATGTACTTTGCTGACCTAACACGATGTCGAACTATGCACTGGTGAGCTCGCTATTTTGTACTATAAAAGAAATGCATTATTCTTAGTAAGATCAGATACCAATTGTAGCTACATCGGGTGCGCATCGCTGTGTCTTTGGCCCCCATCTCTACCTTTGTAATCTCACTCCGAGGTCCACCCAATTTATGTGTTGGTTGCGACAACCTTTAGTCACTGGTTTATGTGCTAGTGCCTATATATACATATATATAAATAAATAAACATTTAATAACTTCAAGAAACACTAACGTCTTTCATTGAACACTATCTAATAATGAATTTTGAAGAGACTTTTATGCTGAATTTAATGTTTAGTAAGTCGAATGAAACCTTTAATCCAGCATTTATCAAATATTTATATTGACCATTGTCTTAATATGGAGTAGTTACTAATTGAAAAAATTATCTAATGGCATTAACTTTTTAACTCTATTCATAACATTCGCATTCGCACAACTCCTTTTCGCATTTTCATCAGATTGATATTTGAATTAGTATTTCAAGACAAACGAATCATAATTTTACTTTCATTGCCTTCTTTCTTAACCTTCCCCCACCCTTTTTGACCATATCAACTTAAAAAACAAAGCAAAATGAAGGTGTTGGAGCCGGTCAGGCGTTCCAGGTGTTTATGCTCAGCCCCAAAAGATGAATCCGATGAGATGCGTTCGGTGCAGCAACTAAATTTCACCCTAAGCGAAAAAAGCGACAGGGTGATCTCCAGCTCGGAGTGGTTTTTTGTGTAAGTGCTAAGCGCATGGAATGCATGTTGTAGTTAGTTGGGAGGAGTTCTCTATTATTTTTGTCATAATGGGCGTACTTTTGGTACGTGCTGTTACCCTGCCTGGCTCTCTGGATGGCATTTACTATTTCATCAAACCAAATTGGAGTAAAATCTTGGATCCTAAGGTCTGGTATGCCGCTGTCACGCAATGTTTCTACTGTGTCCGTTTGTTTTGGCAACATCATCATGTTCTCGTCGTTCAAGAAATTTGGCCACAATGTTCATCGTGCCCTGAATACGGCTACCTCATTGCAGGCTGGCTTCACAATATTTGACATCTTGGGGCACTTGGCTCATGAAATTGGCACCGATGATATTGGAACTGTTGTCAAGGGCGGTGCCGGTTTGGCCTTCATCTCATATCCCGATGCCGTAGCCAAGTTCAAGAATTTGCCGCAAATATTCTCAGTGCTGTTCCTTTTGATGCTGTTTGTCTTGGGCATTGGTTCGAATATTGCCATGACATCATGCTCGGTGACAGCCATCAGAGATCGTTTTCCCAATTTCAAGCAATGGCAATGCGCCCTGCTTATAGCAGTTATCAGTTTTCTCATTGGATTAATGTACATAACTCCGGTAAGAGAAAAAATTCAATTAAACAAGAATAATCCTCCTTGTAAACCTCCTCCGTTACATTTGTGATTTTGCAGGGCGGACAGTATATGTTGACTTTGGTGGATTTCTTTGGCCTCCATAATTGCTCTGGTTCTGGGCATAGCCGAGCTGTATACTGTTGGATCTATGGCACAGATCGTCTATGCAAGGATATTGAATTCATGCTGAATCGCAAAGTTGGTCTCTATTGGCGTCTCTGCTGGGGTATATTCACTCCTCTCATTATGACCATAATTTTGATATATTTCTATGCCACATATGAACCACCTACAATGACCAAATCTTTCCCAGTTGGGCAAGTGGTAAGACCAAAACTTAATAATAACTCTCCAAAATTAATAAACTAATCAAATGTTTTCCATTTATAATAATAATACTTCAGCTGCCCATTTGGATGGTTGTGGCCATTCGTTAGTTCGCCCTACTCTAGAATATTGCTCACCAGTGTGGAACCCTCAATATGATGTTCACCAGCGTAGTATTGAATCGGTACAGAAGCAATTCCTTAAGTTTGCGTTACGCGGTCTTAATTGGGACCCGAATCTTCGCCTACCTTCTTATTCTGACAGACTTCTTCTTATTAATCTTCCTTCACTTTACAACCGTAGGCTCGTATTTGGGATTCTTTTTCTACATAAAGTAGTCAACGGCGAAGTCAGTTCTACCAATTTACTAGATACGCTATATTTTTGTGTTCCCTCACGTCGGACCAGAAACTTTTTTCCTCTTCACCTTAGTAGATGTTTGACTAACTACTCTCTTCACGAACCTCTTCGTGTTCTTTGCCAATCTTTTAACAACCTTTCTCACCTTATTTCTCCTCATCTATCTGTCACTTCTCTTCGCGCTATACTTTTTAATTATCTACAGCGTAACCACTGAAAGTATTCTGGACTGGATATTTGATTGGCTGCATCTCATCCCTGACCACATTGGCTGTGAATCGGGGCATAGCTGGCACCTTGTTGCAAATAAAACACCTCCATCGGGTCGGGGATGTTGTGCATATAGCTAAGCTACCTTAATGAATTAATTACTATTTGTATTTTAGCTTAAGCTTTTTCGTCGACTGCTGACTTAGTTGACGTAAATAAATAAATAAATAAATAAATAAATAAATAAATAAATTATACGAGAACCTGGTAGAACTTGGCTCGACAAAATACGTGGAGCTTTCACACCAAAAAGCATTGGGGTCCTACAGATCCTTTACTTCTGGAGCAGTATCACAAAGAAATTGAACATGAACTAAAACCAAAACGTGGCAAAGGCTTTTGGCCAGCCATTAAGCAAAATATCTTTTGCTGAAAAAAAAACCCGCACAACAGTGTTTGAACTCATATCAACTTCATGTGTAAATAATAGTTATATAGGTTTTAAGTTGGGGAGATTTGCCAGATAATTTACCATTAGGTCTGTCAATAAATTTAAAAAACCAAAATGCTCGTTGTAATGAAAAAATTGTAAGAACAACTTTAAACTTAATACTTTATAATTTCAACTTATTTGGTTTTGAATGTTATATTATATTTGATAACTTGTCAAGTATTTTTCTGAAATGTGGAAAACTCTATTCCAAAATGTAAAGGATGACTTTTTGTTTTAAATTTTCTAACATTAAATAGTTCAATCGGGTCACATTCGTATGTTGAATTGGATCGATTAATTAATATAATTTACTTCGAATTATTTTTTGATCATTTATTAAGAAACATTTGTTAAAAAACTTAGATCTCGTTTTTCTGCAAAATGAGATTTTATGATTTTTTTTGGTTTTCAATTCGTTTTTTGAAAATGTAGAACTTTGGGCCCCTAAAAGTGCTTGGCCTATAACATTTGTTAAACCTGCTATATGGCATTTTGCGGCACTGACTGTATCGGATAGTTTGATTCAGCAACTTGCAAAAAAAAATTACAGAAGTTACGAATTTTTCATAGATTTTTCTTTCCAAACTTTCACACTACATTTCTTTGTTCAGTTTGAAAGTTCACAACAACAAAAACAATACCCCTCAAAAAAACTTAATTATGTAGTATTTACGAGATGAAATAAACCTCCTCTTGCCTTTCATGATAATTACGGGACCGAGCAACAACAAACAACGAACAGAACAGAAGTAACAACAGCAACAACAAAATGTCACCCAGCAGCAACAACAAATAACCGCAACTACTTAGCAACATTATACACTTCCGTACCAGCATCAGGATCCCAAAAATAAAAAAAAAAACAAAAACAACAAAAATAAAAATACAAAGAAAAAACCAAAATCAACAGAAATATAAGAATAAAAGTAGGGGAAACCAACCCAAAACGTAATTATTGTTGCGGTAAATGCCCCACACCCACTTGCAATTACTGACCAGGCTTTTTAATTTCTTTATAAAAAAGTCAGATAGAGAAGGAGAGAGAGAGAGAGAGAGAGAGAGAGAGAGAGAGAGCAAACATTGGGCAGTCGCCTGTGTGAAGAAGAGATAGAGGCATATGACAACGAGCCGCGAAAATTAATCCATTTGCTGTGACAATGACTTTTATGCGGTTTCCAGCAACGGCGACCGCCATCCCGAATCGCCTGGCCCGGCCACAGACAGTCGCACAGTCGGTTGCCGGGTAGTCGGTCCGTCGTAAACAGACAGAGTCCGGCAAAGTCGAGCCGCAGGCCAAATACGGGCGTTTTTTTTTTCTGGGGTTGGACTTCGCCCGAAGAAAACGAGCTATAGAGGAAAGCAACAGCAAAAACAACAAAAGAACTGACTGGTCCGCGACATGTAAATATTTGGCGACATTTATAAAAAACACAAGGAACAAAAAAAAAATGAATGTTCACGGATCCCGAATCGGAACCCCAGTTTCAAGCCTTATCAAAGCAATTATCTTTAAGATGCCTGGGCAGAGGGCGGCATCTATTTCGGCTTTGTTTGATTTGGAGCCAATGTAAGGGAGACAAAGTACATAACATTTCTCTTGATTTTCTTTTTTTGTCCTTTTAGCTTAACGAAATGCCGAAAATTGTCAAATGTTGCGGTCAATTTGTGTGGTGAGAAAACAGACAAAACAAAAAAATTAACGAATACAAAAAAATGTTTGTGGAAATGGGCAGCAGTCATGCCGACGGATGACAGTCCTGGGAATAGTAGATAAAGTAGCGATTAGGTGGGAACTGTGATGACTTAATCAAGGGAATGCCAATTTTTAAGTGCCAAAGTTTATATACTCTACCAACTTCCCAAGTAATGTTTAGACTAATAATGACAACATTGTGAGGTATTTAGCAAAGTGTTTACTCATTCAAGCAATGTCATTTGTAGAGTAGAAAATTTGGAATTATCCGTAGGGGATGTTCTATGCCATATATGTGGTAATATAACAAAAAGCAAGATGCGGTCGTTTGTATTTAACCATAAGTGAAAAGTTATCAATAATATCGTTGAGGTCGAGTAAGAAAAATAGATCAATTAAGTAATTTATATATTAAATAGGAATTGTATACTCAAGTCATTAACGATGTTCAATAGTACTATTTTAGACTATTAAGTGAAACGGCCAGTCCTACATACATATATTATCGTTGCTAACTGTCCTTAGCCTTAAGAGAGTTAAGGCAAAACGAGATCAGTTATGACAATTTATTAAATTATAAGTTACCTTAAGGACTGAAAGAAAGCTTAGACAAAGTTTCAGTAAACTCTTTAGTATTCATAATTTTTTATTTTTTTAGTGGGAATCCGTCTTCCCACAATATCTATATTTAATGAATCAAACATTGATTTTCTCACAGGGCTTTTAGGGATTTGATTTCTAGTTGCTTTGATTTTCATTATGTTTTTTAAATTTTCATTCTTTTCATACGAAGTGCTATTGAATAAGTTTCTTAAAACGTTAGTTGAAAACTTTTTTAAATCATCAGTAACACAGACGCGTTCGCATTCGACAAGAGACCCAAATCCTGCATCGCAACCGAATAATTTTTGACATTTTTTTGCTAGATGAATTATAAAACCATTTGAATCGTGTCTTTGAGCAATATAGGTCGGGCACATTAAAGCAGTTGTCTAAAATAGAAAATAATTTAAAAAACTAAAACAGTTTATTGATATTTACATACAGTAGCTGCCGTCATTGAACTCGGAGTTGGCCATTACGAAAAGACCCCAAAAACTAGTCAATAGCAGTCGTGCATTCATAGAGAGACAGCTGAAGTATAACAACTTATTGAGATTACAGAAATCTTAAATGTATTTCTAATCGACAAATGCGATTAGTTAAGCCTTTAGCCACGGCAAGTTTAGTTTAAATTTCAATTGTTTCACTAAAGGTTTTCCGTTTCTCTCAATGGGGAGACTTAGAGCTCTATGCCAGAGTTTTTGTAGCAGATAAAATTTCAAATAAAGTTTCATTTAAGTAGAAGCCCCTGCCAGGATTGGGCATGTTGGTTGGCATTGTATAAAAATTTCAATCTCTGACCAAAATCTACTCATTTGTCTGCACCGCAACGCGACATAAAAAAAAATAAAACGAACAAAAACTGTGTATAAGCCCAAGAAAAAGGCAAAGATAAACACATATCAAAATCTGTATTAGTTAGAGCTGGCAATTTGAACGATAAAATAAATAGGTTTTTAGGGAATAAAAACAAATAAAAATTATAAGTAAATGTAATTAAACTAGTAAATAATTTTTTTTTGCAGTTTGCAATTTATGGTCATATTCAAAAACTTTAATCATTTTTTTTAACATAAACAAACCAAATTTAAGTATTCAAAATTTATATCATTTATAATTATATTTTTAATCAAATTTTTATAATTTGATGCTTTGCTGTCAATTAATCTTAAAAAAGTCTGCATCAAGATCTGAAACTGGTTACATTAACGGAATAATTTGTTTTCTTGTCCTATATAAACCGAATTTTTTAGAAAATTAAACAAAAATTTATCTAAGTCGTTAGTAGCTAAAGCGTTTTGTTCTTTCAAAACTTTATGTCATTCACTAATATAAAGAGTATATCAACTTTTCCATCTCTAGCATTCATTTTATGTTTTTCTTTCCCAACTTCCGCTGGTCTAGCCGTTAAAAGACATTTGCAGCTAAAAGCAAAACCAGCATGGCATCAACCCAACCAAACCAAGCCAAAAACAAAAAGAAATGGTTACTATATTTTTTATACCCTTGCAAAAAGGGTATATTAATTTTGGTCAGAAGTGTGCAACGCATGGAACGAAGCATCTCAGACCATATAAAGTATATATATTCTTGATCAGCACGACGAGACGAGTTCAAATAACCATGTCCGTCCGTCCGTCCGTCCGTCCGTCTGGATCGATGCGAACTCCTCCTAGACCGTAAGAGCTACAGAGCTGAAATTTTGCACGTATGCTTGTATATACTGCAGGCGTTGTATATCTCGGATTCAGCCGGATCGAACCACTATATCATATAGCTCCCATACAAACGTCAAAGTCACGAACAGTGACTTTTCTCAATAACTTCGTTATTTTATCAGCAATTGTCATAAAAGTTGGTATTGGTCAGTTTTGTGTTCTTAATAATAATTGTGCCAAATTTGATCAAGATTGGGTGACTATATCATATAGCTCCGTCAAAGTCACGAACAGTGGCTTTTCTCAATAACTTCGTTATTTTATCAGCAATTGTCATAAAAGTTAGTATTTGTCAGTTTGGTGTTCATATTAATAATTGTGCTAAATTTGATCAAGATCGGGTGTCTATATCATATAGCTCCCATACAAACGGCAAAGTCACAAACAGTGACTTTCTCAATAACTTCATTAATTTTATAGCTATTGTCATAAAAGTTTGTATTAGTTAGTTTTGTGCTATTTTTAATAATTGTACCAAATATGATCAAGATCGGATGACTATATCATATAGCTGCTATAGAAACGATCGGTGGAAAACAGTGACTTTCATCAATAAGACTTTTTGGATAAAACGTTTTTACACTTTGATGGCTGTGGGTAAGGAAAGAATTACCAAAACAGTTGCAAGGGTATACAAACTTCGACGTGGTCGAAGTTAACCCCGGCCCTCTGGTTTCTTTTTATTTTTGGTAAAGGGAGTGCTAGTGGATTGTGATGCGGGGTGGAGAAGGCAGTCTTGTTGAATACGCGGCGAGTTCTGTGCAAAGAAAAAGTAGCGCACTCATGCGATGAGCTGCAAATGTGTGCGATGGGCAAAGGGTTTTAGAGTTTACAGTTGGCGTGCCAGATTGGGAGTAGAAGATTGGACCAGCAATGTGCCTCACATTTCTTTTTGCCACTAACTGGGCCAGTTCTTTTCATATGGCGAAAATTTCTATGTAATTTTCTGTTGGCTGTTGCCTGTTTGGTGCTTAGCTCAGCTGACAGGTGGCGCCACAATGCAGGTGCAAATCCATATGAGTGTGCGGGTGTTTTTTTTTTTTTTTTTTTTTTTTTAATTCTATTTATTTAACAAATTTATTAACATCTAACAGTGAGGCAGCGTACATACAGTATACGTACAATACATTAAGATACAATACGTACACTACAGTAATATACAAGAAAAAATGACAAGAACTGCTGCGGGACGGCCTAAAGGTAATGCTTCACAGCAGCTGTGTTGCTTTTATTGTCGTGCCTCCACACCTGCCCTCCGGCGTTCGGTTAATCGCAGATCGCGCATCACACTAGCCGCGAAGGAGTTTACCGCATCCCACTTATGTTGCTCCAAATCATCTCCTCTATCAGGTTACCAACTGTGAGGGTGGTACCCACTTTTTGGGATAGCACTTGCCGTTCGTCAGAGAAGCGGTTGCATACGAACAGGACGTGCTCTGCATCCTCGATGACGCCGTCCCCGAATTTCGAGCAGAAGGGGGATGCGTCGTGTCCGAAGCGGTGTAGGTAATACCTAAAACAGCCATGCCCACTGATAATTTGCGTAAGGTGGAAATTTACGGCACCGTGTTGCCTACCAAGCCACGCACACACGTCAGGAATCAATCTATGGGTCCAACGCCCTTTGGAGGATTCATCCCATCTCCGCTGCCATGTGGCTATGCTTCTCCTTCTAGCATCAGCCCTCTTCTCTCTCCTAGATGGCCCATCCTCGGGCGAAGATGCTACTAGTCGAGCTTTCTCTACCTGTAGCTCGATCGGAACCATTCCCGCAATAACAAGTGCGGCGTCGTCGGAGATGGTCCTGAACCCGCAACATACTCTTAGCGCACTGAGACGATATGCTGCCCGGATACCTCTGGTATAGCTCTCAGTCTTTACTGCCTCTGTCCATACCTGTGCCGCGTAGAGAATGATCGATGTTGTAACGCTAGAGAGTAGTAGCCGTCTTTCTTGTCTGGGGCCGCGTGTATTCAGCATGATTCTTGATAATGCCCTCGCTGACTCCAAAGCCTTTACGTGCACATGCTGCAGATGTTCTCGAAAGCATAGCCGCGTATCCAGCCAAACTCCAAGGTACCGAATAGCACGCTTCGAGCATATGATGGAGCCCTCCACACTGACCGATGCCGTCTCGACCCGTTTCCTGCTGCTTATTAGGACAATCTCTGTTTTTTGTGCTGCAAGTTGTAGGCCCACCGAAAGCAGCCACTCTGTGATGAGCAAGATCGCCTCGTTCACCAACGCCTCTGCTTTCGCGACTTCTTTTGCCACAATGACCAGAGCGACATCGTCAGCGTATCCCACAGTTTCGCAGTCCGCCGGCAGATTCAAGCGAAGGATCCCGTCGTACATAATGTTCCACAACAGTGGCCCCAGAACGGAGCCTTGGGGTACCCCTGCAGAAACCGAGTATGTTGATTGGCCGTTCGTTGAACTGAAGCACAGTTGTCTGTCTTCGAAGTAGCTCCATATGATTGCGCGTAGATACTCTGGAACTCCAAAGTTGTGTAGTCCATCCAAAATACACCCCCAGTCTGCAGTATTGAAAGCATTTCTGACATCTAGCGTGACAATCAGACAGTACTTCTTCGTCCCGTGCTTCCATCGAGTGCCTTCTATGGCTGTCGCGGCTATGCTGACAACCTTGCCAATGGCGTCGACCGTCGATTTGGCTTTGCGAAAACCAAATTGATTGGACGATAAGTCCCCTCCGGCACTTATAGCTCTGTGAAGCCGGGTACATATAAGACCCTCTAGAACTTTGCCCATAGTATCCACCAGGCAGATGGGCCTGTATGATGAGGCCGTCTCTGTTGGTTTCCCTGGTTTCGGGATCAGAACTTTTGCCGTTTCCAGATCCTGGGGAAAACTCCTTCATATAGACATTTATTGTATGCCTCCAAAAATGCGTCTGGGCGCAGCGCCATTGCCAGCTTGAGGGCCCGGTTGGGGATGGCATCTGGTCCTGGTGCCTTGCCCGGCTTTAGTGCGCTTGTTGCAGCCACAATTTCCTGCATTGACACAGGGTCAGTGACATAACTTCCTGCTGCTGGTGTGGCGGGACGTCTACTATCTAGTGAGTTTTCTCTGTGCGGGAATAATTCCGTGACTATAGAGCTGAGTTGCTCCGCTTCTAGGGGTGTGCGCTGCCTATTTGCATATATGCGCTTTACAACGATTTTATACGCCTTCCCCCAGTGGTCTTGCTCTGCTGAGTCGCACAGTCTTAGAAAAATTTCCCTCTTAGTGGCCCAAATAGTGTGCTTTAACATTGTCCTTGCCAAGCTAAAGTCGTGCCGCAGCTGCGGCCAGTTTTCAGCATCCCGGCGTCTAGCCCTTTGGTATCGTCTCCTGGCTGCAAGACATTTTTTCCGCAATTCGCTAATATTTTGGTTCCACCAGTATACGGACTTGTGGTGCCTCGTGTATGCACCACATTGCTGCATGCCCGCATCGCATGCTCTCTCGACCATATTGGAGAGATGATGAGCCATAACCTCCGCTTCATCCTGTACCCATTCGCAGCTATTGAGTGCAGCTGTAAATTCCTGCAAGTTAAACGTGTTTACCTTATATCTTTTATGTTGAGTCTCAGGAGCATTTGTTGGGCGGCCGGTTTCCTCCACCGCAAAAACGATAGCCTCGTGGTCACTTGCAGTATACGTATCGCTTATTTTCCATGACGATGATGGATAAAGGCCACTGCTGGCGAAAGTGAGATCAATAATTGATCCCATGCCTGCGCGCCTGAAGGTAAATTGGGAGCCACTGTTTAGCAGGACAACGTCTACGGCAGCAAACGCCTCTAACAGTACACGCCCTCTAGCATTGGTAAGGGGGGCTGCCCCACTCTACAGCCCACGCGTTGAAATCCCCGCCAACAATAACACGGTTGTGGTTTCTTATATCCGTAATCAACTCGTCCAATGACCTACTATATCTTTCCAGAGAGAGGCTTGGTGGCAAATAGCAGCTGTAGACCCAAAAGTCGTTTATATGAGCACGCACAAAGTGCTCAGCTGCCCACACAGAATTCTGCGAGCAACACTGCGCCCGCACGTTGCACATCCAGATAGCCGCCTTTAATGAGAGACTCCTGCTCCAGTTACTGTCTTCGCTACACCTATAAGGTTCGCTAATTAACACCGCGTCTGTGTTTAGCTCAAGCACCGTTTGCGCTAACAATGATTGCGCCGCCTCACAATGGTTTAGATTTATCTGTAAAAATCTAATCTTTTTTGTGGTGGGACACCGTCTTGGGACTTTGCTTGGTCCGTGCAGGGCAATTCTGACCCCCGGAAATATGGTCCAACTGGACAAAGCCCTTTTCTAGGCACAAAAAACATTTAGCCTTGTTGTGACACTCTTTTATCTTGTGGTCGTTCTGCCCACATCTCAGGCACCACTTGCTCCTGTCCACTCGCCTGTTGCACCTGGCTGCGATATGCCCAATTTCCAGGCACTTATAGCACCTCACTGGGGTCTCATTGACCAACTTTAAGCAGAATCTCCGCTACGTGTGCTGGAATGCACAGAATGGCTTTCTGAGTCCCCGAGCGCAGCGGACGCAGACTCTTTACAGCATCATGGGGTAGATTTATGCTCAGTTCAGCAGAAATCGCATTGATGATCTCGTCTACTGTTGTTTCATCATCCATATCTAGAATCTCCAGCCGGGTACGGTGGGTGAGGGTATGGGCTTCGGCCTTGCCATTCAGCGCCACATCGATATCTCCTTTAATTTGCTCCAAATTATCGGCACTGCCTTTTAACTCTAGAAGAAGGTCGCCACTTGCTGTTCTTCTTACTTTTTGGACACATTCAGCGACGGCTTTAAGCTTCGCATCCTCGCTACGCGTCACTATCTTTAGAATGTCACTATATGACATGTTGCCCTTCTTTTCGACAATAATTACATTTGGCCGCTGCCTCTGCTTTGGATGCCTTCTCGGCCTTGGTGCTACTACCTGCCATTCGGCACCGTCAGCAGCAGGCTCTTTTGCAGTTCCAATCTCCCTAATATGTGCACTTTTTTGCTTTTTCGCTGGCACACAGCTTTGAGTCACCACTTCATCCCTTGGGCGTTTAGGAGAATCGCCAAGTGGGGGCTTTCCACGAAGTCTACTTATGGCCTTGGCCTCGCCGGGCGCTTGATCTGGCTCAGCAGACTTTCTCTCATTACATACGGTCAGCTGGCCGTCAAACACCTTTTGGCACAGGAGTTCTTGCAGCCCCTTCATCCTTGTGATCGCCTGTTTGGTGTTGACGTTGACGTGCGGGTGAGTGTGCGGGTGTATGTGTATGTGTCTGTGAGTTTGTTTTGTGGCTGGCAGATGTTGCATCTAACATGTGAAGCATTACCAACTAAAGGGAGTCGAGGAAAAATAAAGTAATTGAATTTTCATAGTGCCCAGCAAACATAAAACTAACGTTGTGCATTCAATTTTTGTAGAGAATTCAGTGCGTTGATTGTCTTTGTACAAGCGCCAAAAGGCTGAAATCTACGGTCCGATGGACAGATGTAGAGGCAACGAAAAAGTGTGCTAAACACACGTTAGGAAATTAGATTTTCTGCAGATGTGGCTGGCACTCTAAAGCATTGATTTATATAGGTTCAAATTGAAATAGACTTTGGTATTCAAATTCCAATTATTCAGTCAGAGATAGATAGTAAAATGGAGTGGTATAAAAATACATACAGGACATTCCAATTACCTCTGACTGTATTAGCGAATAAGAAAAAATAAAACCTTCGGGAAGTTTGTAAGATTTAAAATAAATAAGGGAATAAACAAATATAAAATAAAATAAGGCACGTTCGAGGCTCACAAATGATTTAATGTTTTTTTGTAAGTAGAATTTCAAGATAATGAAGACAGGGAAAGAATCTTAAGCCCTTTTAAACTATTTTCTTCCGTGGACGTACTTAGTTTTTAAATAATTCAGTGTAAAAACAACAGCTCATAAAATTTATTCATCTAACTTGCTTACTGAAACCTAATACAAACGGGCTAAATTGTTATATACATATATTCACTACAATAATGACAGAAATCTTGTAAAATAGCTTACATTTTTCTGCTTTATGTAAAGATGTAAGCCCACAATTTAATCAATTTAATTTACATCAACCAGCGTAATGTACTAAATTTTTCGCTGTTGGTTTATTCAAAAAAGTGAAAAGATCGCTGATGAAAAAATTTATACCTGTGGACCGGACCAACATTTATGCAGTTTTATTGCGCAATGCGGCGTAATGAAGTGACTTTATATACTATAAAGGATATCCTTTATTTTTATCATTATGCAACTCTTTTAATTACAATTAACACACATTGTCGCCCCAAAATGTATGCTTTAAAAGGCACTTTTGCTGGTTAGTCTCTTATAGCCATTGACATTTTTGACAGCGAAAAGGCCAACAGTATTAAGCGGCAAGCCGACAAGTGACAGAAGGGGTAATAGCTCGCCTGCTAATGTTAAAATTTGTAAAACAGTTAAAAAATCTTCAATCTTTGAATATTTTTCTTAACCTTTGAATCCATCTTACATTAATTCTATCTAGAGTTAACCTTGGTACATATAAGGCTACTAACAATAAAAAGAAAACATTTTTTTAAAATTTATTCCCTGCTTATAATAAATACAGGATTTATTTATTCGTTAATCTTTCTTTTTGGGTTTTGTAACCGACTTTCAAATAATCTGAAATTTAATTTGAACATAATTCTCAACTTGCAATTTTCTGGATTTTCTACTAAAACTTTGTACAATTGAGATAGGCGCCTATTCTGGATTATTTATATCAATTTAACAGAATTCGAAATTTTTTGCAAGCCATTGCCAACCCATTGACCTGACCAGAACACCCCTTATGAAAGTAAACAGTCTCAAGTGCGTTTGTATTGGTGTTTATGCATTTTTATCACGAAGAACAAAAGTAAAAGTAGAGGTCGAAAGCTAATGTGATTTTCAATGCATAAAACTAAACGATAAATCTATGCATTGGAAAAAGTTTTAGGTCGCGGGAGACCACGGTAACATTTTCATTTTCACTATAAATGCGCTAACGAGCCAGTTCAAAATCGAAGTGCTGCATCAATTTCTGCTTTCCATTAAACGTATTTATATATATTATATATACACATTTACTCGTTTGTTTTTGTTATTGCGGTTTATATAGTTTGCTTCTTGTTCTTATTATTTTTGCAATTGGAATTTTGAAACCGACAAAAATGCATAAACCAAAAAGTTGTTTTTGCTAACAAACGTTTGCATTTGTTTATGCTAACAGATTTTCAATTGAAATTGCTTGGAAAAAAAAATAAGTGTCTCTATGCCGCCAGCGAGAAGTGTAGACCAAACAGTTTGGCCAAAAAGCATTCTCCCACACACACACGCATCAGCGACTTGATTGATTTGAAATGGCGGACAAATAATATAAAAGCGGTGGAAAAAAAATTTGGTAAAATTGCATTCATTTTTTATAGATGGTTTTTATTTTTGCTTTTATCTTGAATTTAAAACAGTTTCACAATCGTTTTTAATGGACATCAAATGTTCTTTCAAAATACATATGTTTTATATACAACAATTGAAACAAATTAACGCTCTTTCATATTTCCTATTTGGGTTTTCAGCTAGTAGAAATAGTTTAAATAATTTTTGAAAACCAATTGTATTCTATAGAAATCTTTCAATACTAGCTTTTTTTTTACAAAATTCTATACTAGAAAATTTGAAGCAAAAAACAAGGGAATAGGTGTCTTTCCCAAGGTCATTAGGACTATAGTTCCTAAGTTTTCGAAGGCAACACAAGCAGACCGTAATTTAACTACTTTAATACTTAATATTTTATAATTTCGTGCAAGCGCAAAATTCCTATGGTGTCAGATGAATCGGGCATTTTGTCTGAAATTAGAAATGCAATTATATTAGATGTATGAAAGTCAATATACTTCCAAACGGGTTAGTGTATTGGGGGAAAAGCAATTAGAGTGGTTTTATGTACAATCTATGAGTGGGAGGGGCTCAATTTTTCAATTTTATAAACAGCAAAAATTATTTTCAATTGTTTTGTGCAACAAATACGAAACACAGGTTGAAACTACATATCGAATAGGCAATTTTGAATTTGTATTCAAAAAAAAAAAGTAGACCAAAAGTAATGTGAAATGTTTTGGATAAAATGTGGCAGTAGTCTGATAAAAGTGAACAGTTTTTGAAATGCATTTTGTCGAAAACGTGTGAAAAGGGGCATAAATCTTCGTTTATAGATTCTTACAGAACCCTCGCAGAAGTTCTCCTCAGATTGAACCAACAAAATACAAACATTTATTATATTCGTTACGTGGCCACAAGGAAAAAGGGAAATGCTAAAAGCAAAAGCATGGCCAACTAATTAAACTGATGAGACAATGCTTGATGTAAAACAGTAACAACCCGACAACAGAATGTCCCTTCAGCCCTTGGTCCTTTTGCCTGTCTGAGGTATGTACATACATATGCAAACAGCAACTGAACAGAATCAACAAATACTACATACAGAATGTATCTGTCTTGTTTTAGTCTCTTTTTTCTATTGCTGTTGGTTCTGTTTAGTGTCCCTGTGTATGTTGTCTGGTTGTTGTTGTAACAGCACATTTAAACAATTGAACACACGCATGATTTAAATAGGCAGCACAAAAAAAGAGTGAGCTTAGGACAACGAAATGTTGTCATGGCATTTGCACAATTTCCCACAATGAAAAATAAATAGGTGCAGGATTCAGTAGGATTACAAAAGTGTATAGACATCTATATAGCCATGTCTGTCCAATTCTGTGCATGTGTGTGTGCCTGTGAGTTTTTTTTTTTTTTTTTTTTTTTTTTATTTCTTAGAACTTACAAAACGTTTAATACAAAAAAAAGTTGCAACAATGACAGGTAGAATAAGGTGAGAGCAAAAAAAAATAAAAGATAACGGCTACTGCGGGACGACCTGCCGGTATTGCATCGCAGACCGTGAGCTTTAAATTATTGGGCAGACCTTTCCCTCTCCAGCTTCCTAAGTGCCACCATTACGCGCACGGCGAAGGCGCTGGCCGCCTCCCATACGTCTGGATCTGCGATCATCATCCTCGTCAGATTTCTCGCCGTCACCACTTCGCCCATTGCATTCTGCAGTCGGCACCGTTCTACTTCGAAGCGAGGGCAGTGCTGGAGCACGTGGCTTGCATCCTCCTGTGAAGGAGGCCGATGCAATTGCAGTGTACTCAACGATGGGCAGCAACCCAGCGATCACCAATGCGGCGTCGTCAGAGATGGCGCCGCATACAGTGCAGTCGAACGGATGACGCTGGATAGCAAGAGACGCCGTCCTTGTTTCGGTCCATGCAGCTTTCCCGCTGCTGTACTCTAAGTGCTCTCTAAAAGTCAGCCTTGTGTCGATCATGACTCCGAGGTACTTTAGAGCCCGCTTGGAGACAACTGTGGTGTCGCCGACCCTGATGCTGGCAGTCTCCACTCGCTTGCGGCTGCTTATGAGTACCGCCTCCGTCTTTTGCGCGGCTAATTGCAGTCCGGCTGCAGAGAGCCATTGGCCAACCTTATTAATCGCCCTGTTGGTTATTTCTTCAGCTGCCATGAGATCCTTGGCTATCACTACAAGTGCTACGTCGTCTGCGAAGCCAACTATATGGGTGCCAGGGTCGAAATCCAAGCGTAAGACTCCGTCGTACATGACGTTCCACAGCAGGGGACCCAAAACAGACCCTTGTGGGACGCCAGCAGATACGACCCTTTCCTCCAAGCCTGCGTCCGTCCAGAAACGTATCCTCCTGTTGCAGAAGTAACTGGCTACGCACTTGATGAGATAGCTCGGAATCCCGAAGGCCCCAAGCGCTTCCAAGATCCTCTTCCATCTCGCTGAATTGAAGGCGTTTTTGATGTCCACAGTTACCACTAGGCAGTATTCTTTGGACCACCTTTCCATCTCGTACCTTCGATTACCCTTGCAGCTAGTCCCACCACCCGGTTTATTGCGTCGATCGTAGATCACGCCTTCCTGAATCCGAACTGGTACTCGGATAGGCCGCCCCCTGCCATGATTGCTGTTTCCAGACGCGAGCAGATTATTGCCTCGAGGACTTTGCCAGCTGTGTCGATGAGGCAGATGGGCCTATAAGAGGACGCCTCTCCTTGCGGCTTCCCCGGCTTCGGCAGCAACACCAGGTTTTGTAGTTTCCATCTATCGGGAAAAACACCTTCGCTAAGACATTTGGAGTAAAGCTCTACGAACACGTGTGGGTAGAGCAGCACTGCGAGCTTGAATGCGTTATTGGGAATCGAATCCGGGCCTGGTGCCTTTTTGGGCTTCAGACGCCTCACTGTCTCAAGGACCTCGGTTAGCGTACACTCCGCCGAGTGTAGGACTGGAGTCAGGCGGGGCACATGCATTTCTTCGTCGACCACAGGGAAAAGTCCGTCGACAATTAACCGGCTTGCGCATCCGTTGGGGATGGGTTCCTACTGGAGTTTAAGCGCTTGACCACTAGCTGGTAGGCCTTGCCCCAGGGGTCGTGCTCAGCAGAGTCGCACAAAGCGAGGAAACATTCACGTTTGCTGGAACGGATCGCAATCTTGAGCATATTCCGACGTCTCTTATACTCCAGGCCCAGGGCCTCGAAGTTTGTCGAGCCACGTGCGCGCTGATAGAGACGCCTTGCGCGAAGGCAGGATCTCCTAGCTTCAGCGACAGCGTCATTCCACCAAAAGACTGGGGTGTGGTGGCGTGTGTATGTGCCACTCTGAGACATGCTAGCCTCACAAGCCTCTACTATCCGTGCCATTACGGAATTTGCGGCGTCTTCCGCGCTCATGTTGTCCCTAACGCTTAGGCCCTCCAGGTTGTGACCATAGACCTGCGAGTTAAGGGTTTCCGCCTTAAAAACCCTTCGAAAATGCTGAGTCCTAGGGAGCGGTTGCCTGCTGTCGCCAATGGTGAAGGTGATGACTTCGTGGTCACTCGCCGAGTATATTGATCCCACGCGCCATGTGGCTGAGGGCGCGATATTATCGCTGGCAAAAGAAAGATCCACAATAGATCCTGTGCCGGAACTTCTGAATGTATTCTCGGAGCCAACATTTAGCAAGGAGATGTTAAGATTGACGAAAGCTTCCAGCAGCAATCTACCTCGAGCGTCAGAGCGAGTACTTCCTCATTCGACTGACCAAGCATTAAAGTCGCCACCTATAATCACTCCTTGTCGTCCTCTAATGTCTTCAGCGATTTTGTCTACCGTCCGGCCAAACTGCTCCAGGGTTAAGCTAGGCGCGAGATAGCAGCTGTAGAGCCAATAACTGCCAAACCTCGCTCTCACAAATCCATCCTCGCGTAGAATGTCCTGCAATACGCCGTCACTACTACCACAACACCAAACCGCTTCTCTACCGCTCGAGTCCTTGGCTCAGCAGGGACCTGTGCCGGTTTTATAAGGTTCGCTTAGCAGGGCTATATCCGCTCGTATCTCCCGAACAGTCTGCTGCAGCAGGTCCTGGGCTGCGATGCAGTGGTTCAGGTTTAACTGCAGGATCTTCAGGGCTGGCTGGGTCATTGAAGCTCATTGGGGGTCCTCGATTCGCCTGTAGCTGGGCATAGACGGCGACCCGCAAGGTGATTTATTGGGTTTAGGTCCTGTGCAGCACAGAGGAAACAGTGCGGTTCCATAGAGGGACAGACAGCTGCCTTGTGGCCTGCTACACCACACTTGAAGCAACAGTTTGATCTGTCCACCTCGCTAGGGCACTTCACGGCGATATGACCAGTAGCTAGGCACTTGAAGCAGCGCAGAGGCCGCTGCTCGAGTTCTCTGATACGGCAGTTTGCCCAGCCTATCTCTACGCGACCGAGTTCGATAAGCTTCCGAGCCACGGCCTCAGGTGCGCTCAAAATTGCCGTCTGGTAGTTCCTAAGACCTGCCCGAAGGCTTTTGACTGTTAGCGCGTTCATTTCTACCTTCGCTTGCGAGGATAGCTTCGCTAGAATCTCCTCAGGTGTCACCGCTGCATCTAGGTTAAAGATTGCTACCGTTCTAAGCTGTGCGAGGGCCTTCACATCGGCTGTTGCGCCCAGTACTTGGGTGATATCGTCCTGGAGCGAGTGTATACTCGTAGCCGAGTCCTTGCGAAGCTCCAGTAGCAGCGCGTCTTTGGCTGTGCGACGTACTCTGGAGACATGCTCACGGACGTGGAGTAGTTTACCATCCGTACGCCTGGTCACCATAGTTAAGACTTGGCTATAACTGAGCCCGGCGCTGGCCTCGATCAGAATTGCATCCGGTCTATGCCTGATTCTTGGTTTGAACTGCTGCAAGGATGCTCCACGTCGAGGATTTGATGGGCCGACTGTTTTCCAGCCTTGATTGTCCTCGGTTGTCCCGATGTCCGCTGTTGTGTGGTGCGGTTTGTCGCCTTGAGGAGTAGGTGGAGCCTGCTGCTGCTGCTGGGATTCTGCAGTTTGCCGCTTTTTAGGACGCTGCTTGGGTGCGTGAGCACTCGGCTGCCGCAGTTGCTTACCAGCCGGTTCAGATGGACCAGATGAACCCGGTGCCTTGTCTACTCGCTTTGCCACTGGTGAAGTCTGAGTTGTCCGGGATAGCGTGGTCCTGGAGGGCATTGCGTCGGTCTGCTGCCCACGGCTGGCACGCTCAGGTGGCGCCTTCGAGCAATTGGGGCATGCATCCGACGGAACTGACTCGATCGAATGTCCGCTGCACCGGGAGCTGACTTCCGCATGCAGCTCTTTCACCTCTCCACCTTTTCACGAAGGGCGTTGGTGATGGCCCTCTTGCCTCCTTCCTTCTCGGGCTTGATCCTCTCCGAGATTTCCTCCAATAGTATGCCCATTTCCGTAAGTTCATTGCAGACAGGCTGCAATTTTGATCTTTCGGTGGGGCGCAGGCATTAGCGTTAGTGGCTTCTCCATCTGGGCTCATGGCATCCCGCGATCTCTTTGGAGTGTCCTCTTGCTTGCTAGCAGCCGCTTGCAATGGCAACTCGTCATAGATTGGAGGCGAATGTAGCAGCAATCTGCTACGACCAAACACGATTAGCTCCTCGCCTTCCATTATCTACGGCCTGACGACCAGGTATTTCCCCCTGGTGAGCGTTGGGAGTTATACCGCTCCGTCTCGGCTTCCTTTGGATAAAACAGGCAATCAGCGGGGATATGAGCCACTCGGTGTGCAATGGTAGAATAAAAAATTATTAAGTAAGTAAATAAAAAATAATTTATTTACTCCTATATTACCCGCAGCGGATTTGAACCCCTACCTTGCCGAAGGGTATCGAAGAAGTTAAATGAAATTAAATTTAAAATAGAAAAATTTGAAATTTAATTTCAATTCCTCACAGCGGAGTCGAACCAGTTTCTTGGAGACCCGTGTTAGAAAGAGAAAAAATAAAAATGCTCCAGATTTATTTTTAAATTTTTCGCTCCACTCAGCGGATTTGAACCAGGCACCGTGCGATGGGAAGCAGCGCCTCTGCCAGGTAGGCCACCGCGTACGTCAGCAAGACTTAGGCTGTTGCGCTGCTATGCTGCTAGTCTGATGGGAGGTGATCGAGAACCCCGGCTTAAAAGTTTTGAGGTAAAAAGCTCGACTCCCAAGTGATAGCGCTGGAGAGCTTTCGAGACCGACTTGGCAGGTCTGCCAACAGCTGGTTTTCGCACCAATTGCTTGTTTACTTTTTACTTACAGCGTGAGTGGATAACAAATTTGTTGAGAGGTGCGACTAGCACCCCACTAACACAGATGCGGAGAAAAAAGTTGGGTGATACAGAATAAAGGCACCCCGCGCCCCTCCGACCACCAAGGGACCGACGCAGCAGGAGGCCGGGAAAAAAAATTTAAATTAATTTTCCACTTGCGATGCAGACCGGCGGCCGACGGAACGTGAGTAACAACAGAAACGAGACCGCCACACTAACAGATTACTAAATTGCAGGACTACGAGATTTAAGATCACGGATAGGACGGAATTTACACAGAAAAAGACCGGACGCGACGAAGGGCACTCCCACTTTTTCTGTATGTATGTATATGTCTGTGTGTGTGTGTGTGTGTGTGTGTGTGTGTGTGTGTGTGTGTGTGTGTGTGTGTGTGTGTGTGTTTGTATGAATAGTAGCCAAATGTCATTTTGAGTGATGCTCTTCGTTGGCATTGTCTACAATTTCGAGTTGATTGCCGGTAGCAGAGGCAAATTCAACTGTGTTGGAATATGTAGTCCAGTGGTCGCTAACCACATTTGGAGTACATGGTTTCCAAATTTCTCGTATCCACAATAAATACGTTCATTTAAGCAAGTCAGCTGCATGTTAGTTAAACAAATCTACCCAATGAAGCTTAGGAGGCTTTACTATTTAAAGGGTATTCAAAAATCTTCATAAAGCCGTGTTACTGGCAAATTGAAAATTTCATTATCGTTTCTATTTGTGATTGCCAAATGTTTTCCTGTTTCTTAAATAGTAGAAACATATTTGCTAGCAATTTGACATTTATGAGTAGTCAGTTTACACTTGCATTTATTACTGAGTTTTCCACTCCTAGTTTATTTAAGGTAGCTCCAAAATAAGAATACATTTGTTATGTCTGAGCGAATATACAAATATTTATCAAAAGCAACATGACTAATTATATTTCTGTTTGTAGTTTAGTTTTCTGTTTTCTAACATGTTTACATGGATGCTTTTGTTTACACCCAAAATTTACAAATATTTTAAGCAGCGTCGCCTTCTAATTAGGGATGTGTATTCCCTTACAACTTTCTCTACTCTCCTGAGCGAAGTAAATTATTTACTTAATTCCGACGAATGTGAAACTGGCAAATAGAATTTTCGAATGCATACATTGTTTGGTCAAGAAGGAGTTGCTGTTGCCTAATTTATAAAATGCACGACACTCCCTTACAACCATTTTCCATTCGCTGCCTTTGAAGGTAAGTGCAGAGCAAACATCATGAACATGAAAAATGGAAACGACAACGTCAACCAGACTTTTGAACATAATCAAGCAAGTATTAAAACATTAACATTATTAAATCCCGTGTATTAAACGACTTTATCAATACCCTAATGACACCCCTTTTATGCCTTCAGTTAGAAACTGCCGTCATTTGCTCTTGGGTGCATAATTTTTTAATTTTGAGCTGCCAATTTTCTTAATTCCTTTGATCTAACGAAGCCGATGGACTCGTTTGAATCGATAGAGCATTATCATTTGATATCGTGTATATTGCATAACTGCAAACATAATTCATTTTAAAAATCGATTTACTCGCTAGACACCGAACTCGTTTCGTGGTCCTTCTGTTTTCTATCTTTGCATCTGAGTGTGTCCTGTGACGCTGTCGACGTGGCCCTGCAGTTTATGAGTTTATTGTTTACGCTGCTTTTCTGCCATAAATATTTGCAAAGTGCTTGTAAAAAACAAAAGGTGGAAACAAAAAGATGGCATTCAAAGAGGGAGAGAAAGAGCAAACTGTTGTCGATGATGACCAAGATGGCGGTGGATAAGGGAAATAAAGAGAGTGAACGTGGTCTACGTTGATGGCCAATAACTTAAATGCTAGAGTCTGGGTATTGGTTTTTTATTTTTTGGTTTGGTGGCAGCATAAAAACTTTAACCATAAATGGAGCTGAAGAATTTGAAGAGCTTAACCCCATTGAAAGCGAATCAACGAAAGAAGCAAAAGAAAAAATTGCACAACATGTCGAGGGTGGAGTGCGGTGGGGTGCCCTTCACTCAATAAAGCTCAGTCAAAATCTATAATTGCCCAAACAATCACCAATCAAAAATTCTCTTGCTTGGCTCATAAAATATTGGCTCAGCATAAGCACCAATAGCCGTACCCGCTCCTCCTGTTCCTCAACCTACAATGGATTGCCATCGTGGTTCTTGTAGTCTTACATTTCGTGTTAGCGCGAGGCTATAAAATTTAATTTATTTGTCTCTAATAATTTCCCATGGCAACTGTTTGTTCTGGCTTGTTGATTCAGAATATTGTAATACCTATAAATAGAAGCCGGGCGTCTAAGGCAGCAGGTAAAGGGGAAAAATGCGAGTCCCATGACCAAGCACTGCTAAGAAAGGTAATCTTGGAAAATGAGGATAGAATTTCGATGAATATATCTCTTTTATAGGGTATCGATTTGGTCCATGTGGCTATATTCGAATTAAAATATAACTCTTGTTATTGATGCCTTGAGCTTTCCCTTGAGCTCTTTGGTGTATGTGAAGCAACAAGATGATGGCAAACACCCCCCCTAACACACCAACGACTACATCCTACCCCACCTCCGTCTTAGTCTTCCATAACTTGATTTGCCTTGCGTGCTATTTTGAATTGAGTTCGAGTTGGTGGAACGCTCGTAAAGTTGGGTCCACTTAAGCGCAATTGTTGGCCATAAACCTCATCGAGGTTGCCTCGTTGCTTGTAGAGGAGTGCCTTATATTTGCTTTGCTTGACGATGCAAACAGTGGCAAGGCATCATAAACAATTAGATCGTTTTGGCCACAAATTGAAACTAAATACGCCGAAGCATTGCAGTGCTGGTTGCATATATATTTTTTATGGCCCGTCTCTCCTCATCGAATTTCAAAGACAAACAATTGACTTGTCATGCGACATTGTGTTGCGTTGAACCCAAAATCCCAAAGCTGAATTCCAAGGGGACGAAATTCTGTGGGGATGGGAAAGTCCACGCAATCGGCTTATAGCCCCTTCCACTCACTGCTTTTCACTCGTGACATTTTTGCGGTTTTGATAACAATGGTTTTCTATTTTTTCGCCCCCTACTAATCGCCATGCAAAAAAAGCAGCACTAGCGACAAATGCGAACCATTGCGGAACGCGTCATTTGAAAAAATCAACAATTCTGTCAGAATAGACAGGACGTGCAATTGGTTGTGGGATGGGGCGGTGTGGGGAATCTTGCGAGCCGTTGTTAATGGCAATTAAACCTGCTGGTCTTATTTGGAAAAAACCACACAAATAAACGGACAAAAGGAAATCATAAATAAATTACTTTGTACCAATTATGTATGTCCTAAGGCATTTAAGAGAATTTAGGTGGATCTACGTTAATTTAGGTTTGAAAGGCCGAACAAGAAGACTAGTTAATACACTATAATGGGGGACACTAAACCTTAAGAATCTACCTTTTCTTTTCATTTTACTATTGGTAATATATTCCTTTTTCTACAATTTAAACCTACAATGCTTGAAGTTTTTTGTGTGCACATTGTATAAGTTGTTCTCTATATATGTATATAACTTACCCAGCAATTGTCGAAAAATTTAATCTCAGATTCGAGGATTGGCGCTTGGTGATTTCGTATAACCTTTAAAAGACAAATAAAATTACAAATTTGTTTCACGTTAAATTTGGAGAGTTTAATTGTCCTGGACGAGGCGGTTAGACACATTACCAGATTGATTCAGCAAGTACCACCGGAATCGGCAATCCTTAAACCAAGTCTTTTAAATACTTAACCATTTTGCTTAAAATTATGTCACACTTACCGAACTTTTATAAAACTTTTATATTTCACTGATACTGCTGCTTGACCTTCTTTTTTGCAGGAAAAACACTTTACAATTTTAAAAAACTTGTAAAGGACTAAAATTACAAGTTAGAAAAATACTGTTTAAAATAAGAGAACTAACTGGCTGTGATGTTTGTTTTAGAATGAATGTTAGTAGGTTAAATTCCAGTACCTTAATTTTTTGAGAAAAAAACCAAGTCATGGATTGCTTTGATCTTGAACCAAGGCCTACTAAGATGAATGATTTTAAATATTACTTTTTAAATTTTGAAGTAAGCTACTGCGTTAAAAAAATTGATTACAAAACTAAGTAATCGATTACACTAACGCATACTTTGTTAACAAAATTACTGAAATGTGTTATGCACCGATTAAAACGGGTTTTCAGTTTTTTTTATAATAATGAATCTCGGGAAATTGCTTATTTTAAGTTTAATCAGCTTGAGTTAGTATGCACTTGTCCTCCTAATGCTATCGAGCGCAAAGCAAATTTGGCGTAGGAGCGGGAGAAATTCCTAAACTTTCTCACCCACACCCACACAGGATGAAAGTGAGAGGCGGGAAAAGGAACTCAACCCCCGTCTGGCCGCCCCTGTGCAGTGCTGGGCACCGGCAGTGAAGGTAGACCAGTTGGAGCAGTGGCTCCCGATTGAGCCCGCAGGTGTTTGGGCACCACCCCTAACCGACTGTGGTTCACAAATGTGTATATTCTCAGATCGCAGGAAGCTCCTTAATTTGCCGAGATTTCGGAACGACTTGGACTACGCGACCGTACTTGGTGAGAAGAAAACTGTGTGTGTGTGTGTGTGTGTGTGTGTGTGTGTGTGTGTGTGTGTGTGTGTGTGTGTGTGTGTGTGTGTGTTGTGTTTGTATGAATAGTAGCCAAATGTCATTTTGAGTGATGCTCTTCGTTGGCATTGTCTACAATTTCGAGTTGATTGCCGGTAGCAGAGGCGAAATTCAACTGTGTTGGAATATGTAGTCCAGTGGTCGCTAACCACATTTGGAGTACATGGTTTCCAAATTTCTCGTATCCACAATAAATACGTTCATTTAAGCAAGTCAGCTGCATGTTAGTTAAACAAATCTACCCAATGAAGCTTAGGAGGCTTTACTATTGAAAGGGTATTCAAAAATCTTCATAAAGCTTAAATTGTAGTAAAATGCCGTGTTACTGGCAAATTGAAAATTTCATTATCGTTTCTATTTGTGATTGCCAAATGTTTTCCTGTTTCTTAAATAGTAGAAACATATTTGCTAGCAATTTGACATTTATGAGTAGTCAGTTTACACTTGCATTTATTACTGAGTTTTCCACTCCTAGTTTATTTAAGGTAGCTCCAAAATAAGAATACATTTGTTATGTCTGAGCGAATATACAAATATTTATCAAAAGCAACATGACTAATTATATTTCTGTTTGTAGTTTAGTTTTCTGTTTTCTAACATGTTTACATGGATGCTTTTGTTTACACCCAAAATTTACAAATATTTTAAGCAGCGTCGCCTTCTAATTAGGGATGAGTATTCCCTTACAACTTTCTCTACTCTCCTGAGCGAAGTAAATTATTTACTTAATTCCGACGACTGTGAAACTGGCAAATAGAATTTTCGAATGCATACATTGTTTGGTCAAGAAGGAGTTGCTGTTGCCTAATTTATAAAATGCACGACACTCCCTTACAACTATTTTCCATTCGCTGCCTTTGAAGGTAAGTGCAGAGCAAACATCATGAACATGAAAAATGGAAACGACAACGTCAACCAGACTTTTGAACATAATCAAGCAAGTATTAAAACAGATGCATAATATATAATGCAATCCCGTGTATTAAACGACTTTATCAATACCCTAATGACACCCCTTTTATGCCTTCAGTTAGAAACTGCCGTCATTTGTTCTTGGGTGCACTGCTTTTCTGCCATAAATATTTGCAAAGTGCTTGTAAAAAACAAAAGGTGGCAACAAAAAGATGGCATTCAAAGAGGGAGAGAAAGAGCAAACTGTTGTCGATGATGACCAAGATGGCGGTGGATAAGGGAAATAAAGAGAGTGAACGTGGTCTACGTTGATGGCCAATAACTTTGTTAAATGCTAGAGTCTGGGTATTGGTTTTTTATTTTTTGGTTTGGTGGCAGCATAAAAACTTTAACCATAAATGGAGCTGAAGAATTTGAAGAGCTTAACCCCATTGAAAGCGAATTAACGAAAGAAGCAAAAGAAAAAATTGCACAACATGTCGAGGGTGGAGTGCGGTGGGGTGCCCTTCACTCAATAAAGCTCAGTCAAAATCTATAATTGCCCAAACAATCACCAATCAAAAATTCTCTTGCTTGGCTCATAAAATATTGGCTCAGCATAAGCACCAATAGCCGTACCCGCTCCTCCTGTTCCTCAACCTACAATGGATTGCCATCGTGGTTCTTGTAGTCTTACATTTCGTCTTAGCGCGAGGCTATAAAATTTAATTTATTTGTCTCTAATAATTTCCCATGGCAACTGTTTGTTCTGGCTTGTTGATTCAGAATATTGTAATACCTATAAATAGAAGCCGGGCGTTTAAGGCAGCAGGTAAAGGGGAAAAATGCGAGTCCCATGACCAAGCACTGCTAACAAAGGTAATCTTGGAAAATGAGGATAGAATTTCGCTGAATATATCTCTTTTATAGGGTATCGATTTGGTCCATGTGGCTATATTCGAATTAAAATATAACTCTTGTTATTGATGCCTTGAGCTTTCCCTTGAGCTCTTTGGTGTATGTGAAGCAACAAGATGATGGCAAACACCCCCCCTAACACACCAACGACTACATCCTACCCCACCTCCGTCTTAGTCTTCCATAACTTGATTTGCCTTGCGTGCTATTTTGAATTGAGTTCGAGTTGGTGGAACGCTCGTAAAGTTGGGTCCACTTAAGCGCAATTGTTGGCCATAAACCTCATCGAGGTTGCCTCGTTGCTTGTGGAGGAGTGCCTTATATTTGCTTTGCTTGACGATGCAAACAGTGGCAAGGCATCATATCGTAAACAATTAGATCGTTTTGGCCACAAATTGAAACTAAATACGCCGAAGCATTGCAGTGCTGGTTGCATATAATTATAAATCCATTTCCTTTATAACTGAAAAAAAAGAAAATATTGGATCTATCGAACTCGAATGAAACGGTCTTTATTTAAAGAATGCGTCTTAAGAACTAACTTATCATTATTCATACAATTATGTTTACAGTTCGGTTAGAAAGCTTTTGATGTTTACAATTATGTTGAAAGTTCGGTTAGAAAGCTTTATGTTAGTAGTGGGAGCTTTTGATTGGATGATATCTTGATCTGGACTTTGATTGGCTTATTGATTTCGCCTACTAAGCGTTCTCACGCTTGGAAGATTTTTTGGGGACAGATTTGTTTATAATGTTGAGTTCTCACGCTGGAAGATTTTTTGGGGACAGATTTGTTTATAAAGTTTTGTTTAGTCTCGGTTGCAGTAAACATCCGTTTTGTAGACTAAGAAAGGGGCGAAGTTATGTGGGTGGATGGAGAGGCGGATATGTTACTCCCCCAACACGTAGAAAATAGCCTGTGCTCAGGCGGGAAATACAGGGTATAGACTTGGCAGTGCTTGCGGTGTTGCAAGTGAGATTTCTTGGGATGGTGAAAGTTCATGCAAAACGGGATTGTTAAAAGCTGAGTCACTTGGTTGTACAAAAGTTTCATTCTTAATTTGTGTAATAATTATTTTTTTTGATATTGACTTAAATTTATAGATAAGATATAAGGTTAAACTTATTAGTGTAATTACAAATGTTGTTGTAGTTTTTATGTTGAATATTTTGTTATAAGCAGTTTTTTCAGAAATGATTTGTTTAGTGTGGATGTAAGAGATTGGTTCTAGTTATAGTTATATTATTTCCTTCTATGAATATTTTGTTCTGGTTACAATTTTGTTTTAAATTTGTTTTGGGCAAGTTCCAAGTTACGATAATATTGGGTTCTACATAACTAATTAGGTTTGTCTTAAATATTTTTGTGTATTTGCATTCTGCTGGTTTTTGTGTAATAATGCCAATTATACATTCATTTATTTCTTGTTTTTTGGTTGATTTTGCATAAATTTTATTGTCTTGAATATAGTAAGTTTCTTGAATATTTTCTGTCAAGGTGTTATTATTTTCGTCTGGATAGGCTATAATTTTAAATAGTGATGTTTTAGATATTTTCCTGGGTATATGTGAAATTATGAATATTTCATTCGTGTCTGATTTTAACCAAGTAGATGTTTTTATGTTTAAAAGTTTTTCTGTATTATGTTAAATATTTCTTGATGATTTAAAAGTTTTGGATTGAATATACCTAATCTTGTCAACTGCATTCCTAGTTCTATGTCTTCTATGTAAAAATGCTCTAAATTGAACATTAGTAGGTTTAATTTTTTGTCTGCATCTTGATTAAGAGTAAGGTTATTCAGGAGTTCTATATTTTTGTTGACTGCTTCGATAATATGATTAAGTTCATTATTTTGGGCGCTATTTGCTGATAGACTATCAATTTTTTGTTCAAGCTCTTCTTTATCATTTTGATCTAAAGTGCCGAAAAGATATTTATGTGCTGTACCTATTATGTTAATAAGTCCTCGCTTATTTCTCTTTATTATTTTTATGCCGTTCATTTCGCGATTTAGTTTTTCAACTAAATAGTGAATGTGGACCTTGTTCTTAAATGGTTCTGACTGCTCTATTAGGTTGTTGTAGGTGTTTTGTAAGTTGGTTAAATTTACAGTTAGGTAATGATATTCGAAATCTGAGGGTAAATCCATGGTTCCTGTTTTGAATACAAGATATCCATTAGGTGCCTTTATGGGATTAATTTCAATACTTTGATTATGCGTTGAGTGTACCATTGATAAGAGTAGAAATAGTAATGTTGGGATTTCTGAAATTAATTAGTATATTTACTTTGATGAGTTTTCTTTTTCTTTTTAAATTTTGATTTGTAGTGTGTTGTTTGTCTACCTCGGTTTGTTCCAATATAATGTTTGTCGTCAACTTGGGTAACTTCTCCTGTTTTCTTAAAGGGTGTTGTCGTTTTTGATCTAACTAAGGAGCTTGTTTATATTTTGTATTTATCTCAAAATCGTGCCTAATTTCATTTAGTTTATCAATTTGTTTTACTTTATTAGCTTGCGTATTATAAAGAGGTGTGCCTGCGTAAATAAAGATATCCGCTGGTGTTCTGTTTGTCGTTAGATGTTTAGTCTTATGGTTATATGTGTAAAGGATAGTTTCAAATTTAGTTTGTCTTCTATGCTAGATTCTGCATTAATAATTCTTAGTTTTTCGTTTACGGTTCTGTGAAATCTTTCCACGTCTGAAACGCCATTTTTGCTCGATGTTATACTTATATTAACGTTTTCTGAGTGTAGCCAATTTTGAAGTGCTATACAAATAAAGGCTGAGTCCTTATCTGCTTTGATTTCTGAGGGTTTACCCATATCGTTAAAAATTTTTATGATTGCCCTTTTTGTTTCAAGCCAATCTCGACTTTTAACTTCGACTAAAGTCGCGTACTTTGAGTAAATATCTATAAAATAATATACAAGATAAAAATTGTTGGTTGTCGATTAAATAGAAATCCATCACGTATTTTTCTCTAGTGTTAAATATCTCTGGGGTGGTTTCAAAGGTTAATTTAGTATTTCGATTTTCTGATTTCGATAAATTGCATATATGGCATTCATTAATGAAGTTTTGAATTAGTTTTTGATAGTCTGGATAATAGTATTTCTCTTTAAACCAGTTTTGAGTTTTAGTGATACCTGGATGAAGTAGTGATTTATGGTTCTTTAGTATAATTTCTTTGAATTCTGCATAAGTAGGAATGTCTTTTAATTTGTAAGTGGTTCTTAAAGTTGTTTGGCTGTCCGGACTAATTATTTCAAGATAAGCTTCCTGGAGTGTTTGAAAATCTAAGTCGTTTTCGATGTAAAGTGCATTGTTTTTTGAGCATAAATATTTTTTGATAATTTCTTTAGCAAACTGATTGGTCATTTCCACATATGATATTTCTATCTTAGTTTTGTGAAAATAGTGAGAAACATTAATTTTATTTTCATTGCATTTAGTGAATTCTATTTGACGGTTGTAGAAATTTAGAGGTTTTTCTGAAATGGCTATTAGGTTTTCATTATCTTCTTGAGCACTATGTACTGTGGCTCTAGAACTACTTGTTTCTTCACCTAAAAGATTTTCATCTAGTTTTATTCTAGATAGGGCGTCTGCCACGTAATTTTCTTTTCCTGGTAAGTACTTTATTTTATAATCGAATTCGTTTAGTTTTATCTTCCATCTCTGTAGTTTCATGTTAGGTTCTTTGATATTTTCCAACCATACAAGGGGTTTATGATCACTTAGGATCTCAAAAGGTCTGCCGAAGAGGTATGGTCTAAAATATTTGGTTGCCCATACCATAGATAGTAGTTCCTTTTCTATGGCTGAATAATTAAGTTCATGTTCATTGAGTGTTCTACTAGCATAAGAAATAGGTCTATGGTCCTGTGAGATGAACGCACCTAAAGCTATTTATTTATTTATCTAATTGTAGTTTTAGATTAGCGTTGCGCAATTTTGCAAAGACTCTTTTTAGTGATGCCAAATGTTCTTCTAATGAGGTGGAATAAACAATTATATCGTCTAAGTAGGCTAAACAATCTTTATAGATTAGGTCTTCTAATAATTTATTTATACACCATTGGAACGTGGCTGGTGCATTTTTCAGCCCAAATGGCATTCGTGTGTATTCGTAATGACCATGTTTAGTGGAAAATGCGGTTTTTTCGATTGATTTGGGATAAATTTGGATTTGATGGAATCCTTTGGCGAGGTCAATGGTTGTGAAATATTGACATTTTCCAAGTTTGTCTAATATTTCATCCATTACCGGTATTGGGAACTTGTCATCGATAGTGATCTCATTTAGACTACGATAGTCAATTACTAAACGGAACTTTTTTTCCTTGGATGCGTCCTCTTTTTTGGGTACAATCCAGATTGGAGAACAATAGGGTGATTTTGATTTTCGTATGATTCCTTGTTCTATCATTTCATTAATTTGTTTATTGACTTCTTCGTCAAAGATTTGTGGGTATTTGTATGGGTGTTTGTATATTGGGTCCTCGTGCTTGGTTCTGATGTTATGCTTTATGGTACTAGTAAAGGTCAAATTTTCATCTTTCCTATACTGGATATCGCTAAATTCATGCAATATTTTCTTTAACTTTTCTACTTCTTCTGAATTTAAGTGATCGAGTCTAAATTCGTTTTTTTCCTCGATACTGTTATTTATTTCTTCTGTGAACGCTTCATATTTGAACTCTGGGGGGAGGATAAGGTATTGATTTTTCTTTTCCTTCTTCTTTATTAGTGAATTTGAAATAAAATTTATGATTTGATAGTGTCACACTATTTTCTTCATAGTTTATAACGGCTTGACATGCTTTGAGATATTTTCTACCTAATAGTATGTCGTATGTTGATGAAAATGTATGGCAATAAAATTTTTGATGGTTGGGGCAAAGTTTGCTTGGTGCAAAAGATACGCTTTTATTAAGCTCTATTATTCCTTTTATTGTTTGGACATTCAAATTTTCTGAGGTTTCTGGAAAATTGAAATAATTTTTGTTGATAATATTTATTGAAGAGCCTGTATCTATGACGCACTTTAAGGGGATGTTATTGATTTTTAGTTGGATATAGGGGTTTGATTGGACGTACTCGGTTGATCTGTTTGGTTCATTGGTTCTGTTTGAACTGTCTGATCCGAGGCTGATTGATGAAAATTTTCGGACCAGTCCATTCTATTCTGACCACTGGTACTTTCTCTTTGCCTTTTAGTAGGTTGATTTACCACGGGATTTTGATTCTTGGGTTGATTCTGAATCTGATGATTAAGTGGATTTCCCTGTCTGCCCTGATTAAGATTTTGTTGAAATTCTTCTCGAAGCTGTTGATTATTTTGGGGAGTAGGATTTGAATTATTGTATTGGTTGCTTTGCCTATAATAGGTTTGCCCTGAATTATTTTGGTTTGATCTGTAGTTTGAGTTTCCTGAAGTACTCTGATTATTAGTTTTGGGTTTCTCGGTGGAACTATTTTCATATTGGCCTTCTCTCTGAGCTACTTGCTTTAAATTAGACACTGTAGAAATATCAAATTTTGCTAATGTCATGTAAAGCTTGTCTGGTAATCTTTTGATAATAACATCTTTGATTGTGTTATTCATGGCATTTGTGTATAATACGGTGTTGGCCGCGTTGCCTTCTAATGCTAACTTATTTATTATAATGAATGACTTATGTTCTAAATCTTCAATAACTTACGAAGGTTTCCTCCAAAAAAAGTGTGGTATAGCCGTCGTAGTAGTTCTTCATAAGGCGTTTGCACCTTATATTCGCTGATGAGGGCGGCCCGCAACTCGGTCCAATTGTTGGCTTGCGATAGTTGTGATGTCCGTTGTGCTTCTCCAGTGAGCTGCATCTCTATAGTGCCGTACATCAAACTGTGTTGGCGGACGTCCCTCGTCGGGTACAGTTGTTAAATATAATCAACTCTCCGTATAAACGTGCTCAAGGTCGAAGCGTCACCATCGAAATTGGGCAACTGTCTAAGCATAGTGAGTGCCTGGTTCAGGTGTGTTTCTTCTAGGGACATCTCGGATAATTTGTCCAACGTTGGAAAACAAAGAGTTCACAATCAAAGAAGGTTGTTGTTTTTATTATTTCCTCCAACACTGTACTTAAACTCCAGGATTCGATGTCGCGCTTTTGACTGCACGAAAGGTTCTTTTGCGGATAAAACGAAAAAAAAATTTTCGGGGGCTTTGGGCCTTAATTGCTTACGGCTCCTTATTATTTGAATTTTTTGCACAAAAGTCTCGATCACGGGCCAACCTCAGATTTAATATCTATAACGGTGGCTTGACACAAGTTTCGCACATTTAATTATTTAATGGTACACAAAAGGTCTGGTTTATTAGGCAACCTTAGATTAGATATCCGTAACGGTCGCTTATACACAGGTTTTGCACGCACTAAATATATTTCGTTTTATCCTACCGACTGCGCCAATTATAAATCCATTTCCTTTATAAGTGAAAAAAAGAAAATATTGGATCTATCGAACTCGAAAGAAACGGTCTTTATTTAAAGAATGCGTCTTAAGAACTAACTTATCATTATTCATACAATTATGTTTACAGTTCGGTTAGAAAGCTTTTGATGTTTACAATTATGTTGAAAGTTCGGTTAGAAAGCTTTATGTTAGTAGTGGGAGCTTTTGATCGGATGATATCTTGATCTGGACTTTGATTGGCTTATTGATTTCGCCTACTAAGCGTTCTCACGCTTAGAAGATTTTTTGGGGACAGATTTGTTTATAATGTTGAGTTCTCACGCTGGAAGATTTTTTGGGGACAGATTTGTTTATAAAGTTTTGTTTAGTCTCGGTTGCAGTAAACATCCGTTTTGTAGACTAAGAAAGGGGCGAAGTTATGTGGGTGGATGGAGAGGCGTATATATTACTATATATATTTTTTATGGCCCGTCTCTCCTCATCGAATTTCAAAGACAAACAATTGACTTGTCATGCGACATTGTGTTGCGTTGAACCCAAAATCCCAAAGCTGAATTCCAAGGGGACGAAATTCTGTGGGGATGGGAAAGTCCACGCAATCGGCTTATAGCCCCTCCACTCACTGCTTTTCACTCGTGACATTTTTGCGGTTTTGATAACAATGGTTTTCTATTTTTTCGCCCCCTACTAATCGCCATGCAAAAAAAGCAGCACTAGCGACAAATGCGAACCATTGCGGAACGCGTCATTTGAAAAAATCAACAATTCTGTCAGAATAGACAGGACGTGCAATTGGTTGTGGGATGGGGCGGTGTGGGGAATCTTGCGAGCCGTTGTTAATGGCAATTAAACCTGCTGGTCTTATTTGGAAAAGACCACACAAATAAACGGACAAAAGGAAATCATAAATAAATTACTTTGTACCAATTATGTATGTCCTAAGGCATTTAAGAGAATTTAGGTGGAGCTACGTTAATTTAGGTTTGAAAGGCCGAACAAGAAGACTAGTTAATACACTATAATGGGGGACACTAAACCTTAAGAATCTACATTTTCTTTTCACTTTACTATTGGTAATATATTCCTTTTTCTACAATTTAAACCTACAATGCTTGAAGTTTTTGTGTGCACATTGTATAAGTTGTTCTCTATATATGTATATAACTTACCCAGCAATTGTCGAAAAATTTAATCTCAGATTCGAGGATTGGCGCTTGGTGATTTCGTATAACCTTTAAAAGACAAATAAAATTACAAATTTGTTTCACGTTAAATTTGGAGAGTTTAATTGTCCTGGACGAGGCGGTTAGCCACATTACCAGATTGATTCAGCAAGTACCACCGGAATCGGCAATCCTTAAACCAAGTCTTTTAAATACTTAACCATTTTGCTTAAATTTATGTCACACTTACCGAACTTTTATAAAACTTTTATATTTCACTGATACTGCTGCTTGACCTTCTTTTTTTGCAGGAAAAACACTTTACAATTTTAAAAAAACTTGTAAAGGACTAAAATTACAAGTTAGAAAAATACTGTTTAAAATAAGAGAACTAACTGGCTGTGATGTTTGTTTTAGAATGAATGTTAGTAGGTTAAATTCCAGTACCTTAATTTTTTTGAGAAAAAAACCAAGTCATGGATTGCTTTGATCTTGAACCAAGGCCTACTAAGATGAATGATTTTAAATATTACTTTTTAAATTTTGAAGTAAGCTACTGCGTTAAAAAAATTGATTACAAAACTAAGTAATCGATTACACTAACGCATACTTTGTTAACAAAATTACTGAAATGTGTTATGCACCGATTAAAACGGGTTTTCAGTTTTTTTATAATAATGAATCTCGGGAAATTGCTTATTTTAAGTTTAATCAGCTTGAGTTAGTATGCACTTGTCCTCCTAATGCTATCGAGCGCAAAGCAAATTTGGCGTAGGAGCGGGAGAAATTCCTAAACTTTCTCACCCACACCCACACAGGATGAAAGTGAGAGGCGGGAAAAGGAACTCAACCACCGTCTGGCCGCCCCTGTGCAGTGCTGGGCACCGGCAGTGAAGGTAGACCAGTTGGAGCAGTGGCTCCCGATTGAGCCCGCAGGTGTTTGGGCACCACCCCTAACCGACTGTGGTTCACAAATGTGTATATTCTCAGATCGCAGGAAGCTCCTTTATTTGACGAGATTTCGGAACGACTTGGACTACGCGACCGTACTTGGTGAGAAGAAAACTGTGTGTGTGTGTGTTTTTTTTTTTTTTTTTTTTTTATTTAAATTTTAACGCTTAACTAACATAAAACATAACATATAAGAACAAAATTTGATTCGGTGTGGTAAAAAAGCGGGGTGCTGACTTCTCCGGAACTGCTAGTGTGCATTGCGTCGAAGAGCCGTGCACCTACTATAGTCCTGACCTAATCTGTTCTTGCCTCCGTTGCACTCTCATGACCTTTGCTGCAAAGTCGTTTACTGCCGTCCAAATTTCCGCGTCACCTAGCATCTTTCTCACCAAATTGGAGGGTGTGGCCCTCTCACCTAGCATGGTGTTTAGGGATCTCCTTTCAGCGTCGTATCTCGGGCAGTAGAAGACAACGTGTTCAGCGGTTTCGGAGATGCCGCTCCCACAACAGCTGCACTCGTCTGTGGTGTCGTGCCCGAAGCGTTTTAGGTAGCTTCTGAAGCAGCCGTGTCCGCTCAGTATTTGCGTCAAGTAAAAGTTTACTTGCCCATGACGCCTCTTGATCCACGCCTCAATGTTCGGGATCAGTTTCCAGGTCCACCTGCCCTTGGTGGAGGCATCCCAGCGGCTCTGCCATCTAGCGAGGCATCCATGCCATTGCGAGCTGCGCTCCGCTTGACGTGCTGGTGCGTTTGAGGTCTCCTCTCGGCGACTAAATATGCCTTCTGCCATTGATACTTGCTCGGCTATAGGCATCAGTCCCGCTATAACCAGGGCAGCTTCGTCCGAAATAGTGCGAAAGGCACCACAAACACGAATAGCGCATAACCGGTGTGTTGCCTCTAAGCCTCGTCTGTAGCTTTTAACTGTCATACCTTTGGCCCAGACAGGTGCTGCATACACAGCCGCAGATTTGACGACGCTTGTTAGCAGTATCCTCCTCCCTTGTTTCGGACCCCTCGTGTTGAGTAGTATGCGCGACAGGGCACGCGCCGATACAGCTGCCTTCTCGTTTGCGTAGGCTAGGTGTTCCTTGAAACTTAGCCTTGTGTCTATCATTACTCCTAGGTACTTGATAGCCCTTTTGAAGTAATCACTGACTCGCCAACTCTTATTTTGGCAAGCTCCACCTTTTGCGGCTGCTGACCAGCACCGCTTCCGTCTTGTGGGCTGCTAACGCAAGGCCTGCTGTCGAAAGCCAGTTGCCAACCTTGCTGATAGCTCTGTTGCATTGGTCTTGTGCTGCTTCGACTTCCTTAGCCACCACCACGAGTGCTACGTCATCCGCGAATCCGATTATGTGCGTATCGGGGTCAAACTCGAGTCGTAGAACGCCGTCGTTCATCACATTCCATAAGAGCGGACCGAGAACGGATCCCTGCGGAACTCCAGCTGACGCTACCTTCTCCATGACACCGTCATCTGTAAGGTACCGGATTCGCCTGTCTGCGAAGTAGCTACGTACACATTTGACCAGGTATTGAGGGACTCCAAAACCCAGTAAGCCATCTATTATCCGGCCCCATCTAGCGGAAATAAACGCATTTTTTATGTCCAGTGTCACCACCAGACAGTATTTTTTGGAGCCGCCCCTCCATCTGCTACCCGCTATTGCCTCCGAGGCGATGTCTACCACTTTGTGGATGGCATCTATCGTTGACCTGGCTCTCCTAAATCCATATTGCTGATCTGATAGGTCCCCACCGGCAACTATGGCTTTGTTAAGACGCACGCTGATGATATACTCGAGAACTTTGCCGGCTGTGTCTACGAGACAGATTGGCCTATACGAAGACGCCTCTCCGGGAGGTTTTCCTGGCTTCGTAAGTAGCACAAGATCCTGGATTTTCCATCTTTTAGGAAAAGTGCCCTCGTGTAAACAGGTACTGTACATCTTACAGAAAGTGGCTGGGTGAAGTTCGGCGGCCAGCTTTATCGCTTTGTTCGGAATACTGTCCGGTCCTGGGGCTTTGTTCATCTTAAGTCTGCTTATGGCTTGAGCTAACTCTGAGGTTGAACACTCGTCGGACATCAGGAAAGGCTCGTTAGATTGCTGCGAATGATTGGCTATCTCCAGGATGTTGGGAAATAGGGCATCGACTATATTCCGCACCAGAATTGTGTCTGTCGGGGGCGGTGTTCTGTTCGCGTGCAGGCGCTTCACAATGATCTGGTATGCTTTACCCCATGGGTCCTGCTCGGCAGTATCGCATAGCGACAGAAAACATTCACTCTTAATGCGTCTGATCTGATTTTTTAGCTCCTTTCTCCGTTGCTTGTATGCGAGCTGCAAGCAGAGGAAGTCCGCTGACCCTCTAGCCCGCTGGTACAGCCTCCGGGCCCGGTGACATGCGCGACGTGCTTCGGCGATTTGGTCATTCCACCAGCACACTGGACCATGGTGGCGTTTGTACGGCTTCCTGGTAGACTTACTTGGGTCGCACGCCTGTTCAACCGTTGACATAATAAAGTCGACCGTCTCTTCGGCGCTACTTGTCCTGGCTGTGTTCACTCGACTTAATACCCTACAGAAACTGCTCACGTCTAGACTCTCAGTCTTATAGGCCCTTTTTAGAGTGGGCTGATTATGATTATGAGGGGCTTGACCGGGGCCACCTACATCATATACTAAAGCTTCATGGTCGCTTGCGGTATATTTGTTGCTTAATCTCCAGTTGGCTGTTCTGGCGATCGATGTGCTCGCAAAAGTCAAGTCGACAATTGACCCCACTCCGGCCCTCCTAAACGTATGTTCTGCTCCCACGTTGAGCAACTCGATGTCTAGAGATGCAAAGCACTCAAGAAGCATACGGCCGCGCGAGTCAGTGCGACTACTGCCCCAATCTATGGCCCGTGCGTTGAAGTCGCCTCCGATGACCAATTGCCGGTAATCTCTGGCATCGCATACTATGTTGTTTAATGTGCGACAGAAGCTTTCTATAGGCAGGCTGGGAGCTAGGTAGCAGCTATACAGCCAGTTGTTACCTACCCTTGCTCTGACAAAGCCCTCAGAGGAATAGATATCGTCTAGACGCAGTGTGCTAGCTCCACATAGCCATATTGCTGCCTTGCCGGAGGTGTCTGATATCCATGTTGCCTGCTCCTTATGCTAGGGTTCGCTGAGTAGTGCGACGTCAACAAGATCTTCTCTCACCGTCTGGTTTAGCAAATCCTGAGCTGCGATGCAGTGATTCAGGTTGAGCTGGATAAACCTTAGTTTCGTCATTTATGTTTGTTCTGCGTCCTCCTTCCCCATCTAAGTGGGCACTTTGAACTGCATGGTGTCTGGTGTCGCTCTCTCCGTTAGATCGGCAGAGGTATCATGACGGGGCCTCGCCACAGTCCGCTGCTCTGTGCCCAGGTTCTCCGCATCTAAAACAACAGTTCGATCTATCGACTGTGTTGCTACAGTTGGTTGCTATGTGACCAAACTCCAGACAACGATAGCATTTCATGGGAGGGTCTTCGATAGCCTTAACTCTGCAGCTGTTCCAGCCGACTAGTAGCGGGCGCCGTGATGATCGCTGTGAAGGTTCCGTTATAGCTAGGCTTCAGGCTTCTAACGGAGCACGACCCAGCCTCGATATCGGCTTGATTTTCGATGGCCTCCAGGATGTGGTGAGGCTCCACCAGATCGTCCAAATCCCGGATTATCGCCGATTTCATGGGCGATAAAACCTTAACACCGGCCTTGTCGCCAAGGACCTGTAGGAACTCGTCCTTTAGAGACTGGGGGTTAGGGCAGTCACCTCCTAGTTCCAATAGCAGCTTGTTTTTGGCAGTACGGCGCACTTTGCGGACGTTTCCCTGGGCATGCTGCAGTTGCCCGTCGCTGCGTCTTGTGACCAGTGCAAGCACGTCTCTATAGCTCTGACCGTTGCTGGGCTCTATCAAGATGGCTTCCGGACGCTCTTTATAGCGTTTTGGTTGCTTATTCTTGATCCTCTTGGCTCCCACTAGTTGCCAGTCGCTGGCCTTGCCTGCCTCGGCAGTATGGATGCTGCTAGGGGCTTTTCCACCAGACTGTTGCAACTGCTGCATGGCTTGTTGTTGGAATCTAGGTAGATTGGCTTGACTCTGATGTTGTTGTGGCTGCTGAAGCCTGGGTGTCTTCTGACGCTGCTGTGCCTTCCGCAGATGCTGGCTCGCCGCCTGACGATTTACTATCGGTAAGCGTTCAACTGGAGACGTTTGGCAATGCTTGTCCCGCTTCGATGGCGAGTTCGCGAGCTCGGTCTGTTGCTGCCTGCTCACTCGTTAGGGTGGAGATTTGCTACACGTAGCACATACGACTGGCAATGTCGGAATCGGCCCTTGGCTTTGCAACAGAGCCCCCACCGCTGCGTGCAGTTCTTGCAGCCTTGCTACCTTCTCTCTGAACTCATTTGTGATGCTGCGGTTAATTTTCCCACTAGCATCCTTCTCTCTGCTGTAATGTGTAGCAATTGAGGCCAGAATATGACCCATTTCTTCTAATTCGCTGCAAGTAGATCGCAACTGCCCCACCTTGCTTTTTTTCGTGCCAGCCCCGTTTTTGGCTGCCTGGCCATCGTCTTCCTCGGTCCCAACAGATGGGCTTCTCTGCCTTTTCGGCGTTGCATCGTATGTTTCTCCTGCTACGACCGCGCCTGATGCTGCCACTAACGCCGATGAGGCGGGAACACCAGGTCCTGCCGCATGTTGACGGCGCGGTGGCGGCGTCCTTTTTAACATTGCCTTGGCCGCGTATTATTGGAGGCAATTTCCCTCGTAGGGCAAGTATTTCCTCTTGCCTTAACGCTAGGAGTTATGCCGCTCCAACTCTGCGGCGACGATGAACAATTGCCCCCTTTTAACGGCGCCAGACAATGAACAATTAGCGTGGAAAATTTGAAATGCGCAAATTCAGGTAGAGTATGGCAGAAATTATATGGAAAATATAGAAGATATAGCAAATACTCTATGGGAATTTTAATTTAATTTTAGATAAACTATTTTAAAACAGTACAGTGGAAAATAAGATTTCCAAAGGTGGGGGCCGAACTCAGGGCTATTGCACTAGCGGCTGAAGCTCTCCCCCGACGCCAAGCAGACCGTTTGCCGCCGCGCGCCAGAACTCTGCTACTATCAGAGTGTCTGCTAAGACGAATAACAGAAACTGCCTGAAAGTATGCAAAAAAATCCTTAACAGCAGAGGCTTGAATTTTGGTCAGCTGTTTTGGGGGGTATGGGTGCTCCAGACAGGTGCTGTTAACGCATCAGTTTAATTATTTTCGATGTATGGCAAACCTGTTAGCAGCTGGTATTTTTCTGCGCGTGCCAAAGGAAGCACAGCACAACTGGTAAAAGTGAAAGTGAGAAAGTTCACCTCACCAATACCACTGGAGCTGCGGATGGGCGGGAGAAGAAGAATAACTCCCCCCTCCCCTCGGGCAGGCCCAGAAACAAGGACCCAGCGACCGGCAAAAAACGCTCTGGAGTTCGGAATCCCAGCCAGCAGTGATGGAATGGCGGACCAGTGGGCAACTGTGAGTAGGCACAAACACTGTAATACCGGGCGCCACCAAAACGACTTTAATTTCAGGTGATGACCGTTTAATATGAGATTTCTAACGCGGCGACAAGCAAGAGACCGCACTTCACTTTCGCACTTTTTCGCACCTCTGTGTGTGTGTGTGTGTTTGTATGAATAGTAGCCAAATGTCATTTTGAGTGATGCTCTTCGTTGGCATTGTCTATAATTTCGAGTTGATTGCCGGTAGCAGAGGCAAATTCAACTGTGTTGGAATATGTAGTCCAGTGGTCGCTAACCACATTTGGAGTACATGGTTTCCAAATTTCTCGTATCCACAATAAATACGTTCATTTAAGCAAGTCAGCTGCATGTTAGTTAAACAAATCTACCCAATGAAGCTTAGGAGGCTTTACTATTGAAAGGGTATTCAAAAATCTTCATAAAGCTTAAATTGTAGTAAAATGCCGTGTTACTGGCAAATTGAAAATTTTATTATCGTTTCTATTTGTGATTGCCAAATGTTTTCCTGTTTCTTAAATAGTAGAAACATATTTGCTGGCAATTTGACATCTATGAGTAGTCAGTTTACACTTGCATTTATTACTGAGTTTTCTACTCCTAGTTTATTTAAGGTAGCTCCAAAATAAGAATACATTTGTTATGTCTGAGCGAATATACAAATATTTATTAAAAGCAACATGACTAATTATATTTCTGTTTGTAGTTTAGTTTTCTGTTTTCTAACATGTTTACATGGATGCTTTTGTTTACACCCAAAATTTACAAATATTTTAAGCAGCGTCGCCTTCTAATTAGGGATGTGTATTCCCTTACAACTTTCTCTACTCTCCTGAGCGAAGTAAATTATTTACTTAATTCCGACGAATGTGAAACTGGCAAATAGAATTTTCGAATGCATACATGGTTTGGTCAAGAAGGAGTTGCTGTTGCCTAATTTATAAAATGCACGACACTCCCTTACAACTATTTTCCATTCGCTGCCTTTGAAGGTAAGTGCAGAGCAAACATCATGAGCATGAAAAATGGAAACGACAACGTCAACCAGACTTTTGAAAATAATCAAGCAAGTATTAAAACAGATGCATAATATATAATGCAATCCCGTGTATTAAACGACTTTATCAATACCCTTTTATGCCTTCAGTTAGAAACTGCCGTCATTTGTTCTTGGGTGCATAATTTTTTAATTTTGAGCTGCCAATTTTCTTAATTCCTTTGATCTAACGAAGCCGATGGACTCGTTTGAATCGATAGAGCATTGTCATTTGATATCGTGTATATTACATAACTGCAAACATAATTCATTTTAAAAATCGATTTACTCGCTGGACACCGAACTCGTTTATGAGTTTATTGTTTACGCTGCTTTTCTGCCATAAATATTTGCAAAGTGCTTGTAAAAAACAAAAGGTGGCAACAAAAAGATGGCATTCAAAGAGGGAGAGAAAGAGCAAACTGTTGTCGATGATGACCAAGATGGCGGTGGATAAGGGAAATAAAGAGAGTGAACGTGGTCTACGTTGTTGGCCAATAACTTTGTTAAATGCTAGAGTCTGGGTATTTGTTTTTTATTTTTTGGTTTGGTGGCAGCATAAAAACTTTAACCATAAATGGAGCTGAAGAATTTGAAGAGCTTAACCCCATTGAAAGCGAATCAACGAAAGAAGCAATTCACTCAATAAAGCTCAGTCCAAATCTATAATTGCCCAAACAATCACCAATCAAAAATTCTCTTGCTTGGCTCATAAAATATTGGCTCAGCATAAGCACCGATGGCCGTACCCGCTCCTCCTGTTCAATGGGTTCAACCTACAATGGATTGCCATCGTGTTTCTTGTAGTCTTACATTTCGTGTTAGCGCGAGGCTATAAAATTTAATTTATTTGTCTCTAATAATTTCCCATGGCAACTGTTTGTTCTGGCTTGTTGATTCAGAATATTGTAATACCTATAAATAGAAGCCGGGAGTTTAAGGCAGCAGGTAAAGGGGAAAAATGCGAGTCCCATGACCAAGCACTGCTAACAAAGGTAATCTTGGAAAATGAGGATAGAATTTCGGTGAATATATCTCTTTTATAGGGTATCGATTTGGTCCATGTGGCTATATTCGAATTAAAATATAACTCTTGTTATTGATGCCTTGAGCTTTCCCTTGAGCTCTTTGGTGTATGTGAAGCAACAAGATGATGGCAAACACCCCCCCTAACACACCAACGACTACATCCTACCCCACCTCCGTCTTAGTCTTCCATAACTTGATTTGCCTTGCGTGCTATTTTGAATTGAGTTCGAGTTGGTGGAACGCTCGTAAAGTTGGGTCCACTTAAGCGCAATTGTTGGCCATAAACCTCATCGAGGTTGCCTCGTTGCTTGTGGAGGAGTGCCTTATATTTGCTTTGCTTGACGATGCAAACAGTGGCAAGGCATCATATCGTAAACAATTAGATCGTTTTGGCCACAAATTGAAACTAAATACGCCGAAGCATTGCAGTGCTGGTTGCATATATATTTTTTATGGTCCGTCTCTCCTCATCGAATTTCAAAGACAAACAATTGACTTGTCATGCGACATTGTGTTGCGTTGAACCCAAAATCCCAAAGCTGAATTCCAAGGGGACGAAATTCTGTGGGGATGGGAAAGTCCACGCAATCGGCTTATAGCCCCTTCCACTCATTGCTTTTCACTCGTGACATTTTTGCAGTTTTGATAACAATGGTTTTCTATTTTTTCGCCCCCTACTAATCGCCATGCAAAAAAAGCAGCGCAACGCCACATATGCGAACCATTGCGTAACGCGTCATTTGAAAAAATCAACAATTCTGTCAGAATAGACAGGACGTGCAATTGGTTGTGGGATGGGGCGGTGTGGGGAATCTTGCGAGCCGTTGTTAATGGCAATTAAACCTGCTGGTCTTATTTGGAAAAGACCACACAAATAAACGGACAAAAGGAAATCATAAATAAATTACTTTGTACCAATTATGTATGTCCTAAGGCATTTAAGAGAATTTAGGTGGAGCTACGTTAATTTAGGTTTGAAAGGCCGAACAAGAAGACTAGTTAATACACTATAATGGGGGACACTAAACCTTAAGAATCTACATTTTCTTTTCACTTTACTATTGGTAATATATTCCTTTTTCTACAATTTAAACCTACAATGCTTGAAGTTTTTTGCGTGCACATTGTATAAGTTGTTCTCTATATATGTATATAACTTACCCAGCAATTGTCAAAAAATTTAATCTCAGATTCGAGGATTGGCGCTTGATTTCGTATAACCTTTAAAAGACAAATAAAATTACAAATTTGTTTCACGTTAAATTTGGAGAGTTTAATTGTCCTGGACGAGGCGGTTAGCCACATTACCAGATTGATTCAGCAAGTACCACCGGAATCGGCAATCCTTAAACCAAGTCTTTTAAATACTTAACCATTTTGCTTAAATTTATGTCACACTTACCGAACTTTTATAAAACTTTTATATTTCACTGATACTGCTGCTTGACCTTCTTTTTTGCAGGAAAAACACTTTACAATTTTAAAAAACTTGTAAAGGACTAAAATTACAAGTTAGAAAAATACTGTTTAAAATAAGAGAACTAACTGGCTGTGATGTTTGTTTTAGAATGAATGTTAGTAGGTTAAATTCCAGTACCTTAATTTTTTGAGAAAAAAACCAAGTCATGGATTGCTTTGATCTTGAACCAAGGCCTACTAAGATGAATGATTTTAAATATTACTTTTTAAATTTTGAAGTAAGCTACTGCGTTAAAAAAATTGATTACAAAACTAAGTAATCGATTACACTAACGCATACTTTGTTAACAAAATTACTGAAATGTGTTATGCACCGATTAAAACGGGTTTTCAGTTTTTTTTATAATAATGAATCTCGGGAAATTGCTTATTTTAAGTTTAATCAGCTTGAGTTAGTATGCACTTGTCCTCCTTAGTATCAATATTATTTTCAATATGGCCATGTACTGTTATCCTAGAAAACAATTACTGAGAAGTTGAATTTTAAGATTTCATTCAGTACTTTGTAGCCCAGCAAACCAACTCATATGTCAAAAGCGTAAAATCAAACTAGCCAACTTAGAAGATTGGAAATATGTCGTGGCTGATCGTCCTGAATTAAAACTTTGAAGTTGAAGATTTTACAATGTTTCAAGCTTGAACAGACAACTAACTATCTTTAAGAAAAGCTCTGCTGTAATACGTTGCCTAGAAAATGTGTTGCCGCCTCGGGCATAATTAAAAAACCACCAAAGTATCCTTTCTTTACAGCTATCTTTTGGCTCGTTTTCTGTTTTACTTTTCATGTTGTTGGTTTTTTTTTTTAATGCTTGCCCATGTCATATTCTTTTTTTTTTGTTTCTTGCTAGCATCCATTTTGCAGCCTTCACCCAACGGCAACATTATTTGACGTAACCAAAGTAATTTTAATTTCACTGCAGCACTGCGGCACTACAATGCACTCAACCAGGAGCAGCAGAAGACTATAGAGTAGAGTTGTGTCCCGGGGATGGAAAGGAAAAGTCTGGTTGCTTAAGCATATTGTAAATAGAGTGCATAATGAGCTGCGTTTGCTTTTCGCCCAGACTGCCAGGTGAAAAAAAGGAAACTAGGGAAAATGAGAAAACACAAAAAACTAAAAATGGGTAGAAACTTGAATGAGAAAATTGTGAGATGAAATGCATTGAACTACAAAATGGCGATACTTGGAGAATACTTTGTATTTCTAAAGGGTTCAACTATGGGGATAAGTGTTGGCAAGTTGGACGAACGGATCAAAAGCTGCTTCAAATAAAGTCTTTATCAAGAGTTGAGTTTAATTAGTTGTCTTGACAAAAGGGGTGAAGAATTTAATTCTTTAAAAACTGAAATAACATTACCTGTCAGTGGTATGCAAATTTGAGGATTACATTCGTTAACTACTGGAAATATTCGAATCGAAAAGTTTATCAGAAGCTTTACAATGTCTTTTAGTGCTTTATAATGAATAACCTCCATAACACTTGCCAAGTTTAGCCAAACAATTTACATTACAATTCTCGTATTTGTCGCTTACATATTCAGTAATGCCATAATTTCATTTAGTACCGCAATCAAGCAGTTGAAACTAAAAACTTAATTTTTTTTTGTTTGTTGGAATTTTGTCGAACAAATTGAAGGGATGATGGGTGAAATAGTAAACGAGGCAAGTGCAGACCTCTAACAATTTGGATGATACACTCGTCGAAAACACTAAAACTCCAACCCGAACTAGTTTTTGGAAGATAGAAAGATAGAAAAGATAGAAAGAGAGAGAAATAGAGATGTCCCATCACATATCCACAGATATATACATACAAGCACACAGAGTTGTGCATTCATCACCAGCCACATCATCATTTATACATTGTAGTCATATCTCTTTCTCTCTCTTCAATGCTCTGATGCTTCTTCTATCTCTTATATTTGTTGTTGATGATATACTGCTATAGTATACAAACATATATACAGCATAAAACTGCTGACATTTGTTGTTCTCAATTTAAAGGTTTACCCCACGTCCAGTTTCTTCTCGCTCCATTTGCTAGCCACCCGCAGAATGTTGCATATTTTGACAGAGCTTTACAATAACTGATTTAGAATTTGTTGAAATGAAATTATGTTGAATTGACAGTTTAAGGGATAAAACTAAAGCTCAGTCATTTATACATATATGTATGTATATATATTGTATAAGAGTAAACATAGTCGGTTTCTATTGAGGGAAAACCAGATAAAAAAAACATTTTCAGTTAAATCAGAACCAACCCTAATAACCTAACGCCAGGTTAATCAATCTGAATACAAAAAATGATTTGTTATGAATTTATTAGTCGTAAATTTTAAAATACAATTTAATATTGGCATTGGATTAATTAATCTTTTATGCTTTATTTTCAGGATAATTTTGGTTCGACCCAGAAACGTGTTTTAGTAATACCAATCAAAAATTTGTTCAATAATAAGTACTTTCCTAAATAATGTAGTCCTATTGCCATTTTCTACATTTTTTTGGTAGTGGAATTTGTCAAAAAAAGAATTTATATATTTTGCCTAGAAGTAGGCAGCATTATTTACTAGAAGTTCTGAATCCAGCTTTATATATATAAGCTAACTTTGTTCATACATTCCTCCAACTTCTGATATGATGATCTACATGCACCATGCAGATGCTTTGCGATCTATTTTTAGTCGTCTAAAAGATCGTGATTTTCTTTTAGTTTTTGGTGATTTTAACTTGCCCAATGTTTCTCGGCTTGTTGATGATAATCTATCCTTCTTAATTCCTTCGTCTCAACATGTTTTTCTTGATAGTCTACTTGAATGTCCGCTATATCAATTGAATTCTTTTCTCTTTTAAAAGAATGCTCGATCTTGTTTTTGTCTCGGATCCCACTGTTAGTGCTGTATCACAAACACAGCCCCTAGTGAAGCCTGAAGATCCTTATCACCCCACCTTTCTTTTCTCTTCTAAAAGAATGCTCGATCTTGTTTTTGTCTCGGATCCCACTGTTAGTGCTGTATCACAAACACAGCCCCTAGTGAAGCCTGAAGATCCTTATCACCCCACCATTGAAGTTACTATTTCTTACAATTCCGTTAATAATTCATTTAATAACATCTCAAATTCTCGTCGTAGATGTTTTCGTAAAACAAATTTCAATCTTCTTAACAGCCTCATTTTCTCTTTTGATTGGTCATTTCTATTCGAGTGCTGTGATATAGATTGTGCAGTGAATTTTTTCTACTCTGCTCTTAATTCTCTAATTGATAAATGCGTTCCTTATGTGAATGTCTCTACCGTTTCCAGTGCGCCAGTCTGGTTCACACGTAGGTTCTCTAATCTCCGTAACATTAAATCGAGATATTTTAAAAAATTAAAAAAAACAGGTTCGCGACTTGACTATGCAAACTATTGTGTAGCCAAATCTCAATTTAGTCTTTTAAATACACAATGCTACAATAATTATATCGTTCGCTGTAAGGTTGAATTTTATAAGAACCCCAAAAGGTTTTACAACTTTGTTAATTCCAAAAGACGCTCTAATTTACTACCTTCCACCTTCAGACTTAATGACCAGACTGCTAATAATAATTCAGATATTGCAGATATTTAAAAAGGTAGCAATTCGGATATTTCTAACTACCGGGGCATTGCTAAACTTTCGGCAATGCCTATGCTGTTTGAGAAAATTATTGCGTCTTCGCTTCAACACCTATCCAGATCCACTATTTCTCCTTGTCAGCATGGCTTCATGAAACGTCGTTCGTCGCTTACCAACCTTTTAGAATTGACTACCCTTGTACACCATGGCTTCCGTAAAAAGTGTCAAACTGATGTTATTTATACTGACTTTAGTAAGGCTTTCGATACGGTTGATCATTCTATGCTTCTCATGAAACTTAACATCATGGGTTTTTCCCCGAAACTATTGGCTTGGTTAAAGTCGTATCTTATTGGCAGAACCCAAAAGGTGTATTTTCGTTCCTCGATATCTAAAACTGTTCGAGTTACGATAGGTGTCCCCCAAGGCAGTCATCTAGGCCCACTGTTATTTACCTTGTTATACCCTTGCAGAGGGTATTATAAAATTGGTCAGATGTTTGTAACGCACAGAAGGAGACGTTTCCGACCCCATAAAGTATATATATTCTTGATCAGCATGAGAAACTGAGTCGATATAGCCATGTCCGTCTGTCCGTCCGTCCGTCCGTCCGTCTGTCCGTCCGTCTATCCGTCTGTCTGTACAAATCAACTTCACGCTGTCATCTTAAGAGCTATCGGAATGAAATTTCATTTTTGAGCTACTTTTAGCCGGGAGATAATAAAGTATGAAAATTGTCAGGATCGGACTACTATATCATATAGCTCTAGAACAAAATTTTTTGCAAAAATTGGAGTATCCCCATGAAATTTACCAATATAATAGAATTTGATATAAAATCTCAGATCCCAAAATTTGATCGGATAAACAGAACACAAGTTACAGTCAATACAAATCGGTTCTACGTCATCAGCAAATCAAATAGAGCACATGCACACGCACACACAGATGTAGCGCTACACGTATGTATGTAGGTGTATGCGTGTTGTGCTTTGCTTAAAAATTTGTAGTAAAGAGAGAAATAATTTGAATGTTTTGTTTGTGTGTTGTTGAATTGAGTTGCAAGGAAAGAAATTTCAAAATGTAAAAAAATTATTGCCAAGGACTGCAAGGGTATATAAACTTCGGCATTGCCGAAGTTAGCTTCTTTGATATTTTATAAATGATTTGCTCTGGCCTTGGCTCATTCACGCGTGCTCATGTTTGCGGATGACGTCAAGATTTGTTATTCATGTAATGATCCTTCTTTCCAACAGTACTTGCAATCAGATCTCGAGGCGTTCTGTGATTGGTGTCACGTTAATAAATTACACCTTAATGCCTCTAAGTGCTCTTTTATGACTTTCAGTCGTTTGTCGCCGTTCCTAGCTCAATACTCTATTAAGTCTGTTCTGTTAGATTGTGTACCATCATTCAAAGACTTAGGCGATATGTTTGACCCAAAACTTTCATTTAATGTTCATATATCTTCAGTTGTCAATAGAGCATGCAGTCTTCTTGGCTTCATTAAACGTTGGGCCAAAGAATTTGATGATCCATATGTGACAAAGGTTTTATACACTTCGTTAGTTCGTCCTAATTTTGAATATTGCTCGCCAGTGTGGAACCCTTAATATGATGTTCACCAGCGTAGTATTGAATCGGTACAGAAGCAATTCCTTAAGTTCGCGTTACGCGGTCTTAATTGGGACCCGAGTCTTCGCCTACCTTCTTATTCTGACAGACTTCTTCTCATTAATCTTCCTTCACTTTACAACCGTAGGCTCGTATTTGGCATTCTCTTTCTCCATAAACTAGTCAACGGTGAAGTCATTTCTACCAATTGGTAAATTACTAGATACGCTATATTTTTGTGTTCCGTCACGTCGGACCAGAAACTTTTTTCCTCTTCACCTTAGTAGATGTCTGACTTACTATTCTCTTCACGAACCTTTTCGTGTTCTTTGGCAATCTTTTAACAACCTTTCTCACCTTATTTCTCCTCATCTATGTGTCACTTCTCTTCACACTATACTTTTTAATTATCTACAGCGAAACCATTGATAATATTCAGAACTGGATATTTGATTGGCTGCAACTCATCCCTGATCACATTGGCTGTGAATCGGGGCATAGCTGGCACCTTGTTGCAAATAAAACACCTCCACCGGGTCGGGGATGTTTAGTTGTGCATAAAGCTAAGCTACCTTCGTATATTAATTATTATCTGTATTTTAGCTTAAGCTTTTTCGTCGACTGCTGATTTAGTTGACGTAAATAAATAAATAAATAAATAGTTGTAGGTGATTTTAATTTACCCGCTTTAGCATGGTCACTTACAGATGAATCTACCATGTTGCTGTCCTCTTTGTCACATGACTTTATTGATGGCCTTCTAGGCTTATCTTTATTCCAAGTCAATCCTGTCTTAAATTCTAATGGAAAATCGTTAGATCTTATTTTTGTATTGGATTCTTCTTATTGTGAGGGGTCTAGGATCGAACCATTTGTTCTTCCAGAAGACAAATTTCATCCTACATTAAATTTAAAAATTGATCTGCCCTTGCTTTCACCATTACTTGGTTCAAATGAGTTACCTCTAACTAGGTGCTTTCGTAAGACTGACTTTGTCAACCTTAATGAAAACATTACTACTACCGATTGGTCTTATCTGTACAACTGTAGAGATATGAACTCAGCTGTTCGTTTTTTCTATAATTCACTCTTTGATATTTGTGTGCCTCTTGGTAGGCTGGAGCGGCTTAAACCTCCCTGGTTCTCTCGTGAGTTACCCAATTTGAAAAATGTGAAGACACGATATTATAAGAAGTTTAAAAAAACACGTCGTTCATCAGATTATGATGCTTAATACACAATGCTATAAGAATTTTTGTCAGCGGTGTAAGTTTCAGTTTTCTTCTGACCCTAAACAATTTTATAATTTTGTCAATTCTAAACGTAAGACCTCTGTGCACCCATCTTTTTTGTCTTATTAAAATAAAAAAGCGAGCACTGATCAGGCAATTGCCGATATGTTTGCGACTTTTTTCAAAACATCTTATTCCTCAACGGAATATCAAGCAAGTCCTTATCATTTAAAAAAGACTAATTGAATTTTCAATCCAGTGTTTAATGAAAGTTCTATTCTTAGCGAACTTAAATTAGTTAAACCTGTTTATTCTCCGGGGCCAGATGGTATTCCTGGATGTGTACTCAGGTTCTGTGCAAACGCATTATGTAAACCCATTTTAAAATTGTTTCCATTGTCTGTTGAATCTTCCTCTTTTCCATCTATTTGGAAGGAGTCGTATATCATTCCTCTGCATAAAAATGGCAAAAAGTCCGAAGCCGCTATCTATAGGGGTATCTCAAAAAGCTTTTAGAATTTACATCAATAATTATCAAGGGGTTCAAAAATGGTAAACAAACAGATGTCATATACACTGACTTCAGTAAAGCCTTTGATTCCGTTAATCATACCCTATTACTTTCTAAGCTGAGCGACATTGGGTTTCCACCCCTTTTCCTTTCTTGGGTTCGAGAATATTTAATAAATAGAAAACAGAAGATACTTTTTAAGTCTTCTTTTTCCGATTCCATTCCTGTGACTTCTGGTGTACCTCAAGGTAGTCATCTTGGCCCTCTGCTTTTCACACTGTTCATTAACGATTTTCCATCAGTCATTGTTCATTCGCGTGTGCTTATGTATGCTGACGATGTCAAGCTTTGTCTTACTTATAAAGATACAGATTCATTTAGTCGGCTACAATCTGATCTTAAAAACTTTCAATCCTGGTGCCAGTTTAATTTTCTAAATCTTAACACTACCAAATGTAAGGTAATGACTTTTTTCCTAACTCTCCTCAACTGGTCACTTATTTTCTAAACAATAGCAAGTCCTTATGATTTGGGCGTACTTATGGACCATAAGTTAAATTTTAACACCCATATTTCATTAAAAGATGGTCAAAAGAATTCGATGACCCCTATACAACTAAAGTTCTTTTTACTTTGCTTGTCCGTCCTATTTTAGACTATGGATCTTGCATTTGGTCACCTCAATATGAGTCGCACCAGATTAGACTTGAATCCGTTCAAAAGCAGTTCTTGCTATTTGCTCTTCGTGGCTTAAGCTGGGATCGCAATGTCAACTTGCCTTTGTATTCTAGTAGACTTCTCTTGATTAACCTTCCTTCCCTAACTAACCGTAGAATTATGCTTGGTGTTATTTTTATGCACAAGAACCTAATTGGTGATATCGACTCGCATGAGTTATTAGCACAGGTAAAACTGTCGGTACCATGTAGACGGAGTAGACATCCTTTGATACCTTTATCCCTTAGTCATTGTTCTTCTAACTATGCCTAACCTGCATGAACCTTTTAGGGTCCTCTGCTCTGATTACAAAATTCTATTCCCTGTAATCGGCTAGAGTTTTCTATTAATATGATTAAAACTTCTATCCTATCACATTTAGTTAATAGATATCTATAGTATTATTTATTTATTTCTTTGTCTGTCACTTGAACGTACTGCGCATAGTATCGTCAACGTCCGCTATTAAAAAAGAGTAGTCCGTATATCAGATGTATATTTTATATATATATTATATTCTATTGTGCACGCGGGGAAACGCGACCTCCAGTAATGAGAACGCTAATGTTAGGTTCCCACATTTTATGGAGAACCTACAGAATTGAACCTGTTTGTAGAATTATTTGCGGAACTGATTGAAAAAAGAGGGGATTTAAGTCTTGCTCTGAAGTGCAATTATTTCAAATCCGCATTAAAGGGGGAAGCGAGGAGCATGGTAGCTCATTTCATGAACTGCTAACCAAGCGGTATGAAAATAATCGTCGTGTATTTTTGAACAATTAAGTCGGATCGTTGATTTACCAATGATCAACAATGAATCCCCAAAAAGTGTTAAACGAGTAAATGACATAGTTAATGAGTCAGTTTACTTAATTAAAGTAAAAGCAGATTTGTACGATGAAGTTGACATAATATTTGCACAACTCATACTTCGGAAATTTGACAGAGAGGTTCTTCAATTGTATGAGAGTCAGATTAGAAAAACAAGGCAAATTGAAATGCTATCTGATGTCATGAAATACGTGGAGCAAAAATATTGCTTCTGAAGTGCCATGAGCAAAGAAGAGCAAAAACCGATACAACGTTTTTTAAAGTATGCAGAAATCTAAAATAAATGTCCGATTTGCAAAATTGCAGGGCACAAAGCGTATAAGTGCTATATGTTTAAAGGTTTGACACCTAGTTACCCGATCTTTAACAAACTCGGCGCAGTCATTAACAGATATATTTAACTGTCAAATGTTTAATTTGAAATCAATCGCATTAAAAGTAACGAAGTTATTGACAAAAGTCACTGATTTCGACGGATCGTTCCTATGGGAGGTATATGATATAGTCAACCGATCTTGACCAAATTTGGCACAGTCGTTTATAGTTACAATAAACTTATTCATATTAAATTTCGACAATAGCTTAAAAAGTAACGAAGTTATTGAGAAAAATCACTGTTTGTGACTTTGACGTTTGTATGGGAGCTATATGATATATGCCTAAGAAAAAGTGTCAAAGTCTCTGCAGTTTTTAACATAGTCATAGAGAGTGTCTTAGTCGAAGTTGTGAACCACAAGTATTTCTATTTTCTTTTCTGTTCATTTACTTTTTGATTCTAAACTTTTTTCGAACGTTATTGTTGTTGTCGTTTTTGTTTGCTGTGTCCTTTGCTTTTTGATTCGACTTTTTCGAGGCGCTTCATTTATTAAAATATATATGTACTTATACATATATACATACATATATAAAATTACATATACATATGTATGTATACACATACATACACATAAAATCTTTGCGTATTTTTTACTCAAAAGTACCTATTACGATTCATATGAATAAAGGAAAATATATATATATTATATATTATATATATATTTTTTTTGTTTTTTTTTTTAATTTAACTGGGTTCCTCCAATTTGCAATCTATCCAACAGAGGATAATAAGCAAATACCATGACCATACATTGACATGTGAGAATATTTAAAAGATGTTATGTGAGGAAAGAGTTATGTGAGGAAAGTGAAGAAAATCAGGTACGCTGACCCCTCATATATATATATACATATATATTTTATATAATATCTGTACCCATAAAATACATACATATAGTCATATATTCAACTTCCATACACTAAACCTTATAAATTTTTCGCACAAGCACAAGCAATAAAATTCGTTTTGTTCATCAAACTAAAATCAAAAGCGTGAGAACGCTAATTCAGCATTAAAATTCGGGCCAATCAAATCACATCAATATCGATCACGCTACTGAAGGGCTCACAAATTTAGTCTATAAATATAACTGTAAGAGATTTTGTACTTTAGTTTTAAGTATTCATCCAACGAATAAAGTCCCCGCTTTTAACTCAAATAAAACAATATCTTTTTTTTTCCTTTTGGAAAGACAAGATATATAATTGGCGCAGTCATTAGGATCGGTAAAAGTGAACTTGTTATTCTATCCGTGTGACACATAGAATTATTATCCGTGCGTTACATAGAATTAGTGAATAATCGCTATAAAATTCCGATCCGACATCAAGAATTTACGGGAACGCTCAAAAGTCTACAACAGTGAAAAATATTTACGCCAACTGTGCGCGGAAATATCAACTTTGTGTTGAAACCAACAAAAAAAAAATGTATATTCCAATTGTGGAACAAAAAAGCCAACTGTGTGCGGAAATATCAACTGTGTGTGTTACAACCATAAACTCCAATTGTGGAACAAAACGGCAACTTGTGTGCGAATAAAATAAAACACGTACAAAACATCACAAAACAAAACTAAAAACCAAAAATGGCCGAACTCACCGAAGCCCATCTCAATCAAGCACTGTCTTCATTAAGACAGGTGGCAAACTATGATGGAGCACCAGAGAATCTGACATCATTCATAAGGAGGATAGATTTCATCATGCACCTGTATCCAACCCATGACCTAAGGCAACATAACATATTGTTCAGCGCAATCGAGATGCAGCTCAATGGAGAGGCACAACGACTTTCGCAAATTGGACAAGCCAACAACTGGCCGGAACTAAGAACATTCCTCATCAATGAATTAAAGACGCAGACCCCATGTGAGGAACTTCTTCAACGCCTCACCCAACACAGCACCCACTATACAGGAAACCTTCGTAAGTTTGTAACAGAATTAGAAGATAAATCCTATATTATCACAGACAAGCTTAGTCTTGAAAACGAGACGGGTTATACGAGTACCCTGCAGTAGCCCTCTTTAATAATAATAATAAGGTAAATATTTACTTTAGCTACTCGAGATGTTGTTGGAAAATAAAAAAACGGCTAAAAAATCTGCAAAATTGAATTTTAGTGTTGGCTAACGCAATTATTCTAGGTTTTGATCTTGATTTTTGGCGCGTATTTTGAACAGTGTTTTTTTGGCGGGCAATTTAAGCCGTATTGTTAATTTCAATAAAGACTTAAGTCTTATTCAAATAAGACTTAAAATACTGATTGAAATATTAAGAACAAAAAAGAGTTAATTTCAAATTAAAAATATTACTTAAAAATAAGACTTAAAATACTGATTAAAATATTACAAACAAAAAAGAGTTAATTTCAAAATAAAATTAAAAATGAAAATTAAAATAAAATCATCAAAATGACGGATGATGAGTTGCTTGAATTTTTGTTTGCTCATGGAGCACTTTGAAGGACAGTAAATTGTACCTCCTGTGGTAAACCAGCCATTGACCAAGGAACTTAATTTCCGATGTCAAGTTAATACCGATTCGTACAGAATCGTCGTTAAATGTTAAATGGGTGTAAATTTATGTCAGGAAAGACACGATTTTTGAGCAATCCAAAGTCTGGGAAAGATCTGCTAACATGGAGCAGAAGTTCAATGTGGATGAGCATGGGATGTCGTTATTCGGGAGGTATACTTGTTACTGGGGGGTGAATTCGGGAAACGGAAATGAAGGCCAGCTCTGCTTGAGGTAATAAGGACCGTTACATAAAGCCAAACACTATAATTATGTCGGATCGTTGGACTGCGAAGGGGGTGCATCAAATCGTAACTTTGATCCCTAAAAGCACATACCCAAAACATTGCCCAAAGAGGAGGAACTAGACTGGTCCAAATCCAGAGCCACCAATTCCTCATCTAAGGGCAACAATTCCTTAAATGTGCCTGATTTGCAAATGTTTAATTTAGATGAACGTTTAAAAAACAATGGTTTTTTTTATTTTTTATTTCTCGCACATTACTTGTGAAAATGCTGTGCAGTTTGGGTACTTGTACCTTTTTCACTTTTCTGCCAATGACCAACTTCATCGTGCCGCACCATTTGATTAGGTTTCAAGCTTCGTTATTCTCTATATCGACAATATTGAGCCGAAAGTTGGAAGAACCACAAAGTTTAATTCGTAATACATCCTTGCGAACGCGTTTATATAAAAGCCTGGAATTGCTGACAACCAATTCTAGTAGATGGTGAAAAATACGAACGTACCACTTCTTGGTAAAAGTTTGTATCTTTCAATTACGCTGTCGATTAAATCAACGCCTTCCATGTACCTATTGTATTGTGCACCTGCAAAGGGACTGTCAATTTCAACATATTCTTTTTTGGCTTTGTTGAATCGACAAACTTTGTACTTGGGAAGTATCCCACTGTTGGCCAATTTCTCGGCCAGCTACTAAATTGTTTCCTAGTTAGGAGATTCGATGCTTCATAACTTCCTTTGCCTATAGTTCCACAATTTTTCCGAAAAGATTAGTCGACGATATTCCGTTTGTACATTTTATTGCGTTCGTCGCATTCGAGTTCTCATGGAACAGTAAATTCTTAAAGTTATATGCTACGAGAGAGAGCAATTCAAAGTACAATGTAAAGGGAAAAGTAAGAAAATCAGAATAATTAAATGAGTGAATTTAAATTCAGGATTTCTCCTCCAACAACCACCATAGGTGGATGGTAATGATATGATTTTATTTTCCAACCACGATGTTAGAGATATGTCAACACCGTCGAAATCTGCGACATACTCAACAGACATACTCTGTGGATGTTACATTAAAGTAATCAAGTGCATTGTTGTTTGGGATTCTAAGCTAAAATTGTTTAACCGCGAAATATTCAAAAGAGGCATTGAATTGAAATAATTATCAAAATAGAGTCGAAAATTCAGTTGCCTAGGCACTTCTCTGGTCATTCTGACAGGTAGACTCTATCAGAGTTTCAGAATACTTACATGCTAATAAGAATGTACTTTCAGCTAAGTCTAGTTACTTCCATAGAAAATTTGGAAATGCAGTCACTATATGAAAACTTATAAGAAATTTAGGATCTTGGGTATACAAAACTTAAAAGACTACACATTTATTTAATATCAAAATTCTGAGCCTGTTCATGATCAGAACTACATCCATGCTGAATCTAAAGCCGCCTTACACTTTAATTATTTACTGCATCGAGTAATCCGTTCCGCCATCAGCATTTCTATTTTCTTTAGCTAACTTTGGAGGCCTTGGAGCAGACAGAAAATTGTTTTATTTTTTTTTGTTCTCAATTCAATAAAACAACATAATCTTAATAGTTCTTTTCGTTACTAAACATTTTTTTTGGAAAAGGTCCCAAAAGACTCTCACAAAAAAAATATTAGCAAAAATAGTAGGTCACAGTTATAATGAAGTAAGTAAGTCGTCTCGCCGACTTAGGTATACCATACACCAGGAAAACAAATATTTCAAATTTGTAATAAGAATTGCCTATTTTAAAAAAATTCTGTTCACATGCTTTTTACAAGCATATCTTAGTATCTCGCTCACTCATACATATGAGCACCCTAGCGCCACCACCCGCCAACGGCCAACTCCGGCCTTATGGAAAAACGTTTATATGCATAACTTGGCTATTTTTGTCCGATTTTGATCAAGTTTGGTATTTTGCTGAATATTAGTGTAAAATTTCAGTGTGCCAAATTTGATTCCACAAGGTAGAAAATTACGGGAAATAATAGAGCTTTTCAAATTTCGGGGGCGGAAAGGGGCGTGGCAAAATCTTTGTACATACAAAATGAGGCCATTTACTGAGTAAATATACATACCAAATATGGTGTCTCTAGCTGCAATAGTTTTTAAGATAAACGTTTTTTTTTAATTGCGGGGGCGGAAAGGGGCGTGGCAAAAATTTGAAATAAACTTGATCACTCCACATACTACACGAACCTACACACCAAATTTGGTGGCTCTATCTCTAATAGTCTCCGAGATCTAGGTGTTCATACAGACTAGATCGTCTCGGCTGTTGATACTGATCAAGAATATATATACTTTATGGGGTCGGAAAAGCTTCCTTCTGCCTGTTACATACATTTTGGCGACTTTAATATACCATTTCACCCTATGGGTGTATGGTATAAAAACAGTAGTAATCATTAGTAGTGTTTAAGAGTAAACATCGTGTTCATCTGAACTGGCTTCGCCAAATCAGATGCACCAATGAAATATACAAAACGAAACATGAACAAACGTAAGTCATATGACAATTATTGCTTAATACCAAACAAAACATGCATCCACACTCTGTGGAAAACACTTAAGATTATAACAGCGGCGCGGTATCAAGTAACCAGCGCTGAGCATGAAATATAAACAATTTTCAACCCCCGAAAACGTGGGGCATTAGAATAAATATTTTTAAGAACAATTGCTGCTTCTTAGAATTTAAGAGTTTTTAAATAAAATCAGTTCATATTTTGAATTCAACGAATGAAGACTGGGTTATTTTCTTTCTCTTCGGAAATCCCTATTCAAGTAGTAATGCTACTGTATTAAGAAAATTAATATTCAAGTATTCATAAAAATCAATATAGTATGTGGTTAAATCTTTAAATTTCAAATGCTATCAATTTGCTCTATTTTAAATGAAACCAAATAATGTTATTTTTAGCCTAACTAACACATTAATAAAAATGTTTTATCGTTGCAGTGCTAGGATACCACGAACAAATTAATTTAAAATTTATTGAGTTTAAATTAATTGATATCAAAATAAATAATATGTAAAAGAATTTTTAATTAATTTTAATTTTTTAAGCTGTCATTCCGACACAAGAAGGTTTGATAATAACGCGATCAAATTGTTAAATACTAAATTGAGATTTGGCTACACAATAATTTGCATAGTCAAGTCGCGAACCTGTTTTTTTAAATTTTTTAAAATATCTCGATTTAATGTTACGGAGATTAGAGAACCTACGTGTGAACCAGACTGGCGCACTGGAAACGGTAGAGACATTCACATAAGGAACGCATTTATCAATTAGAGAATTAAGAGCAGAGTAGAAAAAATTCACTGCACAATCTATATCACAGCACTCGAATAGAAATGACCAATCAAAAGAGAAAATGAGGCTGTTAAGAAGATTGAAATTTGTTTTACGAAAACATCTACGACGAGAATTTGAGATGTTATTAAATGAATTATTAACGGAATTGTAAGAAATAGTAGCTTCAATGGTGGGGTGATAAGGATCACAAACACAGCCCCTAGTGAAGCCGGCTGTGTTTGTGATACAGCACTAACAGTGGGATCCGAGACAAAAACAAGATCGAGCATTCTTTTAGAAGAGAAAAGAATTCAACTGATATAGCGGACTTTCAAGTGGGCTATCAAGAAAAACATGTTGAGATGAAGGAATTAAGAAGGATAGACTATCATCAACAAGCCAAGAAACATTGGGCAAGTTAAAATCACCTAAAACTAAAAGAAAATAAAAAAATGTAGAAAATGGCAATAGGACTACATTATTTAAGAAAGTACTTATTATTGAACAAATTTTTGATTGGTTTTACTAAAACACGTTTCTGGGTCGAAAATTATCCTGAAAATAAAGCATAAAAGATTAATTAATCCAATGCCAATATTAAATCGTATTTTAAATTTACGACTAATAAATTCATAACAAATCATTTTTATACCATACACCCATAGGGTGAAATGGTATATTAAAGTCGCCAAAATGTATGTTATTTATTTTTAGTTTATTTCAAATTTTTGCCACGCCCCTTTCCGCCCCCGCAATTCAAAAAAAACGTTTATCTCAAAAACTATTGCAGCTAGAGACACCATATTTGGTTTGTATATTTGAACAGAATTTTTTTAAAATAGGCAATTGTTATTACAAATTTGAAATATTTGTTTTACTGGTGTATGGTATACCTAAGTCGGCGAGACGACTTACTTACTTCATTATAACTGTGACCTACTATTTTTGCTGCTATTTTTTTTGTGAGAGTCTTTTGGGACCTTTTCCAAAAAAAATGTTTAGTAACGGAAAAAACTATTAAGATTATGTTGTTTTATTGAATTGAGAATAAAGAAAAATAAAAAAATTTTCTGTCTGCTCCAAGGCCTCCAAAGTTAGCTAAAGAAAATAGAAATGCTGATGGCGGAACGGATTACTCGATGCAGTAAATAATTAAAGTGTAAGGCGGCTTTAGATTCAGCATGGATGTAGTTCTGATCATGATCAGGCTCAGAATTTTGATATTAAATAAAATGTGTAGTCTTTTAATTTTGTATACCCAAGATCCTAAATTTCTTAGAAAATTTGGAAATGCAGTCACTATATGAAAACTTATATGGAAGTAACTAGACTTAGCTGAAAGAACATTCTTATTAGCATGTAAGTATTCTGAAACTCTGATAGAGTCTACCTGTCAGAATGACCAGAGAAGTGCCCAGGCAACTGAATTTTCGACTCTATTTTGAAAATTATTTCAATTCATTGCCTCTTTTGAATATTTGGCGGTTAAACAATTTTAGCTTAGAATCCCAAACAACAATGCACTTGATTACTTTAATGTAACATCCACAGAGTATGTCTGTTGAGTATGTCGCAGATTTCGACGGTGTTGACATATCTCTAACATCGTGGTTGGAAAGTAAAATCATATCATTAGCATCCACCTATGGTGGTTGTTGGAGGAGAAATCCTGAATTTAAATTCACTCATTTAATTATTCTGATTTTCTTACTTTTCCCTTTACATTGTACTTTGAATTGCTCTCTCTCGTAGCATATAACTTTAAGAATTTACTGTACCATGAGAACTCGAATGCGACGAACGCAATAAAATGTACAAACGGAATATCGTCGACTAATCTTTTCGGAAAAATTGTGGAACTATAGGCAAAGGAAGTTATGAAGCATCGAATCTCCTAACTAGGAAACAATTTAGTAGCTGGCCGAGTAATTAGCCAACAGTGGGATACTTCCCAAGTACAAAGTTTGTCGATTCAACAAAGCCAAAAAAGAATATGTTGAAATTGACAGTCCCTTTGCGGGTGCACAATACAATAGGTATAGGTATATATTTGTATAAGATACAAAATTTTACCAAGAAGTGGTACGTTCGTATTTTTCACCATCTACTAGAATTGGTTGTCAGCAATTCCAGGCTTTTATATAAACGCGTTCGCAAGGATGCATTACGAATTAAACTTTGTGGTTCTTCCAACTTTCGGCTCAATATTGTCGATATAGAGAATAACGAAGCTTGAAACCTAATCAAATGGTGCGGCACGATGAAGTTGGACATTGGCCTATCTGGGCAGAAAAGTGAAAAAGGTACAAGTACCCAAACTGCACAGCATTTTCACAAGTAATGTGCGAGAAATAAATAATAAATAAAACCATTGTTTTTTTAACGTTCATCTAAATTAAACATTTGCAAATCAGGCACATTTAAGGAATTGTTGCCCTTAGATGAGGAATTGGCGGCTCTGGATTTGGACCAGTCTAGTTCCTCCTCTTTGGGCAATGTTTTGGGTATGTGCTTTTAGGGATCAAAGTTACGTTTTGATGCACCCCCTTCGCAGTCCAACGATCCGACATAATGATAGTGTTTGGCTTTATGTAACGGTCCTTATTACCTCAAGCAGAGCTGGCCTTCATTTCCGTTTCCCGAATTCACCCCCCCAGTAACAAGTATATCTCCCGAATAACGACATCCCATGCTCATCCACATTGAACTTCTGCTCCATGTTAGCAGATCTTTCCCAGACTTTGGATTGCCCAAAAATCGTGTCTTTCCTGACATAAATTTACACCCATTTAACATTTAACGACGATTCTGTATGAATCGGTATTGACTTTGACATCGGAAATTAAGTTCCTTGGTCAATGTCGCTGGTTTACCACAGGAGGTACAATTTACTGTCCTTCAAAGTGCTCCATGAGCAAACAAAAATTCAAGCAACTCATCATCCGTCATTTTGATGACTTTTTTTTAAGTTTTCATTTTTAATTTTATTTTGAAATTAACTCTTTTTTGTTTGTAATATTTTAATCAGTATTTTAAGTCTTATTTTTAAGTAATATTTTTAATTTGAAATTAACTCTTTTTTGTTCTTAATATTTCAATCAGTATTTTAAGTCTTATTTGAATAAGACTTAAGTCTTTATTGTAAGATTCCAATTATTTACAAAGTCTGTTAAATGCTCATGCATATACCGAAACCAGTATTGTTAGTGATAAGTATCGATTGTTAGTAATAAGTATCGATTGTTAATATTAAGTATCGATGGTTAGCGATAAGTCATCGATAGGTGGCGAGACAGCTGGTCTCTTCTTTTCCGGCAACGCAACGAACAAGTTGTCTATGCAGAGAAAACGAAAAACTAATCCGAAAAATATAAACTAATCGTTATCATTTTTATTAAATAAATAGGTGTTTACAACTCAGAAGTGGGATGACCACCCGAAAGGATACATATTTCGGGACACGGCAGGCCACACGTTCCACATCTAGGACGGCCGCCTCCACGCCCACCGCTGCTGGTGCACCCACTGATGTGACTACTGCTAAAGTACCGGCGGCCACTGGAGCCGCCGCTGCAGTACCGAAAACCGCTGTGCCGACTGCTGATGTACTCGGGACCGCCGCTGCTGGACCAACTGCTGACACACATGCCCCTGCGGGTCCCGTTGCTGACACACTCGCAACTGCCGAGCCCGCCGCTGCTGGGCCAACTGCCGCCACACTCGCTTCTGCTGGGCCAACTGCCGCCACACTCGCTTCTGCTGGGCCCGCTGCTGCCGCATTCGCTCCTGCTGGGCCAACGGCTGACATGCTCACCACTGCCGGGCCAACTGTCGACGTGCTCGCGCCTGCCGGGCCAACTGCCGCTATACTAGCCCCTGCTGAGCTCACTGCTGCCGCATCCGCCCCTGCTGGGCTAATGGATGCCATACTCGCCCATGCTGGACCAACTGCTGACATGCTCGCCACTGCCGGGCCAACGGCTGACATGCTCGCCACTGCCGGGCCAACTGCTGCCATGTTCGCATCTGCCGATCCCGCCGCTGCTATATTCACCCCTGCTGTAACAGAATGAACTTTCACTCGTTGCAGACGACGGACGTGTTTTTTTTGCGCTTATCAAATTTTATTTGTTTCTCGTGATTAATAACTTTTCTTTAACTTTTCAACTCATTATCGGTTTAATTTTAACATTCGAATTGCATTTTCTTTCCTTGATTTCTTTCTGTCACTTTTGTGCTTTTTGTTTCAATTTATGTATATAAATTTAACTTACAACAATTACTTGCATTAGCGGTGTTGTTGTTTTGCTTATCTCTTTTGCTTTTGTGTCTTGCGTACAAATTGTTGTTGCATGTGTTCAATTTGACGCGCTCTCCTGCTCTTTCCTATTCTTGTTTGATTTGCGCTCTCGTCTTTTGCCTACCCGCGACTCTGTGATACGTGTTTTTGTTTTTGTGTATTTTGGTAATTTCTTTTCTTTAGTTGTGAAGGCTTACTCTGCACATTAACCCTTGTGTCAGAACTGGTCAGTATATTCTTATACACAGATTTTTACCCTTTAGAATTTTTATTTTTTTTGTATTTCCTTTTTTAATTAAATTAATTAATTTTTGATAAAATGGTTGTCTGCTCAAAAATAATTGCATAGTTGCCACTAATGCGGTTGACTCCCATGATTATATTCTTTGTTGGCTGTGTGACAATGCGGTTCACGTTAAGTGTGCAGGTTACACAGGCAGAATCAAGGAGTCTATTGCTAAAGGTGGTGGCTTAAAATATGGATGTGATGCTTGCCGGGAGGTCGAGAATGAGATGCGCTCTTTCATGAGGCGGACTAGAGATAGTTTTGACACTTTAAGGGCAGGTTTTAATAAACTCCAAGCGGAGTTTACTGCGGTGGAGACTCAGTTCAGGAGTTTATCGCTTATGAATGAGTCTCCGAAACGTAAAAGAACCAGTCCTTGGGGTGTTTCAGTATCTGTAGATCCGCCAGCGTCTCTTATCGTCCCCGACCGGTCTCATGCGCCGTCCACTCCTAATGCACAGCAGTTGATATCGTTTAAGAGCCCGGTTGTGAATGCTATTAGTAAGAAATTACCGGTATCACCTGGGAATGATCTCTTAAAATCGATGCCTATTGTAGTGTCCGATGTGTCCGGGAAATTACCCATTCCAATGGAAATTGCCGATAGTTCTAAAAGTATCGAGGGCCCCGTAAACAAGTTGACTGCTGCAGTGGGTGACTCGTCCAACGTTACTGCTACGGCTGACGCTTCGGAACCGCGGCCTCTCGTTGGCATACCACCAAAGAAACATATATTTGTTTCTAGGCTAGACCCTGTTGTCACATCTGATGATGTAATAGCCTATATTCGGAAGAAAGTTAACGTCTCGAATATTGCGGTGGAGAAGTTTAAATTTTCTTATTCTCGGGACATTTCGTCCTTTAAAATTAGTGTTTCTGCCAATATCTTCGACACTATATGTCGAGATGATTTTTGGCCGAAACATATAATAGTTAAGGAATATACTGTAAGAAAGAAACATCGGCAACCGATTCGCTTGCCAACAACAACAACTAATACCATTCCTGCCACATCAGCATCTGCTGGTGTGTCAAAAAACTAGCTTCGTCCCTTAACCTGGGTTACCAGAACGTTAGAGGACTGAAATCCAAACTTCCTAATCTCTATGTAGATAGCTTTTACAGAGACGTGGCTAAAACCTGATATTGCTGATGCATCGGTGTTTTCCACAAACTTTTCCATATTCAGACGTGACCGGATTTCTCGCATAGGTGGTGGCGTTCTGATAGCTGTTGATGCTGCTTTATCATCTGAAATGATTCAATTTTCTAGTACCCAGGAGATTGAGTTTGTCGGTGTTAAAGTAAATTTTAAATCTTTTAATGCTTTCATTACTTGTTCCTATATTCCACCATTGTCAGACATGGTGGTATATTTAAATCATTTAGAGGCAATTCAGTTTGGTTTCTAGGATCGACCCATTTGTTCTTCCTGAAGACAAATATCATCCTACATTAAATTTAAAAAGTGATCTGCCCTTGCTTTCACCATTACTTGGTTCAAATCAGTTACCTCTAACTAGGTGCTTTCGTAAGACTGACTTTGTCAGCCTGAATGAAAACATTACTACTACCGATTGGTCTTATCTGTACAATTGTAGAGATATGAACTCAGCTATTCGCTTCTTTTATGATACTCTGAATTCACTCTTTGATATTTGTGTGCCTCTTGGTAGGCAGGAGCGGCTTAACAAACCTCCCTGGATCTCTCGTGAGTTATCCAATTTGAAAAATGTGAAGACACGATATTATAAGAAGTTTCAAAAAACACGTCGTTCATCAGATTATGCTCTGTATACAGTCGCTCGTTCAAAATTCATGATGCTTAATACACAATGCTATAAGAATTATCTTCAGCGGTGTAAGCATCAGTTTTCTTCTGACCCTAAACAATTTTATAATTTTGTCAATTCTAAACGTAAGACCTCTGTGCACCCATCTTATTTGTCTTTTCAAAATAAAAAAGCGAGCACTGATCAGGCAATTGCCGATATGTTTGCGAGTTTTTTCAAAACAACTTATTCCTCAACGGAATATCGAGCAAGTCCGTATCCTTATCATTTAGAAAAGGCTAATTGCATTTTCAATCCAGTGTTTGATGAAAGTTCTATTCTTAGCGAACTTAAATTAGTTAAACCTGTTTATTCTCCGGGGCCAGATGGTCTTCCTGGATGTGTTCTCAGGTTCTGTGCAAACGCATTATGTAAACCCATTTTAAAATTGTTTCTATTGTCTGTCGAATCTTCCTCTTTTCCATCTATTTGGAAGTCGTATATCATTCCTCTGCATAAAAATGGCAAAAAGTCCGAAGCCTCTAACTATAGGGGTATCTCAAAATTGTCCGCTATTCCGAAAGCTTTTGAGAAAATTATAACTTCTCAATTGCAACATTTTTGCAGCTCTATTATTTCGCCATCCCAACATGGGTTTGTGAAACGTAGATCTACAACCACTAACCTTTTAGAATTTACATCAATAATTATCAAGGGGTTCAAAAATGGTAAACAAACTGATGTCATATACACTGACTTCAGCAAAGCCTTTGATTCCGTAAATCATACCCTATTACTTTCTAAGCTGAGCGACATTGGGTTTCCACCCCTTTTCCTTTCTTGGGTTCGAGAATATTTAACAAATAGAAAACAGAAGGTACTTTTTAAGTCTTCTTTTTCCGATTCCATTCCTGTGACTTCTGGTGTACCTCAAGGTAGTCATCTTGGCCCTCTGCTTTTCACACTGTTCATTAACGATCTTCCATCAGTCATTGTTCATTCGCGTGTGCTTATGTATGCTGACGATGTCAAGCTTTGTCTTACTTATAAAGATATAGATTCATTTAGTCGGCTACAAGCTGATCTTAAAAACTTTCAATCCTGGTGCCAGTTTAATTTACTAAATCTTCACACTACCAAATGTAAGGTAATGACTTTTTTTCGTAACTCTCCTCAACTGGTCACTTATTTTCTAAACAACAGTCCTTTAGAACGTCTAAATAATATGAATGATTTGGGCGTACTTATGGACCATAAGTTAAATTTTAACACCCATATTTCCACCACGGTCGCAAAGGCCATGAGTGTCCTGGGTTTCATTAAAAGATGGTCAAAAGAATTTGATGACCCCTATACAACTAAAGTTCTTTTTACTTCGCTTGTCCGTCCTATTTTAGAGTATGGATCTTGCATTTGGTCACCTCAATATGAGTCTCACCAGATTCGACTTGAATCCGTTCAAAAGCAGTTCTTGCTATTTGCTCTTCGTGGCTTAAGCTGGGATCGCAATGTCAATTTGCCTTCGTATTCTAGTAGACTTCTCTTGATTAACCTTCCTTCCCTAACTAACCGTAGAATTATGCTTGGTGTTATTTTTATGCACAAGCTCCTAATTGGTGATATCGACTCGCCTGAGTTATTAGCTCAGGTAAATCTGTCGGTACCATGTAGACGGAGTAGACATCCTTTGATTCCTTTATCCCTAAGTCGTTGTTCTTCTAACTATGCCCTGCATGAACCTTTTAGGGTCCTCTGCTCTGATTACAACCTTCTATTCCCTGTAATTGGTTCAGAGTTTTCTATTAACATGATTAAAACTTCTATCCTATCCCATTTAGTTAATAGATAGCTATAGTATTATTTAGTTATTTGTTTGTCTGTTTTTTCTATTGTTTATTTGTCCACGCGATTCGTGCCGTGCGTTATACGGCTGCACCCCTCGGTCGGTCGGGTGGGAGGTGGGCAGTCATCTGCTTGGGCTCGCGCGTAACAGGCTTTGTCCTGGTGTCGTAGGGGCCACTTGAACGTACTGCGCATAGTATCGTCAACGTGCGCTAAAAAAAAACTGCTGCCGCTTCTGCACCCGCTGCCACCGCTGTACCCGCTACCGCCTCTGCACCCGCTGCCACTGCTGTACCCGCTGCCACTGCTGTACCCACCACCGCTGCCACTGCTGTACCCGCCGCCGCATCCATTACTGTACCTGCCGCCGCTGCCACACCCGCTGTACCTGCGGATGCTGTGCCCGCCGTCTATATGTCTGCCATGCGGGCTGCGTCCTCGCTCGCCGCCCCCGTCACTGGTCCCGACGCGGACCCATGGGAAGAGATGCCCGCTTTAGTGCCCTCCGTATCGACTGCCGCGGCCACCATTGCACCGGCCACTTCCGCCTCCCCCAGCCTGGATGAGCAACTGGTGACGCTGCAGAAACAACATGAGTTGCTACAGCTACAGCATCAAATCCTCAAACTGCAGTAAGGGAATGACGAATTCCAAGCACCGAGGCAGCAAGTCAGTGACGTGAGTGTCATTGAGAGCATGGTGGCTCGCGGATACCGCATACGATGTGAAGAAATGGCTGAACGATCTGGAAGACGCATTTGAAATTCTGCAGTTGAACGACCGCCTACGTTTGGTCGCATGCCGTCGGATGCTGGAAGGTACGGCGGCGGTGCTGCTGCGCACGGTATCGGTGCACAGCTACGAAGAATTGAAGTCAATCCTCTTGCGAGAATTTGGACGCTCGTGTAGCATCGAGGAAGTGTACCACGCTCTGCGTGGCCGGCGCATCAAGGCAGGCGAGGGATGTTTAAGATTCGCAATCGAAATGCAGGAGATTGCCATGAATGCTCCGATTCCGGAGAACGAGCTGGTCGACCTGATCATTGATGGATTGCGGGACAACTCTACTCGAGTCGGCATGCTGTACTCAGCTCGGACGGTGGCTGAACTGAAGCCCCTACTGGAACGCTACGAGCGCCTCCGTATGCAGGCCGCTGCCTCCAGACAAAGCAATAGCGTGAAGGCGCAGCCAACAACAACTGCCGTGGCGCCTGGAAACAAATCGTCAGGCACCGTCACGAGTGAGACCAGATGCTTCAACTGTTCAGAATGGGGGCATTACAAGAGTCAATGCCCGAAACCAAGGAGACCTCCGAATTCATGTTTCAAGTGTGGCATAGTGGGCCACATCTACAAAAACTGCCCGTCTCGAATTGGAAATGCCACCAATATCACTGCTGCTGCCGCCGCTGATGAAGCAGGAGATCGACTAGACCATTTACAACTGGTGAGTGTTGCTTTTGTTTGCGATGAAGTGCAAGATAGGAAATTTATAAATATGTTTTCTCTCCTTGATTCGGGCAGCCCAAAGAGTTTTATCCGTCAATCTGAAGTACCTTCCAACTGCCGTCTTAGCCCCCGTACATTGAACTGCCGTGGTTTAGGAAATAGCCAACTTCTGTCCTTAGGCCAAGTCCAGTGTAAAGTTCGCCTCCGCAACACTCAGACAATACATACGTTTGAAGTCCTGACGAACCAAGCAACCGAACAACTGATTATAGGTAGAGATCTTCTGTATAAAGTTAATATTAGACTCTGTAAACTGAAAGAACTGAAATATGAAAAAGAATCGTTGATACTCATGAATAAACCGACTGAATGTATAAATCCAAAACTTACTGCCGTTCTGAAGTCTTTTAATATATTGAGGAAAGATCTAGCGGTACTACCGCACGACAGGAATGAGATTGTGTCTGCCGAATTGTTGTCTGATTCTCCCCTTCTAGAAACTTCTGCTGTACCTTCGGAAACACTGAATGATGCACTTATGGCGATAAATGCCATTGAGCCCCCTGCTGTCAGTGAGTTAGACTTTGATATAGAGCCCACGTTACGGGAAGAGCAAACCGCAGCCCTTAAGTCTATTATTTCCACTTCGTATGTACAAGTTGATCCAGATTTAATCAAGCCCATGAACTATGAGATGAAAATAGAATTGACTAGCCAAACTCCGATTTTCTGCCGCCCCCGCCGTCTGTCGCACCACGAACGCATCGAGGTGCGTGAGATTTGTTACGATCTCTTGAAAGCTGGTATTATTCGCCACAGTAGTTCTCCTTACGCTGCCGCTATTGTCCCGGTCCGGAAAAAGGACAACACGTTGAGGAAATGTGTAGATTACCGGCCGTTAAACAAAATTACAGTTCGAGATCATTTTCCGATTCCTCTGCTAGATGACTGCATTGAACATCTGGGTGGCAAATCATTCTTCACTATCTTGGACTTGAAGAACAGTTTCCACCATGTGAAAATGCACCCAGACTCAATTAAATATACTGCCTTTGTAACCCCTGATGGCCAGTTTGAATATGTACGTATGCCCTTCGGACTTTGTAATGGCCCCTCCGTGTTCGCTAGATTTGTTCATTTCGTCCTTAAGGAATTTGTAAACCGTCAACTAGTAATATATATGGACGATATCCTAGTCGCATCGCATGACTTTGAAACCCACCTTGAGATTCTGAAGGAAATATTGTATGTGTTAAAAGTGAACGGGCTATGCCTGAAGCTGACTAAATGCCGTTTTGCGTATAGGGAATTAGAGTACTTGGGCTACTTAGCCAATTCCGCTGGTATCACGCCTAAACCAGCTCATATTCAGGCGATACGGGATTTGCCCATCCCAAGGAATAGCAAGGAATTAGAGCGTTGCTTAGGCCTATTCTCGTACTTCCGCCGATTTGTATCAGGTTTCGCTAAGATTGCGTGTCCGCTGTATCGATTGTTAAGAAAAGATACCCCTTATGTCTTCTCCGAGGAATGCCTTGAAGCCTTCCGAACACTGAAGTTGAAATTGATCGAATCCCCCGTGTTATCTATTTACAACCCGAAGTCTGAAACAGAGTTACACTGCGATGCTAGTTCAATCGGTTTCGGAGCAGTGCTCCTCCAGAAACAAACAGACGGTAAATTACATCCTGTGTCCTAATTCTCTAAGATGGCCTCCGCCGCTGAATCGAAACTACACAGTTATGAGCTAGAGACGTTAGCTATCGTGTATTCCTTAAAACGTTTTGAGACATACCTGAAGTTCATCCCGTTCAAAATCGTGACCGATTGTAATTCCCTTGCGCTGACACTGAGAAATGGTGGACATTCCGCCAAGATTGCTCGCTGGGCCCTGCTATTGGAAAACTATAACTACACGATTGTACACCGCTCGGGGGTTGGTATGCCCCATGCTGATGCTCTAAGCAGAATAGAAACTGCCGCCTACGTTGACGATCTAAACCTCGACTTCCAACTGCAGTTAACCCAGAACCGGGACCCTGAGATTGTCAAACTCCGAGATGAGTTGGAGAAATATGAGATAGCGGATTTCGAACTGCGAGATGCAGTAGTGTACCGCCTGTCCTCGACGAGTGTACCCCAACTTTATGTCCCTTCCGAAATGATAAATCATGTCATACGAGTAGTGCACGAGAAGCTTGGCCATATGGCCACGGAGAAATGTTGTACACAGATCAAGAAGCATTACTGGTTCCCGTGTATGAAGTCGTATGTTAATAATTACATTAAAAATTGCCTCAAGTGTATCTACTACTCCGCGTCCGCTTCGGACCACCGCGTCACGCTACATAGTATTCCGAAAGTGCCCCTTCCGTTTGATACCGTTCATATTGACCATCTGGGCCCCCTTCCGTCCATACGCTCTAAGAAAAAGTATCTTCTGGTTGTCATTGACGCTTACACCAAATTCGTGAAGCTGTACCCTGCCGCCACGACTAATTCACGTGAAGTATGTCAGACGTTAGAATCTCAGTATTTCGCAAATTACAGTAGACCCCGCCGAATCATCAGCGATCGAGGTACCTGCTTTACTTCCTCCGAGTTTGAAGAATTTCTGAAGGCCAATAATATAATTCATGTGCTGAATGCCACTGCCTCACCCCGGGCCAACGGCCAAGTCGAGCGGGTTAACCGTGTTTTGGGCCCCATTTTGGGTAAACTAACGGAACCTGTGGACCACGCAGATTGGATCCAACAACTGCCGAACATAGAGTTCGCATTGAACAACTCCGTCCACTCCACAACTAAATTTGCCGCTTCCGTACTTCTATTCGGTGTTGAACAACGAGGTGTGGTCGAGGTGTGGTGTGGTCGATGCCTCAGAGGTAGACGTCCGGAGATTAGCCTTTCGTAACATTGTTAAGTCCCAGGAATATAATTCGGATTATTATTCGAAGCATCACCCCCCGGCCGTTAGTTTTGAGGAGGGGGATTTCGTAGTTATTAAGAATGTAGACACTTCGGCAGGCACAAACAAAAAGCTTATCAGGCGATATCGTGGTCCGTATGTGGTTCATAAAAAACTTCCGAATGACCGATATGTTATCCGGGATGTAGAAGGTTCCCAAATCACCCAACTACCATATGACGGGGTCCTAGAAGCCTCCAAATTAAAGCTATGGGTTGCCCCTGATCAGGATTGCACTTCTGATAACCAAACAAAGGCGACACCAGCCACTTAAGGTTCTTATTTACCCCCCCCCCCCCCTTCCCACCACCCCCCTGTTGTTAACAATTGGAATCGAGGGAGATTCCTCGTCAGGACGGCCGAGTTGTAAGATTCCAATTATTTACAAAGTCTGTTAAATGCTCATGCATATACCGAAACCAGTATTGTTAGTGATAAGTATCGATTGTTAGTAATAAGTATCGATTGTTAATATTAAGTATCGATGGTTAGCGATAAGTCATCGATAGGTGGCGAGACAGCTGGTCTCTTCTTTTCCGGCAACGCAACGAACAAGTTGTCTATGCAGAGAAAACGAAAAACTAATCCGAAAAATATAAACTAATCGTTATCATTTTTATTAAATAAATAGGTGTTTACATTATTGAAATTAACCATACGGTTTAAGTTGCCCGCCAAAAAAAAAAAACTGTTCAAAATAAGCGCCAAAAAACAAGACAGTCTGGCAACACCAAAACCTAAAATAACTGCGTTAACCAACACTAAAACGCAATTTAGCGGATTTTTTTCCGTTTTGGTAAATATTTACTACAGCTACTCGGGCCCAAAACACGCCTTAACTACATAATTTTGGTATCAAACGAAAGAGAAAAATGGAAATATTTACTACAGCTACTCGGGCCCAAAACGCGCCTTAACTACATAATTTTGGTATCAAACGAAAGAGAAAAATTCCACGAGCACGACCTCAGGTGCGCCTTGGCGATTTATTTCTTAGTTTTTGTGTAATTAACAAAAGAAAATTGAATTTTTTAGCGGTATTAAAGCTAAAAGTAGCTGAATCTAACTGTTTACAGCTAAAATAGTGTGGCCAAATATTACGGCAATGTTGGAAAGCGCGCCAAATGGCGCCAAATAGTAGTGTGTTATTTGTGTGTTATTTGTTATATTTCAGTGACGTACAGTTAAAGGTTGAAGTAGGTATGTTTACCTACATATGTATTTACCTAAATGGAATATTGAATTTAAATAAGAAAAAATAGGGAATAGAAAACAAGCTTGGTTTTTAACAATTTGATCGCGTTATTATCAAACCTTCTTGTGTCGGAATGAAAGCTATTAAAATTCAAATTAATTAAAAATTCTTTTACATATTATTTATTTTGATATCAATTAATTTAAACTCAATAAATGTTTAATTAATTTGTTCATGGTATCCTAGCACTACGCTAGAAATAAGATTATTTGTTTTCATTTAAAATAGAGTAAATTGATAGCATTTGAAATTTAAAGATTTAACCACATACTATATTGATTTTTATGAATACTTGAATATTAATTTTCTTAATACAGTAGCATTACTACTTGAATAGGGATTTCCGAAGAGAAAGAAAATAACCCAGTCTTCATTCGTTGAATTCAAAATATGAACTGATTTTATTTAAAAACTCTTAAATGCTAAGAAGCAGCAATTGTTCTTAAAAATATTTATTCTAATGCCCCACGTTTTCGGGGGTTGAAAATTGTTTATATTTCATGCTCAGCGCTGGTTACTTGATACCGCGCCGCTGTTAAAATCTTAAGTGTTTTCCACAGAGTGTGGATGCATGTTTTGTTTGGTATTAAGCAATAATTGTCATATGACTTTCGTTTGTTTATGTTTCGTTTTGTATATTTCATTGGTGCATCTGATTTGGCGAAGCCAGTTCAGATGAACACGATGTTTATTCTTAAACACTACTAATGATTACTACTGTTTTTATACCATACACCCATAGGGTGAAATGGTATATTAAAGTCGCCAAAATGTATGTAACAGGCAGAAGGAAGCTTTTCCGACCCCATAAAGTATATATATTCTTGATCAGTATCAACAGCCGAGTCGATCTAGCCATGTCCGTCTGTCCGTCTGTCTGTCTGTCTGTCCGTCCGTCTGTCCGTCCGTCCGTCTGTCCGTATGAACACCTAGATCTCGGAGACTATTAGAGATAGAGCCACCAAATTTGGTGTGTAGGTTCGTGTAGTATGTAGAGTGATCAAGTTTATTTCAAATTTTTGCCACACAACTTTCCGCCCCCGCAATTAAAAAAAAACGTTTATCTCAAAAACTATTGGAGCTAGAGACACCATATTTGGTATGTATATTTACTTAGTAAATGCCCTCATTTTGTATGTATAAAGATTTTGCCACGCCCCTTTCCGCCCCCGAAATTTGAAAAGCTCTATTATTTCCCGTAATTTTCTACCTTGTGGAATCAAATTTGGCACACTGAAATTTTACACTAATATTCAGCAAAATACCAAATTTGATCAAAATCGGACAAAAAATAGCCAAGTTATGCATATAAACGTTTTTCCATAAGGCCGGAGTTGGCCGTTGGCGGGTGGTGGCGCTAGGGTGCTCATATGTATGAGTGAGCGAGATACTCAGATATGCTTGTAAAAAGCATGTGAACAGAATTTTTTTAAAACAGGCAATTCTTATTACAAATTTGAAATATTTGTTTTACTGGTGTATGGTATACCTAAGTCGGCGAGACGACTTACTTACTTTATTATAACTGTGACCTACTATTTTTGCTGCTATTTTTTTTGTGAGAGTCTTTTTCGGACCTTTTCAAAAAAAAATGTTTAGTAACGGAAAGAACTATTAAGATTATGTTGTTTTATTGAATTGAGAACAAAGAAAAATAAAAAAATTTTCTGTCTGCTCCAAGGCCTTCAAAGTTAGCTAAAGAAAATAGAAATGCTGATGGCGGAACGGATTACTCGATATAGTGACTGCATTTCAAATTTTCTATGGAAGTAACTAGACTTAGCAGAAAATGCATTCTTATTAGCATGTAAGTATTCTGAAACTCTGATAGAGTCTACCTGTCAGAATGACCAGAGAAGTGCCCAGGCAACTGAATTTTCGACTCTATTTTGATAATTATTTCAATTCATTGCCTCTTTTGAATATTTGGCGGTTAAACAATTTTAGCTTAGAATCCCAAACAACAATGCACTTGATTACTTTAATGTAACTTCCACAGAGTATGTCTGTTGAGTATGTCGCAGATTTCGACGGTGTTGACATATCTCTAACATCGTGGTTGGAAAATAAAATCATATCATTAGCATCCACCTATGGTGGTTGTTGGAGGAGAAATCCTGAATTTAAATTCACTCATTTAATTATTCTGATTTTCTTACTCTTCCCTTTACATTGTACTTTGAATTGCTCTCTCTCGTAGCATATAACTTTAAGAATTTACTGTACCATGAGAACTCGAATGCGACGAACGCAATAAAATGTACAAACGGAATATCGTCGACTAATCTTTTCGGAAAAATTGTGGAACTATAGGCAAAGGAAGTTATGAAGCATCGAATCTCCTAACTAGGAAACAATTTAGTAGCTGGCCGAGTAATTAGCCAACAGTGGGATACTTCCCAAGTACAAAGTTTGTCGATTCAACAAAGCCAAAAAAGAATATGTTGAAATTGACAGTCCCTTTGCGGGTGCACAATACAATAGGTATAGGTATATATTTGTATAAGATACAAAATTTTACCAAGAAGTGGTACGTTCGTATTTTTCACCATCTACTAGAATTGGTTGTCAGCAATTCCAGGCTTTTATATAAACGCGTTCGCAAGGATGCATTACGAATTAAACTTTGTGGTTCTTCCAACTTTCGGCTCAATATTGTCGATATAGAATAACGAAGCTTGAAACCTAATCAAATGGTGCGGCACGATGAAGTTGGACATTGGCCTATCTGGGCAGAAAAGTGAAAAAGGTACAAGTACCCAAACTGCACAGCATTTTCACAAGTAATGTGCGAGAAATAAATAATAAATAAAACCAATGTTTTTTAAACGTTCATCTAGTTGTAGATGAGGAATTGGCGGTTTTGGATTTGGACCAGTCTAGTTCCTCCTCTTTGGGCAATGTTTTGGGTATGTGCTTTTAGGGATCAAAGTTATGTTTTGATGCACCCCCCAGTCCAACGATCCGACATAATGATAGTGTTTGGCTTTATGTAACGGTCCTTATTACCTCAAGCAGAGCTGGCCTTCATTACCGTTTCCCGAATTCACCCCCCCAGTAACAAGTATATCTCCCGAATAACGACATCCCATGCTCATCCACATTGAACTTCTGCTCCATGTTAGCAGATCTTTCCCAGACTTTGGATTGCCCAAAAATCGTGTCTTTCCTGACATAAATTTACACCCATTTAACATTTAACGACGATTCTGTATGAATCGGTATTGACTTTGACATCGGAAATTAAGTTCCTTGGTCAATGTCGCTGGTTTACCACAGGAGGTACAATTTACTGTCCTTCAAAGTGCTCCATGAGCAAACAAAAATTCAAGCAACTCATCATCCGTCATTTTGATGATTTTTTTTTAAGTTTTCATTTTTAATTTTATTTTGAAATTAACTCTTTTTTGTTTGTAATATTTTAATCAGTATTTTAAGTCTTATTTTTAAGTAATATTTTTAATTTGAAATTAACTCCTTTTTGTTCTTAATATTTCAATCAGTATTTTAAGTCTTATTTGAATAAGACTTAAGTCTTTATTGAAATTAACAATACGGTTTAAATTGCCCGCCAAAAAAACAAATCAAGACAGTCTGGCAACGCCAAAACCTAGAATAACTGCGTTAGCCAACACTAAAATTCAATTTTGCATATTTTTTAGCCGTTTCTTATTTTCCAACACTGAAATCTCGAGTAGCTAAAGTAAATATTTACCTTATTATTATTATTAAAGAGGGCTACTGCAGGGTACTCGTATAACCCGTCTCGTTTTCAAGACTAAGCTTGTTTGTGATAATATAGGATTTATCTTCTAATTCTGTTACAAACTTACGAAGGTTTCCTGTATAGTGGGTGCTGTAGAGGCGTCGAAGAAGTTCCTCACATGGGGTCTGCGTCTTCAATTCATTGATGAGGAATGTTCTTAGTTCCGGCCAGTTGTTGGCTTGTCCAATTTGCGAAAGTCGTTGTGCCTCTCCATTGAGCTGCATCTCGATTGCGCTGAACAATATGTTATGTTGCCTTAGGTCATGGGTTGGATACAGGTGCATGATGAAATCTATCCTCCTTATGAATGATGTCAGATTCTCTGGTGCTCCATCATAGTTTGCCACCTGTCTTAATGAAGACAGTGCTTGATTGAGATGGGCTTCGGTGAGTTCGGCCATTTTTGGTTTTTAGTTTTGTTTTGTGATGTTTTGTACGTGTTTTATTTTATTCGCACACAAGTTGCCGTTTTGTTCCACAATTGGAGTTTATGGTTGTAACACACACAGTTGATATTTCCGCACACAGTTGGCTTTTTTGTTCCACAATTGGAATATACATTTTTTTTGTTGGTTTCAACACAAAGTTGATATTTCCGCGCACAGTTGGCGTAAATATTTTTCACTGTTGTAGACTTTTGAGCGTTCCCGTAAATTCTTGATGTCGGATCGGAATTTTATAGCGATTATTCACTAATTCTATGTAACGCACGGATAATAATTCTATGTGTCACACGGATAGAATAACAAGTTCACTTTTACCGATCCTACCGACTGCGCCAATTATATATCTTGTCTTTCCAAAAGGAAAAAAAAAGATATTGTTTTATTTGAGTTAAAAGCGGGATGAATACCTAAAACTAAAGTACAAAATCTCTTACAGTTATATTTATAGACTAAATTTGTGAGCCCTTCAGTAGCTTGATCGATATTGATGCGATTTGATTGGCCCGAATTTTAATGCTGAATTAGCGTTCTCACGCTTTTGATTTTAGGGGGACAATTATTATTGCAAGTGTTCAATTGTTTATGAATAAAACGAATTTTATTGCTTGTGCTTTAATTATGAGTTAGCGTTCACACGCTTTGATTTTGAGGGGGACAATTGTTATTGCAAGTGTCCAATTGTTTATTATAAAAAACGGATGTTTACTTTAAAGTTTGATTTTAGGGGGCGAAAAGTTTATAAAATTTAGTGTATGGAAGTTGGATATATGACTATATGTATGTATCTTATGGGTACAGATATTATATAAAAGATATATACATATATATATATGAGGGGTCAGCGTACCTGATTTTCTTCACTTTCCTCACATAACTCTTTCCTCACATAACATCTTTTAAATATTCTCACATGTCAATGTATGGTTTTGGTATTTGCTTATTATCCTCTGTTGGATAGATTGCAAATTGGAGGAACCCAGTTAAATTAAAAAAAACAAAAAAAAAATATTTGTCTAGATTTCGACCTTATTGAAGTTAATCAAAACTGGGTTTTAGCCGGCTTCAGGTCAATAAATCTTACTTACGAATTTATTTGTAAGATTTTAAAATCATAGGCAGCACAAAAGGTGAGCAGGTTGTCTGTATAGCTATTTCAAGAACCACCAAGTTCTATCATCAGCAGACTTTGCTAAAGAATCCACAGTTGTAATGGCCATACCATATCTTAAACGCTAGAAGTATTTGGGAATTCCAATTACATGAAGCGAGAAAAGAACGGCAAAGCTTGCAACTGCAGATTCCACCTTTTTTATGTGGTTCTTGAAATAGCTATACAGACAGCCTGCTCACCTTTTGTGCTGCCTATGATTTTAAAATCTTACAAATAAATTCGTAAGTAAGATTTATTGACCTGAAGCCGGCTAAAACCCAGTTTTGATTAACTTCAATAAGGTCGAAATCTAGACAAATACCAAAAACGGAAGGCCCGCCGTATTACACATGTTGTTTTTACACTTGCTGTAAACCATCTTTTTTGTATATAGTACAATATACTATAACAAAATATTTGGGCGCGACGGTTAGTTGGTTAAGGCGAAGCCCTTTACACTAATTCTGATGGCGCTCAGGGGTATGCACATTAAAAAGGTGGAATCTGCAGTTGCAAGCTTTGCCGTTATTTTCTCGCTTCATGTAATTGGAATTCCCAAATACTTCTGGCGTTGAAGATATGGTATGGCCATTACAACTGTGGATTCTTTAGCAAAGTCTGCTGATGATAGAACTTGGTGGTTCTTGAAATAGCTATACAGACAACCTGCTCACCTTTTGTGCTGCCTATGATTTTAAAATCTTACAAATAAATTCGTAAGTAAGATTTATTGACCTGAAGCCGGCTAAAACCCAGTTTTGATTAACTTCAATAAGGTCGAAATCTAGACAAATAAAAAAGTATATATTTAAATAATTACTTTTGCAATAAATTTTGCTATTCATCTATCTTCAATGCGTTTCAAAATCAAACGTAATACATATACACACATATCGAAACGCATGATTTATTCTGCAACAAATTTTACCCAATTTGAAATGTGGACCAATTTATTAGCAAGCATTCCACTCTGGGGCAGGCACCTTAAAAATTTTGTAATAAATGTCACACACGGTGAAGTAGATATGGGGGGCAAGCAGGTCGGGGGTCACCACGCACCCACCGCGCCAGCGACAGGAAATAAAGTTATGGCCACGCATTTGTCACATGCATTTCATACGGACAGCAATACAAACAACAAAAAGCATTCTGAACACAAGTGGAAAATACAAATAAATACAATAAATAAAAATATTTTTAATTAAAATTTTAAATAATTTGAAATTTAACTTGACTGAACCGAAATCAGAAGGTGTTCTCATATGCTTCATGCTTGACAAACGGATTGGGAATCGGAAAGTTGGAAGCAAGAATCCTAGAAACTGATTTTGAGGCAAAAATATCAAAGAAGCTAACTTCGGCTATGCCAAAGTTTACATACCCTTGCAGTCCTTGGCAATAATATTTTTACATTTTGAAATTTCTTTCCCTGCAACTCAATTTATCAATACACAAACAAAACATTCAAATTATTTCTCGTTTTACTACAATTTTTCTTCTTCTCCCATCCAAAGCATCGCACGCATACAGATACAGTTCGTGTAGCTTTGCGTCTGTGTGTGTGTGTATGCATGTGCTCTGTTTGATTTGCTGATGACGTAGAACCGATTTGTATTGACTGTAACTTGTGTTCTATTTATCCAATCAAGTTCAAATTTTGGGATCTGAGATTTTATATCTATTATATTGGTAAATTTCATGGGGATACTCCAATTTTTGCAAAAATTTTTGTTCTAGAGCTATATGATATAGTAGTCCGATCCTGACAATTTTCATACTCTATTATCTCCCGGCTAAAAGTAGCTCAAATATGAAATTTCATTCCGATAGCTCTTAAGATGCCAGCGTGAAGTTGATTTGCACAGACGGACGGACGGACGGACGGACGGACGGACGGACGGACGGACATGGCTATATCGACTCAGCTTCTCATGCTGATCAAGAATATATATACTTTATGTGGTCGGAAACGTCTCCTTCTGTGCGTTACAAACATCTGACCAATTTTATAATACCCTCTGCAAGGGTATAAAAAAATAAGCTATTGTCGAAATTTAATATGAATAAGTTTATTGTAACTATAAACGACAGTGCCAAATTTGGTCAAGATCGGTTGACTATATCATATACCTCCCATAGGAACGATCCGTCGAAATCAGTGACTTTTGTCAATAACTTCGTTACTTTTAATGCGATTGATTTCAAATTAAACATTTGACAGTTAAATATATCTGTTAATGACTGTGCCGAGTTTGTTAAAGATCGGGTAACTATATCATATACCGCAAAGGTGTTTCATACCTTTCAGTAGGTGTCAAACCTTTAAACATATAGCACTTATACGCTTTGTGCCCGGCAATTTTGCAAATCGGACATTTATTTTAAATTTCTGCATACTTTAAAAAATATTTTTGCTCCAAGTATTCCATGACATCAGATAGCATTTCAATTTGCCTTGTTTTTCTAATCTGACTCTCATACAATTGAAGAACCTCTCTGTCAAATTTCCGAAGTATGAGTTGTGCAAATATTATGTCAACATCATCGTACAAATCTGCTTTTATTTTAATTAAGTAAACTGACTCATTTACTATGTCATTTACTCCTTTAACACTTTTTGGGGATTCATTGTTGATCATTGGTAAATCAACGATCCGACTTAATTGTTCAAAAATACACGACGATTATTTTCATACCGCTTGGTTAACAGTTCATGAAATGAGCTACCATGCTCCTCGCTTCCCCCTTTAATGCGGATTTGAAATAATTGCACTTCAGAGCAAGACTTAAATCCTCTCTTTTTTCAATTAGTTCTGTTCTCATTACTGGAGGTCGCGTTTCCCCGCGTGCACAATAGAATATAAAATATACATCTGATATACGGACTACTCTTTTTTAATAGCGCACTTTGACGATACTATGCGCAGTACGTTCAAGTGACAGACAAACAAATAAATAAATAATACTATAGATATCTATTATCTATTGATAGGATCGAAGTTTTATTCATATTAATAGAAAACTCTGAGCCGATTACAGGGAATAGGGAAGGTTGTAATCAGAGCAGAGGACCCTAAAAGGTTCATGCAGGTTAGGCATAGTTAGAAGAACAATGACTAAGGGATAAAGGTATCAAAGGATGTCTACTCCGTCTACATGGTACCGACAGATTTACCTGGGCTAATAACTCACGCGAGTCGATATCACCAATTAGGTTCTTGTGCATAAAAATAACACCAAGCATAATTCTACGGTTAGTCAGGGAAGGAAGGTTAATCGAGAAAAGTCTTCTAGAATACAAAGGCAAGTTGACATTGCGATCCCAGCTTAAGCCACGAAGAGCAAATAGCAAGAACTGCTTTTGAACGGATTCAAGTCTAATCTGGTGCGACTCATATTGAGGTGACCAAATGCAAGATCCATAGTCTAAAATAGGACGGACAAGCAAAGTAAAAAGAACTTTAGTTGTATAGGGGTCATCGAATTCTTTTGACCATCTTTTAATGAAACCCAGGACACTCATGGGCTTTGCGACCGGGGTGGAAATATGGGTGTTAAAATTTAACTTATGGTCCATAAGTACGCCCAAATCATCAATAAGTGACTAGTTGAGGAGAGTTAAGAAAAAAAGTCATTAACTTACATTTGGTAGTGTTAAGATTTAGAAAATTAAACTGGCACCAGGATTGAAAGTTTTTAAGATCAGATTGTAGCCGACTAAATGAATCTGTATCTTTATACGTAAGACAAAGCTTGACATCGTCAGCATACATAAGCACACGCGAATGAACAATGACTGATGGAAGATCGTTAATGAACAGTGTGAAAAGCAGAGGGCCAAGATGACTACCTTGAGGTACACCAGAAGTCACAGGAATGGAATCGGAAAAAGAAGACTTAAAAAGTACCTTCTGTTTTCTTTTTATTAAATATTCTCGAACCCAAGAAAGGAAAAGGGGTGGAAACCCAATGTCGCTCAGCTTAGAAAGTTATAGGGTATGATTAACGGAATCAAAGGCTTTACTGAAGTCAGTGTATATGACATCTGTTTGTTTACCATTTTTGAACCCCTTGATAATTATTGATATAAATTCTACAAGCTTTCGGAATAGCGGACAATTTTGAGATACCCCTATAGATAGAGGCTTCGGACTTTTTGCCATTTTTATGCAGAGGAATGATATACGACTCCTTTCAAATAGATGGAAAAGAGGAAGATTCAACAGACAATAGAAACAATTTTAAAATGGGTTTACATAATGCGTTTGCACAGAACCTGAGTACACATCCAGGAATACCATCTGGCCCCGGAGAATAAACAGGTTTAACTAATTTAAGTTCGCTAAGAATAGAACTTTCATCAAACACTGGATTGAAAATTCAATTAGTCTTTTTTAAATGATAAGGACTTGCTTGATATTCCGTTGAGGAATAAGTTGTTTTGAAAAAACTCGCAAACATATCGGCAATTGCTTGATCAGTGCTCGCTTTGCTTGATATTCCGTTGAGGAATAAGTTGTTTTGAAAAAAGTCGCAAACATATCGGCAATTGCCTGATCAGTGCTCGCTTTTTTATTTTAATAAGACAAAAAAGATGGGTGCACAGAGGTCTTACGTTTAGAATTGACAAAATTATAAAATTGTTTAGGGTCAGAAGAAAACTGAAACTTACACCGCTGACAAAAATTCTTATAGCATTGTGTATTAAGCATCATGAATTTTGAACGAGCGACTGTATACAGAGCATAATCTGATGAACGACGTGTTTTTTTAAACTTCTTATAATATCGTGTATTCACATTTTTCAAATTGGGTAACTCACGAGAGAACCAGGGAGGTTTGTTAGGCCGCTCCAGCCTAACAAGAGGCACACAAATATCTAAGAGTGAATTCAGAGTATCATAGAAAAAACGAACAGAGATATGAACTCATATCTCTACAATTGTACAGATAAGACCAATCGGTAGTAGTAATGTTTTCATTAAGGTTGACAAAGTCAGTCTTACGAAAGCACCTAGTTAGAGGTAACTCATTTGAACCAAGTAATGGTGAAAGCAAGGGCAGATCAATTTTTAAATTTAATGTAGGATGAAATTTGTCTTCTGGAAGAACAAATGGTTCGATCCTAGAAACCTCACAATAAGAAGAATCCAATACAAAAATAAGATCTAACGATTTTCCATTAGAATTTAAGACAGGATTGACTTGGAATAAAGATAAGCCTAGAAGGCCATCAATAAAGTCATGTGAGAAAGAGGACAGCAACATGGGAGATTCATCTGTAAGAATCTGGGGGTCATCGTAACTCGAACACCTTTTGGGTTCTGCCAATACGATACGACTTTAACCAAGCCAATAGTTTCGGGGAAAAACCCATGATGTTAACTTTCATGAGAAGCATAGAATGATCAACCGTATCGAAAGCCTTACTAAAGTCAGTATAAATAACATCAGTTTGACACTTTTTACGGAAGCCATGGTGTACAAGGGTAGTCAATTCTAAAAGGTTGGTAAGCGACGAACGACCTTTCATGAAGCCATGCTGACAATGAGAAATAGTGGATCTGGATAGGTGTTGAAGCGAAGACGTAATAATTTTCTCAAACAGCTTAGGTATTGCCGAAAGTTAAGCAATGCCCCGGTAGTTAGAAATATCCGATTTGCTATCCTTTTTAAAAAGGGGAATAATAAAAGACTCCTTCCAAATATCAGGATCGCTACAAGTCTCACTCGATATAAAGAATAACCGAGATAAAGGCTTAGATAGGGAAATCGAACACATTTTAAGGATGCAACTAGGTATATTATCAGGCCCGGGTACGAAGGAAGACGTCATAGATGACAAGCTAGAGATAATACAGTCTTCAGTAATAGTAGGAAAAAACATACAATTTAAATGTGGAATTGAGAACGGATAAGGTGTGGGATCCGAAGCAGTAGTAAAATAAGTCGACTGAAAGAATTTAGCAAACAGATCTGCAATATCTGAATTATTATTAGCAGTCTGGTCATTAAGTCTGAAGGTGGAAGGTAGTAAATTAGCGCGTCTTTTGGAATTAACAAAGTTGTAAAACCTTTTGGGGTTCTTATAAAATTCAACCTTACAGCGAACGATATAATTATTGTAGCATTGTGTATTTAAAAGACTAAATTGAGATTTGGCTACACAATAGTTTGCATAGTCAAGTCGCGAACCTGTTTTTTTAAATTTTTTAAAATATCTCGATTTAATGTTACGGAGATTAGAGAACCTACGTGTGAACCAGACTGGCGCACTGGAAACGGTAGAGACATTCACATAAGGAACGCATTTATCAATTAGAGAATTAAGAGCAGAGTAGAAAAAATTCACTGCACAATCTATATCACAGCACTCGAATAGAAATGACCAATCAAAAGAGAAAATGAGGTGTAAAGAAGATTGAAATTTGTTTTACGATAACATCTACGACGAGAATTTGAGATGTTATTAAATGAATTATTAACGGAATTGTAAGAAATAGTAACTTCAATGGTGGGGTGATAAGGATCTTCAGGCTTCACTAGGGGCTGTGTTTGTGATACAGCACTAACAGTGGGATCCGAGACAAAAACAAGATCGAGCATTCTTTTAGAAGAGAAAAGAATTCAACTGATATAGCGGACATTTAAGTAGGCTATCAAGAAAAACATGTTGAGATGAAGGAATTAAGAAGGATAGATTATCATCAACAAGCCAAGAAACATTGGGCAAGTTAAAATCACCTAAAACTAAAAGAAAATCACGATCTTTAAGACGACTAAAAATAGATCGCAAAGCATCTGCATGGTGCATGTAGATCATCATATCAGAAGCTGGAGGAATGTATGAACAAGAGATATATAAGCTAAAGTTAGCTTATATATATAAAGCTGGATTCAGAACTTCTAGTAAATAATGCTGCCTACTTCTAGGCAAAATATATAAATTCTTTTTTTGACAAATTCCACTACCAAAAAAATGTAGAAAATGGCAATAGGACTACATTATTTAAGAAAGTACTTATTATTGAACAAATTTTTGATTGGTTTTACTAAAACACGTTTCTGGGTCGAACCAAAATTATCCTGAAAATAAAGCATAAAAGATTAATTAATCCAATGCCAACATTATATTGTATTTTAAATTTACGACTAATAAATTCATAACAAATCATTTTTTGTATTCAGATTGATTAACCTGGCGTTAGGTTATTAGGGTTGGTTCTGATTTAACTGAAAATGTTTTTTTTATCTGGTTTTCCTTCAATAGAAACCGACTATGTTTACTCTTATACAATATATATACATACATATATGTATAAATGACTGAGCTTTAGTTTTATCCCTTAAACTGTCAATTCAACATAATTTCATTTCAACAAATTCTAAATCAATTAATGTAAAGCTCTGTCAAAATATGCAACATTCTGCGGGTGGCTAGCAAATGGAGCGAGAAGAAACTGGACGTGGGGTAAACCTTTAAATTGAGAACAACAAATGTCAGCAGTTTTATGCTGTATATATGTTTGTATACTATAGCAGTATATCATCAACAACAAATGAATAGGGAATCCCGGAGAGAAGGAAAATAACCCAGTCTTCATTCGTTGAATTCAAAATATGAACTGATTTTATTTAAAAATTCTTAAACTCTAAGACGCAACAATCGTTCTTAAAAATACTTATTCTAATGCCCCCCACGTTTCGGGGGTTGAAAATTGTTTATCTTTCATGCTCAGCGTTGGTTACTTGATACCGCGTCGCTGTTATAATCTTAAGTGTTTTCCACAGAGTGTGGATGCATGTTTTGTATGGTTTTAAGCAATAATTGTCATATGAATTTTATGATTTACTTATGTTTTTGTTTCGTTTTGTATATTTCATTGGTGCATCTGATTTGGTGAAGCCAGCTCAGATGAACACGATGTTTATTCTTAAACATTCTGCAAAGGGCCACCAAATGCGGCGTTTTGGACTTTATTTTTATAGTTAGTTGTCTTATACAAATTATTATTAAAATATCATTAGTAAGATAATTATTGTTAAAGAAGCATGACCAGTTACATGACTGATGTTTAACCTAGTCAATCTGATGTTCCTTTACCCATTGTAACTGGCTTCATATTCTTACCAATTTTCCCGTATGTATTACTGAGTTTGCTTTTACTGGTTTTTATAATATTTGGCAATTTACCTAATGATTTATGTTTCGGGATATCTACCCATTCCTGATGTGTATTACTGTGCTGACTTCTAGCCTTTTTTATAAGATGGAGAATTTAAAAAATAACTACCTTCACTTTTTGAATTGTTCCAATGTGATCGCTCCACTATTTTTAAATCTCGCTGATTGCCAAAATTTGATTGGTTATTCTGGTTACCATTAAATGTTGTCCTTTTATAATCATTTTGCCATATCTGCCTTTTTGGTAGTATAGTTTCTGATAATTTTTTACCGGAATCTATTTTGATATTATTTTTTAGATAATCATTATCTAATTGACCCATTGCCTTTTTAATATTCTTATTTTGTACTGGCTCTGGGATATATACTTTTTGTTCCCCAATCTTCACTTTACCTCCAATGTGAGGTCCTGCCGGGGGCCATAAATTTATTTTTTGAGTTTTGCTGTTGCATTTCTTTCGAATTGTGTTGTTTTTATTTTGAAATTTACCTTTCCTCTCCCAACGTTGTTCAAAACCTGTGACATCTATTGTTGTTGCCACTACAGATTTATTCTGATTTGATTTGGTGCCTCCCGAGACGATCCAACCAAATTGAGTATTTTGGCCTAGCAGGCCATCAATCTTTGTAATTCCCCTTTTTAAGATTTGGGTATATACGTTTACTCCCATTATTATATCAATCCTACCAGGTTTATTGAAGGTAGGATCAGCTAGCACGTAAGTTTGCCATTTTGACATATCCACGTTTGCAATTTCTAATGGAAGAGCTTTCATTAACTTTGGCAACACAATTGCCTCAACTTTTAGATGTCCTTTCCAAGGATTCCGCGTCTTTACATCTATTTTTACCTTATATTTTGATTTATTAGATTTTATTGAGGACACGCCACTTATTTCTGTATATTGTTTAATTTTAGGTAGTTTTAATATTTGAGCGGCCTCTTCAGACAAAATGGTGCTCTGTGAACCACAATCAATAAGGACTCTTAGAGTCTTATATCCTCCATTTACATTTTTTACTTGTATTACAGCTGTGGCCAACAGTGTTGGTTGAGCCGTTACACAAGTATTAACTCCCTCCTGTTTTTCTTCAAAATGGAGCAAGGTATGGTGTTCCTTACTGCACAATGAACAGACCATTTCATTAGTGCACACCTTACTGCTTGAATGGTTCAAGCATCTTATGCAAAGCTGCACTTTTTTGGCCATTTCATACCTTTCAGTAGGTGTCAACCCTTTAAATTTATAGCATTTATATGCTTTGTGCCCGGCAATTTTGCAAATCGGACATTTATCTTCAACTTCCGTATAATTTAAAACAGTTTTTATCGGTTTCTTTTCTTCTTTGCTCCTGGCACTTAGCGAGCAATATCTTTGCTCCAAGTATTCCATGACATCAGATAGCATTTGAATTTGCCTTGTTTTTCTAATCTGACTCTCATACAATTGTAGAGCTTCTCTGTCAAATTTCCTTAGTAGGAGTTGTGCGAATATAACGTCAACTTCATCGGACAAATTTGCTTTTATTTTAATTAAGTAAACTGACTCATTAACTATGTCAATCATTCCTTTAACACTTTTTGCGGAATCATTGTTGATCATCGGTAAATCAACGATCCGACTTAATTGTTCGGAAAATACCCTCCGATTATTTTCATACCGCTTGGTTAATAATTCCCAAGCGGCACTATAATTGTCAGCTGAACCTGACAATAGATGGGCTACCATGCTCCTTGCTTCGCCCTTTAACGCGGATTTTAAATAATTAAATTTAAGAGTCTGACTTAAATCTTCCCTTTTTTCAATTAATTCCGCAAATAATTCCACAAACAGGTCCCATTCTCGAGACTCTCCAGAAAATGTGGGTACCTGAATTTTTGGCAACACTGGTAGTTCGCCTCTCACGGTTACATTCTCAATCTTACTTTCCTTGTTGTTTAGTTTCATTTCTAATGCTGATACTGAATTCCGGACATCGAATTCTAAATCATCCATAGCATTATTAAATTTGGCATTTTTTGTCAAACCCTGGCACGCCTGTACTTTCTCCCATAAATAATTGATCTTATTAATATATACTATGCATGTCTCATTGCCTGTTGAATTATCTATAGTACGTAAATCCTTGGTTACCCTATCCACATATTCCTGGAGCTGTCGGGCTCTACCCAAAAATATCTCCTGGTTCTCATTAGCGTCTGTATTACTGGAGGTCGCATTCCCGCGCGACTCTTCTTTGCTATCATCCAACTTTTCAAACATCGTTGCATCTGCTTCACTGTTTTCCGAATCGACAGTGCCCTGCCTGCTTGACTCTCCTTTGGCTAATAATCTGGCTGCCATATCTAAACCCTCCTCATACTTTCCATCTGTAAAATAGTAGTGTTCGGTTACACCACTCTGTATCATTTGACTATGGTAACTAACCCATTGCTTCTGAATCTCCGCTATTTCATTAAGAATCTTTCTAGTTAACTTACTAGCATCTAATTCTTCTATCTTCTTTAATCTTTTGTGCAACTCGTGTTGCTTTCCTAACAATTTTTCAGTTTTGGTAGGGAACATTTTTGTATGGTCGATAGTAAATTGCTTTCTTTTTTTAATATTAATTTATTTTTTGTATATTTATTTTTATATTACTATTGTCCTGGCAACTTGCTTAAAATATCATGAATTATATTTTTTTTTGTTTAGTAAATTTTATATATATATTTTACTTTCCTACTCGATCATCGCAGTGATCTTCCTACCTAATGTTTCGCATAGCTTTACAGGCTATACTGCTATCGGACAGATTTAATTCCGCACGATTTCACAATATTTCTTACAATGTTTTTTTTTTTGTCAAACAATTTTAATTTAGGATGAGTTTATTTGTTTAGTGTTGGGCTCTCTTTGTAGCGCTACCGGTCCTACCACATTCAGGGCCTAGCTTGTCGCGCTAGGCGTTGCCGGTGCTGGTCTTCGCACAGGCTGTTGGGGCGCCGATGCTGGTTTCTCCGATCTCTTGGCTCCGGGGTCTAGCTTGTCGCGCTAGACGGTGCCGGTGCTGGTCTTCGCACAGGCTGTTGGGCCGCCGATGCTGGTTTGTCTGCCAATGGGTAGGATTTGCCTCGCCTCCAGTCGTCTCTTCTCTGCAACTATTTTGTTGCTCTGCTGCTTGTGGTTGCCTACTTGCAACTATATTTGTGTATACATATACACTAATTTGTATTTTAAAATTTTTTTTTATTTTCGATATTAGGGCTTCGAATACGCCACACACAAACTCCCGCCGCCGAGATTACTACAGTTGCTCCACTAGCCAAAACTGCCTTTAAAATCGGACGCACGCGCTTTTTATTTATTAAGCAAAATTTTGCCTTTTATATTATACTCTGTCTCTTTCCACTGGTGGGGGAAAACAAGAGTTATTTTATTTTGCTACCTTTAGCTGATCTTAGCATTTACACTTGCATAAGAATTCAGACTTACAGGCGCTGATTTACCCTCTGAGTCTCTTACCACTGGTGGGGGAAAACTACAGAGTTCCTTTTTCTCGAAGGACCAAAATGAATCCGGCTCGAAGGACCAAAATGAATCCGGCTCGAAGGACCAAAATGAATAGGGATTCCCGGAGAGAAGGAAAATAACCCAGTCTTCATTCGTTGAATTCAAAATATGAACTGATTTTATTTAAAAATTCTTAAACTCTAAGACGCAACAATCGTTCTTAAAAATACTTATTCTAATGCCCCCACGTTTCGGGGGTTGAAAATTGTTTATCTTTCATGCTCAGCGTTGGTTACTTGATACCGCGTCGCTGTTATAATCTTAAGTGTTTTCCACAGAGTGTGGATGCATGTTTTGTATGGTTTTAAGCAATAATTGTCATATGAATTTTATGATTTACTTATGTTTTTGTTTCGTTTTGTATATTTCATTGGTGCATCTGATTTGGTGAAGCCAGCTCAGATGAACACGATGTTTATTCTTAAACAACAAATATAAGAGATAGAGAAAGCATCGGAGCATTGAAGAAAGAGAAAGAGATATGACTACAATGTATAAATGATGATGTGGCTGATGATGAATGCACAACTCTGTGTGCTTGTATGTATATATCTGTGGATATGTGATGGGACATCTCTATTTCTCTCTCTTTCTATCTTTTCATTTGTGACAAAGTGAATACGAAATTTGCATACGTTGGCTTTATAGACAAAATAAAAAACTAGTTCGAGTTGGAGTTTTACTGTTTACGACGAGTGTATCATCCAAATTGTTAGAGGTCTGCACTTGCCTCGTTTACTATTTCACCCATCATCCCTTCAATTTGTTCAACAAAATTCCAACAAACAAAAAAAAAATTAAGTTTTTAGTTTCAACTGCTTGATTGCGGTACTAAATGAAATTATGGCATTACTGAATATGTAAGCGACAAATACGAGAATTGTAATGTAAATTGTTTGGCTAAACTTGGCAAGTGTTATGGAGGTTATTCATTATAAAGCATTAAAAGACCTTGTAAAGCTTCTGATAAACTTTTCGATTCGAATATTTCCAGTAGTTAACGAATGTAATCCTCAAATTTGCATACCACTGACAGGTAATGTTATTTCAGTTTTTAAAGAATTAAATTCTTCACCCCTTTTGTTTTGTGCTCAATTCAAACTCGACAACTAATTAAACTCAACTCTTGATAAAGACTTTATTTGAAGCAGCTTTTGATCCGTTCGTCCAACTTGCCATCACATCCCCATAGTTGAACTCTTTAGAAATACAATGTATTCTCCAAGTATCGCCATTTTGTAGTTCAATGCATTTCATCTCACAATTTTCTCACTCAAGTTTCTACCCATTTTTAGTTTTTTGTGTTTTCTCATTTTCCCTAGTTTCCTTAACTAGGGCAGTCTGGGCGAAAAGCAAACGCAGCTCATTATGCACTCTATTTACAATATGCTTAAGCAACCAGACTTTTCCTTTCCATCCCCGGGACACAACTCTACTCTATAGTCTTCTGCTGCTCCTGGTTGAGTGCATTGTAGTGCCACTTGGTTGTTCCTTCGTTCCTCCGTACAAAGTGCTGCAGTGAAAATTAAAATTACTTTGGTTACGTCAAATAATGTTGCCGTTGGGTGAAGGCTGCAAAATAGATGCTAGCAAGAAACAAAAAAAAAAAGAATATGACATGGGCAAGCATTAAAAAAAAAACCAACAACATGAAAAGTAAAACAGAAAACGAGCCAAAAGATAGCTGTAAAGAAAGGATACTTTGGTGGTTTTTTAATTATGCCCGAGGCGGCAACACATTTTCTAGGCAACGTATTACAGCAGAGCTTTTCTTAAAGATAGTTAGTTGTCTGTTCAAGCTTGAAACATTGTAAAATCTTCAACTTCAAAGTTTTAATTCAGGACGATCAGCCACGACATATTTGGCTAGTTTGATTTTACGCTTTTGGCTTATGAGTTGGTTTGCTGGGCTACAAAGTACTGAATGAAATCTTCAAATTCAACTTCTCAGTAATTGTTTTCTAGGATAACAGTACATGGCCATATTGAAAATAATATTGATACTAAGGAGGACAAGGGCATACTAACTCAAGCTGATTAAACTTAAAATAAGCAATTTCCCGAGATTCATTATTATAAAAAAACTGAAAACCCGTTTTAATCGGTGCATAACACATTACAGTAATTTTGTTAACAAAGTATGCGTTAGTGTAATCGATTACTTAGTTTTGTAATCAATTTTTTTAACGCAGTGGCTTACTTCAAAATTTAAAAAGTAATATTTAAAATCATTCATCTTAGTAGGCCTTGGTTCAAGATCAAAGCAATCCATGACTTGGTTTTTTTCTCAAAAAATTAAGGTACTGGAATTTAACCTACTAACATTCATTCTAAAACAAACATCACAGCCAGTTAGTTCGAAAAACGAGGTCAAGCAGCAGTATCAGTGAAATATAAAAGTTTTATAAAAGTTCGGTAAGTGTGACATAATTTTAAGCAAAATGGTTAAGTATTTAAAAGACTTGGTTTAAGGATTGCCGATTCCGGTGGTGCTTGCTGAATCAATCTGGTAATGTGGCTAACCGCCTCGTCCAGGACAATTAAACTCTCCAAATTTAACGTGAAACAAATTTGTAATTTTATTTGTCTTTTAAAGGTTATAGGAAACACCAGGCGCCAATCCTCGAATCTGAGATTAACTTTTTCGACAATTGCTGGGTAAGTTATATACATATATAGAGAACAACTTATACAATGTGCACGCAAAAAACTTCAAGCATTGTAGGTTTAAATTGTAGAAAAAGGAATATATTACCAATAGTAAAGTAAAAAGAAAAGGTAGATTCTTAAGGTTTAGTGTCCCCCATTATAGTGTATTAACTAGTCTTCTTGTTCGGCCTTTCAAACCTAAATTAACGTAGCTCCACCTAAATTCTCTTAAATGCCTTAGGACATACATAATTGGTACAAAGTAATTTATTTATGATTTCCTTTTGTCCGTTTATTTGTGTGGTCTTTTCCAAATAAGACCAGCAGGTTTAATTGCCATTAACAACGGCTCGCAAGATTCCCCACACCGCCCCATCCCACAACCAACTGCACGTCCTGTCTATTCTGACAGAATTGTTGATTTTTTTAAATGACGCGTTCCGCAATGGTTCGCATTTGTCGCTAGTGCTGCTTGTTTTGCACGGCGATTAGTAGGGGGCGAAAAAATATTAAACCATTGCTATCAAAACCGCAAAAATGTCACGATTGAAAAGCAGTGAGTCGAAGGGGCTGTAAGCCGATTGCGTGGACTTTCCCATCCCCACAGAATTTCGTCCCCTTGGAATTCAGCTTTGGGATTTTGGGTTCAACGCAACACAATGTCGCATGACAAGTCAATTGTTTGTCTTTGAAATTCGATGAGGAGAGACGGACCATAAAAAATATATATGCAACCAGCACTGCAATGCTTCGGCGTATTTAGTTTTAATTTGTGGCCAAAACGATCTAATTGTTTACGATATGATGCCTTGCCTGCCATTGTTTGCATCGTCAAGCAAAGCAAATATAAGGCACTCCTCCACAAGCAACGAGGCAACCTCGATGAGGTTTATGGCCAACAATTGCGCTTAAAGGGACCCAACTTTACGAGCGTTCCACCAACTCGAACTCAATTCAAAATAGCACGCAAGGCAAATCAAGTTATGGAAGACTAAGACGGAGGTGGGGTAGGATGTAGTCGTTGGTGTGTTAGGGGGGGGGGGTGTTTGCCATCATCTTGTTGCTTCACATACACCAAAGAGCTCAAGGGAAAGCTCAAGGCATCAATAACAAGAGTTATATTTTAATTCGAATATAGCCACATGGACCAAATCGATACCCTATAAAAGAGATATATTCACCGAAATTCTATCCTCATTTTCCAAGATTACCTTTGTTAGCAGTGCTTGGTCATGGGACTCGCATTTTTCCCCTTTACCTGCTGCCTTAAACGCCCGGCTTCTATTTATAGGTATTACAATATTCTGAATCAACAAGCCAGAACAAACAGTTGCCATGGGAAATTATTAGAGACAAATAAATTAAATTTTATAGCCTCGCGCTAACACGAAATGTAAGACTACAAGAAACACGATGGCAATCCATTGTAGGTTGAGGAACAGGAGGAGCGGGTACGGCCATTGGTGCTTATGCTGAGCCAATATTTTATGAGCCAAGCAAGAGAATTTTTGATTGGTGATTGTTTGGGCAATTATAGATTTTGACTGAGCTTTATTGAGTGAAGGGCACCCCACCGCACTCCACCCTCGACATGTTGTGCAATTTTTTCTTTTGCTTCTTTCGTTAATTCGCTTTCAATGGGGTTAAGCTCTTCAAATTCTTCAGCTCCATTTATGGTTAAAGTTTTTATGCTGCCACCAAACCAAAAAATAAAAAACCAATACCCAGACTCTAGCATTTAACAAAGTTATTGGCCATCAACGTAGACCACGTTCACTCTCTTTATTTCCCTTATCCACCGCCATCTTGGTCATCATCGACAACAGTTTGCTCTTTCTCTCCCTCTTTGAATGCCATCTTTTTGTTTCCACCTTTTGTTTTTTACAAGCACTTTGCAAATATTTATGGCAGAAAAGCAGCGTGAACAATAAACTCATAAACTGCAGGGCCACGTCGACAGCGTCACAGGACACACTCAGATGCAAAGATAAAAAACAGAAGGACCACGAAACGAGTTCGGTGTCTAGCGAGTAAATCGATTTTTAAAATGAATTATGTTTGCAGTTATGCAATATACACGATATCAAATGATAATGCTCTATCGATTCAAACGAGTCCATCGGCTTCGTTAGATCAAAGGAATTAAGAAAATTGGCAGCTCCAAATTAAAAAATTATGCACCCAAGAACAAATGACGGCAGTTTCTAACTGAAGGCATAAAAGGGGTGTCTTTAGGGTATTGATAAAGTCGTTTAATACACGGGATTGCATTATATATTATGCATCTGTTTTAATACTTGCTTGATTATGTTCAAAAGTCTGGTTGACGTTGTCGTTTCCATTTTTCATGTTCATGATGTTTGCTCTGCACTTACCTTCAAAGGCAGCGAATGGAAAATAGTTGTAAGGGAGTGTCGTGCATTTTATAAATTAGGCAACAGCAACTCCTTCTTGACCAAACATTCGAAAATTCTGTTTGCCAGTTTCACATTCGTCGGAATTAAGTAAATAATTTACTTCGCTCAGGAGAGTAGAGAAAGTTGTAAGGGAATACACATCCCTAATTAGAAGGCGACGCTGCGTAAAATATTTGTAAATTTTGGGTGTAGACAAAAGCATCCCTGTAAACATGTTAGAAAACAGAAAACTAAACTACAGACAGAAATATAATTAGTCATGTTGCTTTTGATAAATATGTGTATATTCGCTCAGACATAACAAATGTATTCTTATTTTGGAGCTACCTTAAATAAACTAGGAGTGGAAAACTCAGTAATAAATGCAAGTGTAAACTGACTACTCATAAATGTCAAATTGCTAGCAAATATGTTTCTACTATTTAAGAAACAGGAAAACATTTGGCAATCACAAATAGAAACGATAATGACATTTTACTACAATTTAAGCTTTATGAAGATTTTTGAATACCCTTTCAATAGTAAAGCCTCCTAAGCTTCATTGGGTAGATTTGTTTAACTAACATGCAGCTGACTTGCTTAAATGAACGTTTTTATTGTGGGTACGAGAAATTTGGAAACCATGTACTCCAAATGTGGTTAGCGACCACTGCTCTTTGCCCCTAGGACTACATATTCCAACACTCAGTTGAATTTGCCTCTGCTACCGGCAATCAACTCGAAATGCCAACGAGGAGCATCACTCAAAATGACATTTGGCTACTATTCATACAAACACACACACACACACACAATTTTCTTCTCACCAAGTACGGTCGCGTAGTCCAAGTCGTTCCGAAATCTCGTCAAATAAAGGAGCTTCCTGCGATCTGAAAATATACACATTTGTGAACCACAGTCGGTTAGGGGTGGTGCTACATACCCAAACACCTGCGGGCTCAATCGGGAGCCACTGCTCCAACTGGTCTACCTTCACTGCCGGTGCCCAGCACTGCACAGGGGCGGCCAGACGGGAGGTTGAGTTCCTTTTCCCGCCTCTCACTTTCATCCTGTGTGGGTGTGGGTGAGAAAGGTTAGGAATTTCTCCCGCTCCTACGCCAAATTTGCTTTGCGCTCGATAGCATCAGCTGTTCAGCAGTGTTAACCACAATCGTTTCCACAATCGTTTGTAACGCACAGAAGGAGACGTTTCCGACCCCATAAAGTATATATATTCTTGATCAGCATGAGAAGCTGAGTCGATATAGCCATGTCCGTCTGTCCGTCTGTCCGTCGGTGCGTACGCGTTTTACTCAGCCATCTTAAGAGCTATCGGGATGAAATTTTTTTTGGGGGCTTGTTTTTACCCGGGTGAGATAAAGTATGAAAATCATCGGGATCGGACTACTATATCATATAGCTCTGGAACAAAAATTTTTGCAAAAATTGGAGTATCCCCATGAAATTTACCAATATAATAGATATAAAATCTCAGATCCCAAAATTTGAACTTGATTGGATAAATAGAACACAAGTTACAGTCAATACAAATCGGTTCTACGTCATCAGCAAATCAAACAGAGCACATGCATACACACACACACAGACGCAAAGCTACACGAACTGTATCTGTATGCGTGCGATGCTTTGGATGGGAGAAGAAGAAAAATTGTAGTAAAACGAGAAATAATTTGAATGTTTTGTTTGTGTATTGATAAATTGAGTTGCAGGGAAAGAAATTTCAAAATGTAAAAATATTATTGCCAAGGACTGCAAGGGTATGTAAACTTTGGCATAGCCGAAGTTAGCTTCTTTGATATTTTTGCCTCAAAATCAGTTTCTAGGATTCTTGCTTCCAACTTTCCGATTCCCAATCCGTTTGTCAAGCATGAAGCATATGAGAACACCTTCTGATTTCGGTTCAGTCAAGTTAAATTTCAAATTATTTAAAATTTTAATTAAAAATATTTTTTATTTATTGTATTTATTTGTATTTTCCACTTGTGTTCAGAATGCTTTTTGTTGTTTGTATTGCTGTCCGTATGAAATGCATGTGACAAATGCGTGGCCATAACTTTATTTCCTGTTCGCTGGCGCGGTGGGTGCGTGGTGACCCCCGACCTGCTTGCCCCCCATATCTACTTCACCGTGTGTGACATTTATTACAAAATTTTTAAGGTGCCTGCCCCAGAGTGGAATGCTTGCTAATAAATTGGTCCACATTTCAAATTGGGTAAAATTTGTTGCAGAATAAATCATGCGTTTCGATATGTGTGTATATGTATTACGTTTGATTTTGAAACGCATTGAAGATAGATGAATAGCAAAATTTATTGCAAAAGTAATTATTTAAATATATACTTTTTATTTGTCTAGATTTCGACCTTATTGAAGTTAATCAAAACTGGGTTTTAGCCGGCTTCAGGTCAATAAATCTTACTTACGAATTTATTTGTAAGATTTTAAAATCATAGGCAGCACAAAAGGTGAGCAGGTTGTCTGTATAGCTATTTCAAGAACCACCAAGTTCTATCATACAGCAGACTTTGCTAAAGAATCCACAGTTGTAATGGCCATACCATATCTTCAACGCCAGAAGTATTTGGGAATTCCAATTACATGAAGCGAGAAAATAACGGCAAAGCTTGCAACTGCAGATTCCACCTTTTTAATGTGCATACCCCTGAGCGCCATCAGAATTAGTGTAAAGGGCTTCGCCTTAACCAACTAACCGTCGCGCCCAAATATTTTGTTATAGTATATTGTACTATATACAAAAAAGATGGTTTACAGCAAGTGTAAAAACAACATGTGTAATACGGCGGGCCTTCCGTTTTTGGTATTTGTCTAGATTTCGACCTTATTGAAGTTAATCAAAACTGGGTTTTAGACGGCTTCAGGTCAATAAATCTTACTTGCGAATTTATTTGTAAGATTTTAAAATCATAGGCAGCACAAAAGGTGAGCAGGCTGTCTGTATAGCTATTTCAAGAACCACATAAAAAAGGTGGAATCTGCAGTTGCAAGCTTTGCCGTTCTTTTCTCGCTTCATGTAATTGGAATTCCCAAATACTTCTAGCGTTTAAGATATGGTATGGCCATTACAACTGTGGATTCTTTAGCAAAGTCTGCTGATGATAGAACTTGGTGGTTCTTGAAATAGCTATACAGACAGCCTGCTCACCTTTTGTGCTGCCTATGATTTTAAAATCTTACAAATAAATTCGTAAGTAAGATTTATTGACCTGAAGTCGGCTAAAACCCAGTTTTGATTAACTTCAATAAGGTCGAAATCTAGACAAATACCAAAAACGGAAGGCCCGCCGTATTACACATGTTGTTTTTACACTTGCTGTAAACCATCTTTTTTGTATATAGTACAATATACTATAACAAAATATTTGGGCGCGACGGTTAGTTGGTTAAGGCGAAGCCCTTTACACTAATTCTGATGGCGCCCAGGGGTATGCACATAAAAAAGGTGGAATCCGCAGTTGCAAGCTTTGCCGTTCTTTTCTCGCTTCATGTTATTGGAATTCCCAAATACTTCTAGCGTTGAAGATATGGTATGGCCATTACAACTGTGGATTCTTTAGCAAAGTCTGCTGATGATAGAACTTGGTGGTTCTTGAAATAGCTATACAGACAACCTGCTCACCTTTTGTGCTGCCTATGATTTTAAAATCTTACAAATAAATTCGTAAGTAAGATTTATTGACCTGAAGCCGGCTTAAACCCAGTTTTGATTAACTTCAATAACGTCGAAATCTAGACAAATACCAAAAACGGAAGGCCCGCCGTATTACACATGTTGTTTTTACACTTGCTGTAAACCATCTTTTTTGTATATAGTACAATATACTATAACAAAATATTTGGGCGCGACGGTAAGTTGGTTAAGGCGAAGCCCTTTACACTAATTCTGATGGCGCCCAGGGGTATGCACATAAAAAAGGTGGAATCCGCAGTTGCAAGCTTTGCCGTTCTATTCTCGCTTCATGTTATTGGAATTCCCAAATACTTCTAGCGTTGAAGATATGGTATGGCCATTACAACTGTGGATTCTTTAGCAAAGTGATGATAGAACTTGGTGGTTCTTGAAATAGCTATACAGACAACCTGCTCACCTTTTATGCTGCCTATGATTTTAAAATCTTACAAATAAATTCGTAAGTAAGATTTATTGACCTGAAGCCGGCTAAAACCCAGTTTTTATATACTTTTTTAATAAGGAAATTTTAAACATATTTCAAATTAAAGTTGTCAGGCAACAGCGGTCGCTCCTCTATATATCCTCGGAGATTCATTTGCACCCATTTCAGCAGCTCGTCGAGCCTTCTCCATGCTCCGTATCAGGCACACAAATGAGGCTTGTGTGTTTCCCTTCCAAATGCCTTGCAGCGTAAATTACGCGCATAAAATGAACATTAGATTCATATTTTAATGGAGGAGGCATGAGCAGAGGCATATACATAAATAAGGACGAGGAAAAGCCCCACCAACCCCCATTATTCGTTTGCTATGAGAGAGACGAAAGAAGGTTATGCCAAATAACCTGAAGCTATACCAAACACAGACACACACAACCAAAAAGGCAGAAAGTCCTTCTCTCCTATCCTGCTTTCTCTGTTTTGTCTCCTTTTTAAATGTGCGTATGTGGTTGTGTGTGTGTGTGTGTGCGTGCGTACTTATTTCCATTACAAAGGAGCTTATTATATCCTCGAGTCACAAAGTCATTGCGACTTAAAAGGATTTGCATGTGATTAGCAGCAGCACAAAATGTAAACAAAACTCAATTCTTGATCCACAAAACAAAACAGATAGAAAAACTTTCTAAGACGAAAACTCAACTGTTTGATACCCTGGGTAGTCCAGACATTTTTTAGAAACCGAGTAATGAATTCATCCCAACATATGAGGTTTCAGACATGAACGACTCTGACTCAACCTAAACAATGCTGTTAAGACTAACTAAACAAACTGATGGTCATCCTTTAATAAGAATCCGTCTAAATGTGAAGTTGCTTCTGACATTTTAAGTAAGACCAACAAATAGGACAAGTTATTTAGATCAAGGAGTTAACCACATTGAACACTGCCTGAAGCACCTCAAGACAACAAAGAAATATGAGTTATCTCCTCTCATATAAAACTTAAAACTGCTATATTAAGCATAAAAGATTACTGAGAAGCCATATATAGCAATGTACCAGATAGTGAAGAAATGTTGACACTTACTAGGAGAAATACTAGATTAAATGATGTTCTATTTATATTTAGTAGCCCATGGATTTACTCTGAGCCATTACTTTGTGGTATTAGTATTCCAGGATAATGGATTCTGCCAAAGATGTGATTGTTTGATAACTAAATATTGAGCTTACAAACTCCTTAGAACTCAATTTGCACCATTGAAGTATTTAGTTTATTTTGATATTTAACTGTTAGCACTGTTAGCACTGATATGCACACATGAGCAGAGGAAAGTAAATATTCTACAGGGTATCGAATACAAAGACGATTTGTACGCACTTAAAAAGTTCCATGTGACTGCGAATGTGGCAACGTAAGGAGAGGGTGCTTGTTTCTCACATTAAAACAATGAACACATCATAATCATAATTTTTGTTGCCTAATTTCAGGGGCACACATTCGGGTGAGTGTACGTGTGGGCTTGGGTGTATTTGTATCAAAATGTTTTCCATAATATAGACAACGTACAAGTCTGTCTAACCATTATCTGGCCTGCATTTAATGGCCTTGGAATGGCAGATTCAATCGATAAACTCGGTACTGAAATTCATTTGACACAAGATACTTCCTGTCTCTCTCTCCTAGACCTGAGCTTTTCGCCTCAATTGCCAGGCATAATGGACGACGGTGAAGTCGTCTACGTACTTTGCATAAGCGTTGATGGCAAATAGAAAATCTCTTGCAAGTATTCAAAGAAGAATAGAAGAGAAAGATAGAAGAATAGAAGAGAAAGATAAAAATTGAAGCTGATTCATGTTGCTCCAAAAAGGCCGAGCAGGTAATATGCAAATTATTGATTATGTTGGCACGGTCGAAATGCTGCTACGCCAAAAAGGAAAACTTAATGCAAGGATTTGGTTGTTTGAATGAAAGCAATGACTTTCAAATAAGCGCAAAAACGGGCAAAAATAAAACAGCAGACTCACCCAAACCAAAGGCACACGAGTCAAAAGTGAAGGACCAGACAGGATTTCTCATGAATGCAGCAGCTTCAACAGCAGCAGCCAACCCATTCAAATAGAAGTTGGCACAAAGGACTAAAAGAACTGAAGTTTAGCTAAAAGCCAAATAAATAAATTTTTGTAAGTACGTGCATTCCCAGTAAGCCAGAACTGCGACTCTTGTATACACTAACGAATGCTCTAAGTTCAAATTATTTAATTAAATAAAATTTTCTATATGTCCTTTATCCTGTAGAATCCTTCTTCACAAAGCGAATAAAACTATTAAATAAAATAATAATTATAAAAATATGTTTTCCATTTCAGCAAAGCTTTTGTTCGGTATTTTGAATTATTTGTCCTACACTGTCAATTAAAAGAATCTTTCTAAGTTTTCCATCAATGAAACTGTAAGCTAATTTATTCAAAGTTCATGTATGCTACATAAATTATTACTATCTAAATATATCCTATTAGATCGAGAAACAGAGTATAAAAATCTTCAGAATTTTGGAATCAAAATAAAACCCCAAAGCAAATAAAGGTGAATAGGCAAACAAACGCAGAGACGGAGGTGGAGGGAGGCAATGAGAACAATGAGAACTGGCAATGATGAGGCAAAAGTCAAGTCAAGTTTAAGCACATAAACATGAGAGGCCGTAAGTTCACTTGACAGATTTCGTTATTTGGCTTTAAAGAGACGCCCAAATTAAAGATGTGAGGCACGTGTGCCCTAGGCCTGGCGGCTATTAAGCGACACTCAGTCCGCTGAGAGAAAAGCAGAAGTGTGTAGAGAGATGCACAGGGACAGAGTGAGAAAGAGAGAGTAAACTGGCATAAAACTCAATCAAGTCGAGCGACATACAATACACAAACACCGACACACACACACATCAATGGATTTTACATACTAGCAGTACTTACATCAGACCCAGTGCTCCTGCCCTACAGGCATGTCAAGGGATCTGACACGCTCTACTCTCTCTTTCCCCATATCTGGCAAATCCTTGTGCAAGACAATGGCGAAAACCAAAAAGGAAAAAGAGAACCAAACGAAAAATAAAAGAAAACTTCATGTTTTGGCAACAAAATGTTAGAGAGCATCTTTTTGCCCTTTTGCTGTTTAGGGACAACAAACAACAGGAGAAAAAGTCAAATAACTTAAGCAAATGTGTGAAAGCCCAAAGAGTTTCTTTGCTTGGAGTGCCGGTGAATGGCCCGAAGCTGTCGTTGGTATCCTGCTCAGGCTTAGGCAAACTGATGTTTTAGCTGCACTAGTCTGGCTTAAATTTAGAATTGTCGAAAGTCAGCGAGGGGCAACCGAAACATAAAAAGATTATCATGGCGAAGATGGCCTTCATTTACCAGCATTCCCAAGCAAGCATTTCTAAAATAAATAAAGTAGATATATCATGAACCTGACGGTGACAATAACTAGACTGGAGGAGATTCAGATTTAATTTTTAGGCCCGTCGCACAGTGTACAATGCTCCACAAGCATGAGCGATCCCATTGAATATTTAATTATATACGGCAATAATGACATTGGAATAAAGTTTATTTTCACCGTGTGAAGTGTAATTAAAACATGCATTTGCTGATTAAAACAGGAGTTCTGGTCATTTTCCCAAATTATGTAGTTGAAATACATGGATTTCCTATCCGAAATCATTGCCTTTAGTATTTAAGCTTTCGTATTATGATTCTGATAAAGATTTTTTGAAAATAATAAATTTCTTGTATACTCTTGCATAAACGTTACTAAAAAGGTTGGATCTAAGCGCGAGCCAATAAGAGTCGGGCATAGAGACCGCGCTCATTCAATAGTTTCAGACACTGTTCCTTAACGTGGCGGTAGATAACATTAACTGGTCCAAGCTCCTTTGTATTGGAGAATGCAAACCGTTCGCAAACATTCGGCAAGAACTTTACTTCACTATAAGTGCCATTCAACATGGCGTAGCTTAGGACGATCGAAGATTCGACAGAAGAGTCTAGACGCAGCTTGAACATAACCGAGCACAGACCATCGACATCGTGGCCAGAAGTATCGATCTTCAGAAGCATGGTCCAATGCACATTGTAGGCCTGGAAATGTGCTGCGGCCTTGGGTTGATCTAAGACCATACCCTCGGTGCATGGCAAAACTTGTATGAGTCTCACAGATATGTTGGGCAACTGAGTGAACCGGGAGAAGCGTATGTAATGCTCCCTGTCGGCATCCAAGGAAGCTTGACGCTCTAACAACGCCTCACGCAGTTTGGCTCCAGTTTTATGGGGAAAGCTGCATTTAGACTCATGGGTTGCCATCTCTTTCTTTATGCCATTCCACTGACAGCCGATGCGCCTATACTTGCAAAAGACAATACTATTTGGACATTCCTTTAAGAGGTGTTGGCGAATGTTCGCACGTTTCGTTGTACCACTACAGAACTGACACACAGTGTGCACTTCGATGAGACCGTACTCCGCAATTAGATTAAGATTGGGAAGATGTCGATAGATCCTGATTGAGCAGGGCAGTTGCCCAGCTGTTGGCCCAGCATCTTGTCAAGCACTCGTACTTGATAGCAGCTGGCACAGATTAAGTGACCATTCTGGCACTGAAAGAGTTTATTTATAGGGAGATTCACGCAGCCCATTAGATCGCAAAGACGGACATGGTTTCCAGCCGAGTCCATAATTGGGCCGTCAGGTGTAATCACATTCGTCAGATCAATATCTCCACCCAAAGTGGTGCTCTTATCGTTTTCGCCATTTTGCTCACTAACTTCAGAAGTTTCTGATCCAGAATCCACAACTTGATTATTACCATCCAAATTGCCGGACATGTTTGATTATTCGTCCTCTTCATGGACAAACAGATTCTACATGAAAAATAATATATATAAATTAATAAGGAGATTATATTATTGATATTGATACTTGGACTACCAGAAATCGAATGAAAAGTTTCAGTGGCGTAACAAACTAAGTAAAAATTTTAGTAAACTCAATGAGAACTTGATTTAATGATTTGTGTGCCATACAACCATACGGTGAAATGGCATATCAAAGTCGCCAAAATGAATGTAACAGGCAGAACGAAGCTTTGTCGACCCGACAAAGCATAGATTTTCTTGATCAGCATCAACAGCCGAGTCGACTTAGCCATGTCCATTCATAAGAGCACCTAGTAATCGCTGACTATGATAGCTAAGCTACATCGGCTTGTCTGGAAAATATGGTTTGATGTCAAACTGAATATGGCAAAAAATTCAAAGGATATTATAATCCTTGAAAAATAAACACCCTTTGCTAGATACTAAGCTCAAAGCCAATTTAAAAATATGGAGTTTTTATAAAACTCGAATATAACTAGTAAAACCAAAAAAGGATATTATATACTTTTCCTAGTGTACATGAATTGCGGATGTTCCTTTCCATGACCGCTGCGGCTCCATCTCGGAGATTACCAAACTCAGACATAGGGCCACGGGCATCGTTCGAATGAATAGTTTTTCTATGCACAATTCGACTATTTACGTTTTTACTCCATTTTAAATGATATTTCCCTTTCGCAGTGGAACCAATTATTTGTGCAAAGGAAGCCATAGGGCAAGCAATTTGCCAGGAAATGAACCATAAGCAATGGATAGGGGGAGAAAAAGTGCTGCTCTTGTTGATGCTGCAGTTGAATGAGCCGAGGCAAACAAAAGATCAAATTAATAGCATCCAAGACGACTATGCGGGGCATAAGCAAACAAGCCACCGCAGACGACAGCTTGAGAAAAGTGGACCGAGGAAAGGTGGTTTAGCATACTGCAGTGGGCAAACATTTAAACAGTTGCCATTGCGCCACAAATTGAATATTTGCCCTAGCGGCTCTTTGCTGCCTGATCGCCTCCACAGAGGCAGCTGCACGTAGCCGTGTGGTTGGATCTCGTCGCTCTTCGGAGCTGGTCGAGAAGAGCGAGGATTCCGATGTGGCCGCTCAAGATGTCGAGCAGGAGCAGTCAGAAGTTAAGGAAGTGGATGTAAAGGAAGTGGAAGCTCGCAGCGAAGATGCTGTTGCCAACACCGAGAACACCGACAAAACAGAGAACAAGGACACCATTGTGAGAGCAAACAAGGAAGATGCACGTGCTCGCCGTCGTATTGTGCGTGCTGGTCGCCGAGGTCGTCGCGGTGGACGTCGCGGTGGTCGCCGTTCCCGCAGATCCCGTTCCGGTCGTCGCAGCAACCGTAGGCGTGGCAGCCGTCGCGGAAGGGCTGGTGCCCGTCGTCGCACCACCGTGAAAAGGCGCAACGCCAAACGCACCCAGGGTTAAATGCCATACTCGATATTCCATCCCTCCCTTCAACTGAACCTTGTAAATTATTTAGTAAATCAATAAATATATTTTCACATTTTGACAAACCAAAAAAACATATTCTATTAAATTACCCGAGTTTGTAGTCAGTAATAGAGATTTGAGTTTAAAAATTACTATAAAAAAATTCGAAATGGATTCTAGGAAAAGTCAAGTGTCCGAAATCCGCGCGAGTGAAATCTTAAACCAAAAAAAACAGATCGATGCAAATATGGCTAGATTCTACGAAACCATTGGAAATGTGTCGCGGAATATGCGAAAATACGACTGGTCGTATCTGCATCGGCATTCGGAAGTGCGGGCCATAATTCGAGTTATCACTGAAGCCATTAGTCACAACCCCAACAATATCTTCCACTTTGCGGCCGAACTATTTGATTGCAGTAACAACCATTCGCTGGTGGCAAAGGTCTGAAAATATCGGAGATCCTGGTTGTCCTATCTAATATTCGATTTCCCGCAGATCAACAGGCAACTTAAATGGATCAATGACCAGTTAATAGGAGCCTCCTATTCTCCAGTGGATGGCGAGATGCTGTTTAGCGAGTCCAGTGACATTTCCGTAACCGAGAGAAAACCCGAATGCGCAGATGGCTTTAAGCGTATGGATCCCGAAAATTTGGACAATACGGAAAAGTCTTGTGTTGAACCCAAGGAAACGATCTGCCCAGAGAATCTCAAGCCGAGTTGTTTATAAGTAATTGCAATTGAGTTGCAACAGATATTTGTAAGTTCAAATTATAAGAGGCTCAAAAGACCATTTTTTCGATCGAAATAAAATTCAATGATCTTAACGATTTCAATACCAAGTGAATGTACTGGGCATTTGGCTTCAATTTTATTAATATTGTTTTAGATTAAACATCGTGTTTATCTGAGAAGGCTTCACCAAATCAGATGCACTAAAGAAATATACAAAACGAAACAAAAATATAAAATGAAATAAATTAAGTCATTAAGAATCATATGTCAAGTATTGCATGTATAACAAAAATTCATCCACACTCTGTGGAAATATACACAACACATTTGTAAATAAAATCAGTTCATATTTTGAATTCAACATATAAAGTTTGATTTTTTATCATTCTCCAAGGAATCCCTATTCAAATATTATACACTTATTGATGCCTTTTTCTAATATTTGTTGAATTGTTTCCTTAGCTTCTAATTTCCAATACCATGATATTCTATGGAACATTTGGGTGAGACGTCTAAATGGAATAACCGAATTGAATTTAATTTTAGTTTTATTATACTTTTCAATTTATATAACCAACCAATTATATCATGGAAATTTATAATCGAGTAGTGAAGCACCTTTAAGTCCATCTTAACATTAAAGGCTTCAGATAATTCACAGGGTTTGGAGTTTAGTCCTATAAAGCAACCCATACGTAGAAAGTTTGCAATGGGCTTCAGGCTTAAATAAAAATCTGTAAAAAGGTGAAAGCATCGACTTTTAATTACCCTACACTGATAGGAAAGATATTTAAAGTGCAGTTGGCTTTGGGTAGTAGAGCATTTCCATGAGAAGTAACAATATAAATCCATGACTGGATTGCTGGATGGAAAAGTTTTCTGTGGCCATCAAGTTTTAAGTCCATTTTTGGATTATTAGACAACACTTGGTGGAACATCAACGACACTGGATGAACAAGTTTATCAACACAACAAAACCTTCTCATAGTGTACGAACCGATAGAATAAACAAGTGAGATAGAGACAGAAAGAGCAAACGAAAGAGACAGGGAAAGAACTGATGAACCTCAAATAGTTTTGTGTGCTGCAGGAAATTAAACTCATGTGATATGTGAGATCGTGATCGTCATACTCGTATATGAACATTTTCAATTATGATGCACTGGAATTTCATTACAAAACTGCATACGTACATAGTTGAGGGTGACAAAATGACAGAGAGAGATAATAGAGTGAAATAGCTCTCAATACGTTTGCAACATTTTTAATTAAACTCCTGTTCCTCCGAGTGTTCAATGATATTCCAATGTAATTTCCTTTTCATCTACATCGTGTGGCATGCCTTCAGCCACTGTCAGACACAGATAGAGATACCTGCTGATAGTGTATCTCAATGCACAAAAGTAGTCTCTTTGTTCACGCCTATTAAGAAGACAATGAACTTCCATTGTTTGGCTCTTAGCAGCATCAACATAGAACAAAATGGAGCTAACATTTAAGACACACAACAATAAGCCAGTTAGGTAATGAATTCCATGCTCAGATCATGAAATGCAAAGAAAGGTGTTCTTGTTGAAACTGAAAATTTAATTTTCAAATGCACAACGTTGGGAGAGGGCTTCAAATAATTATGAATACACATTTGTCCAACGTGTTATTGTTAACTTATTGTGTTACTATTACTTTTATGGTTGAATTCATCCCAATCAGCTTGTAGAGTGAAGCAATAGAAAATTTCATAAAAGTGCAGATGAATAATTTGATGGTAAAACGTTTTATGGGTCATCCCTAGTAAACTTGTCTTGAATTTAACTAAGTATAAAAAGCAATTCGATATCTATGTATGATTGCATATTATTGATTTGGATTAGCCGGTTAATTTCATTTAGCTATGGAAAACCAAAGGCCACAAACATATGTAATTATTGAAGAATCTAACATCAACTTAGAATGACTTCAAAGTTTTAACATGTGACAGTATTTCTAACTCTCTTTATCCCTCGCAGTTCCCTGAGGATTCCTAAAATAAAGCCCATGTTGCCGTAAGTGGACTTAAATCCGAAAGTTTGCCTTGTCGTTCATATTTGAATAAATGCCTCATTTTGATTTTAAGAGATTGCGTGGAGTAGTAAAGTCAAAGTCAAATTCAGTTTGAATATTTGATATCAGCTTGTTAGAGTTTTTCCACTTGCTTACATTTAACCATTTCCCTATCATCAACGGGGAGAACAGTTGGTACAATATATTTTTATGTACTCTTTACATTGGCAATGTTGATATGTCTATATTCCTATCATTGGATGTAAAGTGATATTCATCTGTAATTACGTCGCCACCTGCAACGCTTTTCATTTCCTCGCCATTAAAGTGATTTCACAACTCTCCAGCCACGTCGTCGGTCTCAATATGTGCATGGAAGGCTTCCGTTTACCATGCCAATTGACATTTATGGCTTGTGCAAGCATGCGAAATCTAACGATAGCACACCCCTCCGTGGTTCACCACGGATTTCCACATGGTAAAGTGTTGAGTGTGGGCCTAGCAAAGAACACGTCCAAGTCGTGAAATGGGATCGCCGACTTCTTGATACCGTGCTCCTTGCTTTACCAAACGAACCGAAGCCTTATTATGGACAAGTTATGAATCCTTTTTAATGGCTCTTCTTTGGTCTGTTATGCACTATTGATAGTGGGTATAGAAATGGAAAAGTTCTATACTGAAAATGGCACCACTTATACGAGGGAGAAAAGAGTCAAGTTCGTGGTATCTCTATTTATTCATAACTACAATTGGTTTTCCTTCCTTCCTGGCTGCCGTCGTCTTGCATGCTTCTTCATATCGCTCCGAGTCTTCGTCAGTCCTTTATCCAGATCCTTCCATTCATTTTACTCTCGCCTTCTCATACGCATTGGCAGGCAGCTGTCAAGCATGAATTTTTCTTTTAAATTGTCTTGTTGAAAGAAAATCGCACACACTTAATGCCTGGGTAAAACCGATTTGCATGTCACTTCACTTCAAGAGAACTGAGTAAGGAGACGGCAGCCGACCAAGAAAAGGAATCTAGCATTGTTGAAATGCATTTTTTGCAATTTCACTCTGACAGTTGATAAACGACATGCTCTCTCCGAGTACTTAGAGAGTGTCGGGGCTCCTCTTGCTTTCCACATGTAAAAATACACACACACATTGTGGAAAAAACACAGTTGTAGTGAGAGATGCAGTTGCACTTATTTCAATTCGCAATGTGTCTCTGCTTGAGTTGAGATGATGTGATGATTGCCAGCAAAGCACTCCATGCCTCTGCCTGGCCCTCTGTGTGTTCCATCACCCGCATCTTGAGCTTATCGTTCACTTGTTGCCGAGCTTTGCATAATTTATGATCTTTGGCTGTAATTGCGCTATTTTATGTCTACACCCTGCTAAGATTTAACGACCCACCCAACCACCACCCATCCACCGCTACCGCCACCATGCACCACAGGACCATGTTCTGCGCCTTATCAAAGAGCGAAGAGAGCAGACAGCAAAGGGCTTGGGCCACTTAAGTCCTTTAAAATTTATGTCAAATGCAGTTGTAAATATGCCAAACGTACGAGTGCTAAAACCGATTTCTATGCCATTTAAACTAACAAAGTACAGTGGGTCAAGATAAAATAAAGATGGAAACAAATGTGAAGCGAGCTGTAAGTGATCAAAGTGAGCATTCTCTCTTTTAAGATATGGGCTCAAACGGTTCAAAAAATGTTGACTTTCTTTTTTCAAGTAAATTATCTTAAAATTGTGAATTCTATTTAGTTTCGATGAAGGGTTATAATCTTATTCATTATATTGATCAATTCCTAAAAAAATAAGTATGAAACGGCATTGACATAGCTGTTGGCAATCGTTTCCACTTTACTTTAATCAACGTCTATTATCTTATGAGCCAATCATTTGTGGTAAACAGAAATCCAAGTTATCGTATAAGCGGTTTAGCCAACACATATGTTTGTTTTTAATCCGACAAAAATAACTAGTGTTATTTTTGTGTACATTGGTAAATTTAGTATTATCTTAGTTAGGTTTAGAATTAAGCCTAGTATATAGAGATATACATCTTTGTATGTTCTGTTTCAAAAGTAACAATCTATGCTAAAACTAGAACTCCTGTGAAATATTATACACCATTTATTTGGATGTTAATTTATTATTTATTACTGTTCACTATTATTAATCAGATTTTTAAGGTTCTTTCTAAAAAAAATCACAAGCAGCTTGCGGCATATTCAAGATGTCTAAAGCAGGGATCTGAACGGATTGTTCCACGGTCGTTTGCAAATATTAAAAAATAGACAAAATAATGTCACATTTGAATTACTTGTAGAGAATAATTAAGAGACAGACGCGTCATCGGTTATGTTTTGGAAGTAACACAAGTTAAACCAAACGAGAAAAAACGACTCGAACAAACTGATTCTCAAAACAAGATCGTCAATACGTATATTCCTGAATCCCAAATGTCGATTTTGCCAAATGGTCAGTTGTCGATTCACCTTCAATAGAGTTCCTTGATTCTGTTAGTGAATCCTCATAGCCCACTGTAAAATCATAGGAATGTTCCATTGTTTTTACCGCTTTCTGGAGCAAGTGAAGCAAAGTAGGTACGCGGAAAAAAAGAAGGAATCTTTGTGCATTTGTGTGCTGTTGGCTGGCAAAGTGCGGGCAGAAGAATATTCGTGCACAGAAAATGTAATTTTTAGTGCACGTTGGCAGTTGGCGAAGGGTTGCGGGTTCTGGCCTTTTTATTTGCAACCTTTTCGGCCACATATGTATGCATATAAGTTGCAAATGCTACAAAATGGCGACAGCGGCCACGTTTCTCCTGTTCTGTTCTGTTGACTCTATCAGCAGCGACATCGATGTCCTTTCTTTCGCTTCCTCTGCTGCCAGTTCCGCCTCCATCTTCGACGCTGTCGTCATCGTCGTTGGCTGTGTTTTTGCTTGGCTTTTACGATGGAAAATACATTTTCACCATTTGTGGCCGTAAGCACTTTGAATAGCGTCTTGACTTACCTCCCCGATTTGTGTCTCCGGACGGACTGGCGTTTTTGCCGTCCTTGTTTTACCATCTTTTATCTTATGCAAATAATGCATGCTGCATGCGAAGCACTTCTGCCGCCGGAGGATGGCCAGGTGTGTGCGGTCTGAAAAGGAACACGTAATAGTGCTCCGAAATTTGGTCACGAACTTTAAAGAAATAGGCACGAAATTGTGTTACAATATTACCCGTACTTAAGATTTTATTTTAAATTTCCATTTTCAACAATTGAGAGAAAAATCCAGGAAAATTCCATTTCACTTGCATGTGTCGCAAATCAATACGCACTTCTGTGCAAATATGTCGATGAGTGTGAGTGAGTGGGTGGGCTTGGTGTGTTTGATGGGTGGTTCGTTCGCCTGTTCATGTTCAATATGTATATATTCTGTATATTTCGACTTGTATGTATATATTATTTCCGCTACATTTCCGCCGCTCAATTGAAAATTGTTGTGTGTGATTCTTCTTTTGATTTCATTTTTTCCCACTTTTTTTTGTAAATTTCTGCTTTTGCTTTTTTGTTTTGGTTTGCCTTGTATACGAATATTTATTCTGTTGTTCGATAAAGAAAAATAGGTCGAAAACCACAAAAAAACAAAAAGGAAAAAGAAACTATAAATATGCTTCATACTCGATCGATGGAAAAGCAGCCGAAGGCCTCAACGTTGTCTGCCTTACAAACTTGTGGCAAGTCAATCTGAATAACAGATTTTTTCATTTGTTCATAATTTTTACCCACTTTCACAACGAAATGCTATTTGCATTAAAAATATGTATATTTGAGCACTCCAAACTCAAAACTGATTGCATCAACTGCCAACTATTTCAAATAGTTCATCTTAAAAGTATTTAAAGTCTCCAGTGATTGGTAATTTGAACTTCTACTTTTTCTTCAAAAGTAGATAGCATTTGGTCCACTAAAAGTCAAATGTCACACAAAAGCCCAACACATTATAATAATGTATTATATTTACGTATTAAGTGTTAATTTAGTTTTTATATATGCAATATTTTTAGAAAAGGAGAAAGGCCTTAATTTGTTTCAATTATTTAACGCTTTTTTGAAGAGTAATCACAATAGAAATCCTTCCAAATCATTAACAAAAATTTAAATTCTTAGTTGTGCAATTAATGGTATTTCTTTATAGCTCCTAAAAGTTCTTGCTCAGATTGTGTTACATAAAATGTTACATATATTTTTGTGGTTTGGTTAATAATTCCCTGACTCACGTTGGCCTTAACTAAGCTTCACTGCTTTACCACGTCAGTGATGTGTAAATTTATTTCCCCACACTCCGTTTATAGCGTTCCCCGGTGTTTCATCCTTTTCACACCCTATAAACTGATTTAAATGCTAAAGTGCATGATTATCATTTCGATTTTGTATAAATAGCGCATAATTTATTCATGGGCACTTACTTATACGCCATCAAAGTGACTTAGATGGAGTCACTCTTATGCCCCACCCTCCATCCCGGCCAATATGGCAATATGATGAAGTCGGCTTATTGACTTTAAGTCGAAAATACAATATTTGTCGCCCACATTAACACCACTCAAATCGTTTAGATATTATAGTTTGATATAGCAAACTTTCTCGAATTAAAGAAATTTCCTGTTCTGCAACTGTTCTCCCTCTCCGCCGACACAAAAAAGTTGTCACAATTGTTATTTTAACGCACGGAACGGGAAAATCGACGGACTGGGAGTCACAAAGACAGACAGACAGATAAACACACACAAATTACTGTCGATTTCATTTCACGCCTTGAGCAAGAAAACTTTACTATGTCGCGGAGCAGAGCAGAATCTGAGCTCCATTGTCGTCAACGCGTTGTCTGGAATCGATGAACGAGTCGAGTCGTCTCCGAAATTCGATAAGAAGACTCCTGCGACGACAGGGACACCACGGACATCGAGGAGGACGACAACGGCATGAGACAGCGTTCAAAACCTGGAAGCAATTTGCGCATAAACGTTCAAGACGATAAAATTTGCAGTTTTGTTTATTTTTCTGACAGGTGGCATGGGGGGGGATTGAAAAGGGAAAGAAACGCCGTTGGCGTTAGCAGTGCTAAAGCTTTGAAATCGTGTTTTTTGAATTAGTTTTTAATTTGTTCCTGTCGGGGGATATGTTGCAGACAGGTGATTTGTTCAACAAAACAACAAAAGAGCTTTCTGAATGTCTGTGTTCTTAACTTGCAAAGGACTAAAAAAGAAAACAAACCACAATAAATGCTCTGCTCTGTCAAATATGCTCATTTGTTTGTGCTAAACAGAGTCTTTAGTCGGGAAAGATATATTTGCCCAATTATGATAATTCTACTCAAACGCTAGTCCAACTACACAAAAGATTCCGATGAAGTTGTAGGTATCGGAAAGTACTTCCCATTGGGTAAAAAATACGATTTTTGAAATTCTTTAAATCGTTCTTTATTATTCTGAGTTAATATAAGTAGTTTTATGTATATGAGACGTTCGTAATTATATATATACGACTTATAAGACTTGGAAGAAAAGAAAGTAGAGCACTTAAGCTTATGTAATATGCCATCTTTTTGGAATAAACAGCAAATGGAATTTTTGCCCGCTTCATTACAAAACGGATCAGGAATTACTGTTGCTTCATGTCGAATTATATGGATTTAGACTACTTTACATCCTTTTTCATCATCTTTTTACAGGAACATCTATTTTAAGTTTAACTTTTATAGTCATTATACCATACACCTATAGGGTGAAAGGAAGGAAGCTTTTCTGACCCCTTAAAGTATATATATTCTTGATCAGTATCAACAGCCGAGTCGATATAGCCATCTCCGTCTGTCCGTCCGACTGCCCGTCCGTCCGTCCATATGAAGGCGTAGATCTCGGAGACCATAATAGATAGAGCCACCAAATTTGGTATTCAGTAGTATGTAGAGTGATCAAGTTTATTTCAAATTTTTGCCACGCCCTTTTCCGCCCCGCATTTTAAAAAAACGTTTATCTCAAAAACTATTCTAGCTAGAGACTCCAAATTTGGTATGTATATTTGCTTAGTAAATGCGCACATTTTGTATGTATAAAGATTTTGCCACGCCCCTTTCCGCACCCGAAATTTGAAAAACTCGATTATTTCCCATAATTTTCTACCTTTTGTCAAATTTGGCACACTTAAATTTGATGCTAATACCCAGCAAAATACCAAATTTGATCAAAATCGGAATAAAAATAGCCAAGTTATGCATATAAACGTTTTTCCATAAGGCCGGAGTTGGCCGATGGCTGGTGGGGGCGCTAGGGTGCTCGAATGCTTGAGTGAGCGAGATACTAAGATATGCTTGTAATAAAAAGCATGTAAAAATGCATTTGTTTAATAAATTTAAAATATTTGCTTTACTGGTGTATGGTATACCTAAGTCGGCGAGACGACTTACTTACTTCATTTTCTTTAATTAACATGAAATATGAAAACGTAAGGATGAACTGAACAACGAGGATGCAGGTTCGAGTCCCAGGCTAGTGTGTGGATGTAGATTGCGTCTAAGCTGAAGGCCTTAGTTGCGAGTGCTTGTTAAATATAGTTAGGTTGATAGTTTACAACTATATTCTATACTTTAATAATGATAATAACAATGTCATTTGAATTTTACAAAATATTTTAATACAGATCAAAAATCTATTTTTAGTTTCAACATATAACCTCAGAAATAAGCTAATCAAAATTTGGCACGTTGCCTACTTCTTATCAGTACTATGACTTCTTATAGTAATGTCATAATACTTTAATGACAAGTTTCCAAATAGTGTATTATAAATGGATTTGTGATTTTTCCATAATATTCTCAAATCAAAATCAATTGTTTGTCGCCATCATTTAAAGACCAAACATCCTAATATGTAGGTAATCAGAACAATGTCATTTGCAATGTAATGACTTTCCCTCAGATTGAATCCATTCAACAACCATTGGCCAAAAACTGTCACCGACACACTCCGGGGTGCCAGAAAACACGAATGTCAAACAAACCCAAACACAACCATAATAATAAATCAATAAAATAAAAACGGAAAGTGGAGCATTTCACTTTTTTATCCACGTAAATTAAATTCGAATTGAGCAGAATTGATACATTTGATGAGAGCCCATACAGGGAGCAGCAGCAGATGATGGAGCAGAAACCCCTCTAACAGTCGTGCAAAAATTGCATCAAATAAGGATGAGGTCGGATATATGTATCTACATACATACAGATATGTATATGTAGGTGTGGAATGAGGATAATGGCAAAAATAAAAACTAAAACGAAACGCATTCGCTTGTCAACTGAAAATTATAATTGAAGCGTTATTAATACGAAAGCCATTTCCCAGTCCCAGTACGGAAGCATTTGCCAACACTCTCATATGATGACGATTGATGCGCTGCAGTCGCGGAAAAAGGCTTAGGCGGCAAACTAGAATTTTCCCTGCTCTCCTCTCCTCAATTTTGTCACCAGGCTTCCTTTGTCGGTGTCCTTCTTTTGGGATTCTGGGCCTCTTATTGATGGCATGCGTCATTAATGTCAGCAATGATGACACGCACACACAGAAACAAACACAGACACTAGGCTGTGCTCTGGCCACTCTGCGGGTCGGTGGTAATCAGATGAATGTGCCATAAATCATTTTCTAAATCATTTGTTGCCATTTTCCCCATACCCATCCCCCACCACGCATTTATGTAGTGAGTGCTCCGAAAGTGGGTGCAGTCAGTTTGATTGAATTGCCTTTTAGTTGAATGCGTTGCACTTTTCCTCCCCTGAAACCTGTCACTTCATGGGAAATAAAAACCAAACAATATTTGCAATGCATTTCAACTTGGAAAAAAGTTAAATATACCGATTATTCAGAAATATGTGATGAATGAGTTAAATTGACTAAATTGACTCCATTATACAACAGAGAAGTCTATTCTACTTAGTTCTGAATAATTCAAGTTCAGTATCGCACAAGTTATATTAAGTGAAAAATTAAGGTGATCCTTTCATTTTCTTAACAATGATAATTGAAATATACATCTAAGAGATTTATTCGTATATAAACCAATAGAAAGTTTTAAAGATCAGTTTACAAAAACAAAAAGTATCAATAGGACGAGAATCCAAATGTAATAGATGATTTCATAAATTATTCTTAATTAATTACAACATGTAATGTTCAATTTAAAACGACTTGACTTTTCAACTTAATTGTTCCGATGACTTTCGACTTCTCTCGCTGGCAACTTTTCGACGATGACTCTACTTCTCGACTGCCTCCGACTGACTTCTACTGACTGGCCACACTCTCAACTAGCCAGGGCTACAAAAACGACCAGCAACCCAGCACACATCTTACATACATATATTTGAGGATTACCTATATATTATAGATTTAAGTTTAAGATACGATAAAAACTAATTTGCTTTTTGCAAACTTTGCGAGAACGATCTGACAGATATTTAGCTTAACCGACCGACACAGTCAGTATCGCAGAGAATATTTTTACTTTTGTTAATTCTTGTACAAGATGGTTATAGCCAAGATAAAGTTGATGCTATCTTTTGGCCGAATCGTCTTCTTTAATCATCGAAAATTGCTTTATCGTGTTCTAATATGATCGAACGCAAAGCTACAGGCGGAACCGTACTTTACTGCATCGAAATATTGAATCCTATGTTTCACCCAAAGACCAAGGATCAGCCGCAACGGTATATGTTACCCTTGCTTCAATGAGGGGGGGAATTCTAGGAAGGTGATGGCTGGAACGTGAAGGTCATCTCCACTATGGAGGACAATTACATATTCCAAATGGGTTGAAAAAGTTGAAGCACTCCTGGGTTAAGTGTATTGACAAGAACGTAAATCGTCACTCTTTGAAGTTCAAAGAGATGGGCGTCGGGTTCGGGATTTTCGGGAATCCCGCGGGACCCGAAAACTTGGGACCCGAAACATTGGAATTGGGCGGGATGGGAAAGATTTTCAAAAAACCGGGACGGGAAGGCTTAAGAGGTCGATCCCGAAATTCTCGGTCCCGGAAAAACTATCGGGACCCAAAAAATACTCGGGAGCCAAAAATAAAATGTTCGATAAAACTTTCAGTATTTATCGATATTACTCACTGACTGCAATTTATTAGTAACACGAAATATTACGTGTTTTCCATGTGATTTTACTGTGACGAAACCTGGTCACTCTTTTTATACATATAATGCTAAAGAAATGGCCACGCAAAAAGAAATTGTAATGTTAATTGCCCAAAAATCGGACAAAATAACAATATTTAACAATACTTCCAAAGCTGCTATATGGAAGAATTTCCAAATTATCAAGCACGACAAAGAAATTGTCGATTTTGTGCCGTGCAAAGCTTGTAAAGGCAGAAGGTAAATATATTTATGATATACAGTGAAAGCTCTCCCGCAGACAGAAATTCTAAAACCGTAGCTAGCCGTCCATGTATCTTTCCCTGTATATGACATTGATTTATGTTTACATGTTAGTATAAAAAATGTATATCTTTATTAGGTGAAGGATTTTTGAAACTGGCTCAAACTTTTATTGACATTGGAGCTGACTACGGCAGGCAGAACGTTTCTCAACTTGTGAAAAGTAGAAAAACCATGACTAACGTTGTGTTGCCGGAAGCATACACCAAGCTTAAAGACGATCTGAAAAAATAACTGGTGGATCAGTCTATAGCATATACAACAGACATGTGGACGGACCAACACACACAGCGCAGTTTTCTCACACTGACAGCACATTACATATGTCAGGAGTTTAAGCTAAATGTAAAGGTCCACGCAAATCGCGAATTTCTACTTGGCAAAAAGGATAGTGCTAACATATTGAGCTGTGTGTTAGAAATAGCAAGAGAATATGATTTGGAACCAAATTTTCAAAATAGCTATATTATAACCGACAATGGTGCCAATGTCAAGGCAGCATTTAAACATTATAAGCGCATTGCATGTGCATGCCATAATTTAAATTTAGTTATGACTGACCTTTTCGATAAAGGTAATGTTATTGAATTGGATGCTTTATTAGATGCTTCAAAGTCCCTAGGTGGCCATTTTAAGCATTCGGAGCTAAACAGCCTACTATCGAAATCACTTAAACAACATGTTAAAACTAGGTGGAATTCCATATATATCATGTTTGGTAGCATTCTAGAATCATTTTCAGAAATTCAGTCAATTCTAGTTTCACGTAATGATGTCAAAAGAATATTAAATATTGACTTCCACTTTTTAAAGGATATTGTACAATTTTTGTCATTGTTTAAGGATTGTTCCGAGTGTTGGAGTGCCCACAAGGAACCAACAATGCATGAATACGCACTGTGGTTTAAAAAATTAAGTAATCATTGTAATGGAAGTGTACTTGATACCGAAACAATGAAAGAAATTAAAAGCAAATGTAAATTATCTTTACATACCCGCTGTGTGCCAAATACGTTTCACAACGTGGCCCTTTTTTTAAATCCACATTTTAAAGATTTAAGCTTTTTGACATCTGAGGAGAAGAATGAAGTATACGTGACAGTCAAATCAATAATTGAAATGATAACAACCCCATCAGCAAAAAAAGTGGTTGATCAAGACAATTTCATAGTACCAGATAGGTTTTCGGAGTTTTGTGCAATGCAACCCGAAAAGGAAGATGATATTGACGAAGAAATTAGTAATTATATTAAGAATGTTAAACTTAAGAAAAATGTGGATATATTATCTTTTTGGAAGCAGTGCAATGAATTGCCATTATTGCAAATGCTGGCTAGGCAAACTTTAAATGTTCCGACATCCTCTGCAACTAGCGAAAGAGTTTTTTCTACTTCAAGTGGAATTTTGGAAGACAGAAGAACTCGGCTTATTGGAGACAATTTTGAAAAAATATTGTTTTTAAATAAAAATATGGATATATAGAGTAAGAGTTTATTGGAAACACAAATATATAAATAAAGTAATATGCATATATGAAAAAAAAATGTTCGGGAAAATGTCGGGACCCGCGTTCGGGACTGAAAATTTTTCGGGATAACCGGGATGGGAAAAGCAAATTTGATTTCGGGACGGGATGGGACGGGAAGCATTTTCTTTCCCGATCCCATCTCTACTTTGAACAACTTTTTTAGACTAATGCAGATTTCTTTTGTGATTTGTTGCTGTTCGTATCCAAATTATCTGCCTTCAGAAACCTATGATACATTGGGCATAACATTTCCATATGTTTGTATGTAAATATTCAACTGCATTGCATGTAGAGTTGATGCCGGATGGTAAAGCACCTCTAATAAATCACTTTCAACTTTTATTCGTAAAACATAAATTACAATTAAAACGAGTAATGTAATTGCATTATCTGTACCGTTTCATACACCTGTGTGTGATGGTGTCTGTGGGATGTGTGTGTGATAGCTACATGCGGACAAAACATTTTATGTAGTGGGTGATGTTCACCTTTTTTGGGCAACTATTAATTATGTCTGCATTAGTTTAAGGTGGACATGGGAAAAGTGCTGTGTTGGTGACTTTGCAGTTTGCTCCTTTTTTGTCTATTTATGTCGAATGGGTGAATGGTGGGGCGGGGCACTCAGGGTACTAGGGTAAAACTCTACTCATAAATCTGCATGAAATGAATCCCATGGTCCGACTTAATAAACATGAAATGTAGCCATAATTTACTTTTGGGGTCCCTTAGCCGCATTTGCAATTATACTTACATTCTGTTGGTGTACGTGTATTTCTGTGTTTCTGTATGGATTGCCGTATCTTTATCTTTGTATCTGCTGTTGTATGTGTCGCAGAATTTTATAGTTCAACTTTCGCCCGGCAACGCCCTTTTCAGCTGGATTCTAGTCTGTCCTTTGACATCCACTTGCATCGTTCATTTTGTTTTCACTGCAATTTTCCTCGTTGTTCTACACAATTAACAGCCATTGCTTTTCCTTCTGTTTCTGCTTCTTCAGTTACTTCGATAGTTTGGCTCTTCGTGTGTTTGTTTGTTTGCTTGTTGGTTTGTTTATGTCCTGAACCCATCCCGACAGTATCCTACTGTTTGCCTTGCTAGTTGCTTGTGGGCGTGGGTTATTGTAATATGCGCTGGCTCGCAGTGTGTTAAGGTTTCGTTTCCGTTCTAGTGCTCCTGATTCTGCAGCCCCTTCTGCCGTGTTCCCCTGTGGCTGTGACTTGCATAATGAGTAACATGTTTGTCAAAGGCCGCTGTGGTTTGTGGCGGAGCAAATCCATCCTGCGAAATCGAGATGGTGAGCTCAGCAGTGGTAATCTTGGCTACTTAATCAAAACGCTGAAACAATGTTGACTGATTGTGAGATGAAAATTAGTTGGAACACTTTTCGTAACAAATAGTACCTGCATTATGGCAATTTTACGTATTAGAATGTCAAATGTGTTGACAGTAGGTAAGACCATGTGGAAAATTTCAAATGTTTTCTTTTTAAATGGCTAGCCAAGCACTATTTGGTGTATAAATTGTAGCATTTGATATCTTCTTTTACAACGAAATCGTTGTAATCATCAAATCATCTTCAATTAGCTGAAAATTATAACGGTTTCTATTTTTATACCCTTGCAAAAAGCGTATATTAATTTTGGTCAGAAGTGTGCAACGCATAGAAGGAAGCATCTCCGACCATATAATTTATATATATTCTTGATCAGCACGACGAGACGAGTTCATATAGCCACGTCACGCCACGAAAGAAGTACAAATCCAGCAACAAAATACTGATGCACGTGTCAGAATGGTGCAATTGCATCAAGAAGAACCAGAAGATACACGAGCTGAATACAATGAAGTCAGAACATTAAAACAGCGACATTCCTGCGTCTAGCAATCCAGTATGAGCCCGATATTGAATATTATGCTCATTCAAAAGTGGTAATTGGTGCTATGGACAAGGAATGTCCGCATTGTCATGCTCTGGAAGTTTAGCTAAATCCCGCGCATAGACCGCGACTAGATCGACATGAACAAGATGTCTACAGGTGTCACTTCTGAATCAGTAAACATCTGGTGGCGAAACGGAATTAGCCGGGCAACTAGTAGATATATATACATATATGTACATTTTTTTTACTTGGTTAATCTTATTTATACTGACAAGTTAAATATACATATACTACTAAAATTATGAAACTATTTTTAATTTCAATTTTAAACGTCTCTCTCATTTCTGTCTCTAAAATCATTTTTTCTAAAGCACTAAAACAACCTAATAGATGTAGGGATACATAATTAGTAAAACTGTCCCAACTGTCAGCCACAGCGAACCACTATGATTATGGCAACACGGCAAGACTGACAAGTGGCCAATAATCTCTGTCTCTTATTTGCCTTTATTCTCTCCCACTTCATCTCGCTTGTCTCCGTCTCATTCCGCACTTTGGTGTGGCTGTCTCTCAGTTGGCCACATAATGGACAAAATCAACAAATCAATGAGAAATTCGAAATACAAATATAACAAAAGAAGCATTGAACTAATTAAATGGCGATTTATGTCAATGATAAGGATAATAATTGCCAGGCAAACAAATCGGAAACAGACAGAGGAAAGAACGAAGCGAGAGATAGCTGGTGAGTGGCAAGAGGGTGAGGCAGGGGGTACGGGGACTTTCTTATTTCTTTCGACTGCCATTGTCGAAAGTGGCCTAATGATGTGACAGCGATGGGGACACGAAAAGGGCCGGCCGACACAACAAAAGTCGGGCAGGTAAGTGGCCGTCGATGAATAGGCAGGCATCCAAGGCACGAGGAATTTTATTTTTTCCTATTAAATGACAAGAAAATGACATTGAAAATATTGAACTGCTACTTGCCCACGCAGTGAACCAAGAAATGGACAAAAAATGAGACCAAACAAATCAAACAGAAACCAGATGACTGGCCATTCATTCGTCGTTCTGTTTGGACAAGTTATCATCAAGATGTTTCAAGTCATTGAAACAAAGGCCAGGCCAAGTCAATCAAACAAAGCAACAGACAGGCAGACAGAACGAGTCCTCTTCTCTCTCTGCGGGTGGGTCCAATGAACTGTGGCAGGAAAAATGTCAACATTATGATGATTGAGGAAGATACGTGAAGCAAAAGATGGTCAGAAATATTTGAGATATTCTCCAGCAAAATGAACAAACTTTATCTTGACGATGTGGGTGTGGGTTAGCTCGTCGTTGTTGTGGGTTTGGGTCGATTCCTGCTGGCCCGGTCAGTCCCACATTTTTTTAACATCAATCTTTGCGCTTCAACACTTTGCGGGGGTCGACGAGATTGTTGTGAGAAGTTGATAAAGTTATAATATTTATTTGGTTTATTATCCTAACAGTTGTGTCAAGAGCCTTTCCAGTTGTAGATGAGACCTATTTAGAGAGTTGCGGATAGGTCATTCTTTAGGACGTTGAAAAGAGCGTATTGGTTTTACAAGCACGTTTGTTACACTTTGTTTGGACTTTCATTTGTTAGACTAATATTTAATTTTGTATTGTCTATGATTAAAAATCTTATAACCCAGTTTTAAATTAAACTATCTTTACAAACTGGATAAACAAACCAATTATGTATCGAAAAACATCTGTAACTAAACATGGTCTTTTTTTAAATTTTATCTTTAAATCGGTAAAAGATAATATGACAAAGATATGGAGTCCTATCTAGTCAGTGAGCAGGTTATTGATTAGTTTTGGAATCTGATTGGATCCTAATTATTGAAAATACAATACAAAATATAATATAGGGTTTTCAATAAGAGATTTTCGAACATTTTCTAATTCATATGGCACTAACTCTCAACAAAAAGATCAAGTAGTTGGGTTTACTTCCTCCTCCTTAGATGTAGATGGAATATCGCATTGAAGAGTACAAAAAAGAAGAGCAAAGTAATCTTCTTATCATTCAAATGTAGTTCTCCACTTAGTTGAAACTTTTTTTATTAAATTCGCAAAAAATTCGCCATGTCAAATAATATAAAAATGTGTTTCGAGAAAAGTGAAAAATCATACACACAACAGGCGCACACACACATACACACACATGGCATACACACTTTTCATTGTCAACGCACCAAAATCGTAGAGTCGACTTTCTAATATCCGGCACTTTGGTTTTTACTTCTCGCTCAGACTCAAATCTGTTTCTTTTTTCACGGATACTTACCAATTGTAATTGATTCTTAAGAATAGTCCAGGATATTTGAGTGATGTCCTTCATATACACCCATAGGTTGAAATTGTATATTAAAATCGTTAGAATGTATGTGAAAGGCAGATGAAAGCATTTCCGACCCCGTAAAGTATATATATTCTTGATCAGGATCAACAGCCGAGTCGATACAGCCATGCCCATTTGTCTGGATGAACATGTAGATTTCGGAGACTATAAAAGCTACAATCACCGAATTTGCTACGCCTTCTTACGCCCCCGCAAATTAAATAAAACCGAAGTTAGATAAAACCGGTTTTCTCAAAGACTTTACTAGCTATAGATATCAAATTTAGAATGTGTACTGGAGTAGTAACCACGCAGATTTTGCGCCAACTAGGCGCGCATATTAATAATATTTAATATTTTTGTAGCGCCCACATTCACCTTTATAATCTAGATCCTATGCTATGAGGCGAATTTAATAGACATTTTCGAAATTTAAAATATTTGTCCACCTGGTGCATGGTATACCGAAGTCGGCGAGACGATTTCCTTCCTTCATTTTTAGACAGAGATTATATAAAATCGGAACTCGAAACTATTACATATTCATTGAATTGGTGACTGAATCCACAGACACTTTAATTAAATGACTACAGGGTATGGAAATGTCAGCTTTAACGACTTTTATTCAGCTTTGTTGTTGTCGCCGTGTTGTTGTGTGGGCGAATGTGTGTGTATTTATTCGCCATTCAAATACACAAACGAGGTGTTAAGTAAGCGACAGCTATCGCGAGGGTGGATGAGGAAGTGGTGGGAGGCAGCAGGTGAAGTTTGAATATTTCTCATATCATCTGCCTCGCAGCAATTGTATTAACCTTATCGCAACTTTGATTTATGTATGTAAATATTTTTTTTCCATTGTGAAAAGAGTCAACGGAATGTCGCGTCAATCAAAAGTACAACAATGAGTAATGAGTTTCCCAAAAAAATACAATCCATGTATGTATGTATAAAACTGTACACGAAATTCTGAATACTATATCTTTGTTTCTTGTTCACAACACGAAAAGACTTTATTTTCCAAATGGAATAAATTATCGAACTTTTTTTTGTTTCTATTATAGATAGTATAAAATAAAAAATCAAATGTTAAAACTAATATATTGTTTAGGTTTTTGAATATTTTATTTAATTAAAACTATTTCAAATTTATGTACATGCATTCATATATTCATTTGTTTTGACATGTCGTGTAGCGAACCCTCTTTCTTTTTGAAACTTTCACAGCCACAGTCGTGTTTTAAAGAATAATCCGTTCGTCTAGTGTTTCTTGACCGAAATGTATTTCGATAAACAATATGAAAGTAGGAAGAAGAAGGAGCATTCACTAGGTCAGCCGAAACAACACAGTTGCGCGGCTCCGGCGCTAAGCTAACCGTGTGCTTGTAAGAGAGAACGGGATATCCATTGAAACGGAAATGAACTAGTGATATATCCCCGATATATATGTTAATAAAATTTGACTGCGTTCTTCACGTTGTAATCTACAGAATTCTTAATTCTTATTGCCGGTTTTAGACAGATTGCAAGTAAACAGTCTACGTTCTTCAAAAACATTATCACTAAAGGAATAAATATCATTTGAAAATTTAATTTTTGTCACTTATTGAGTTAAAGATGGACCTATAATATTCGAATGTTTATGTCACATTGTGCGAATCTGTTTTAAATTCTTTTGATAAATTCAATCAAAATATCTGGCATCGTTTAGAAAAATCTCCCAACAAAGTAACTCACACAATGCGATGTACATATATGTGATTTGAATCGCCATTGTATTAACTACTTAAGTGTAACATTTTTCAATTACCAGATCAAGTGGACTTGTACACTATTAAATACTTTCCATATTCGATGATTTCAAAAACACATTCTGCAAGTAGTAACTTAAAGGATCGACTTCAACAGAATTAGACAAACGACCCTTTAAAGGTTACTACTTAAGGAATCTGCATCACGACACCACTCCCACTAGACACTAGACTCGACTGATGCCTTCTGGATCAATATTTCAACAATTTATAGTGTGTTGTTATTAGTGGGCTAGCCCACCCGTTGACTGAGAAGCTGTTAATTTACAAATAATCGTCAATTGAACAGATTACCGATTTAGACCTAAATAAACACGAGATATGATTTGGACCTAAATCCTAAAACAATACTTTAACTAAACAATAACTTCGATCTACAAGTTGAACTGTTTTCAAATCGGCTACTTTAAATATGCCTCCGCCCTCCAGAAATGTACATATACACATAATCCCAACAGCAATCAACGTTGCTCTCCCTGCTAAGCCAAAACTCGTTGAATCGCAAACACTCAGACTCTGACTTAGACTTCGACTTCGACTCGGTGTCTCTCAGTTTACAACACGATTGTGCTTGGCAAATTGCATTGATTTAAGCGTGCCAACGTGCCAGGACTTACCCACACACACACACATATATACATTATATATGTATGTACACACACCCATACACCCAAAAACCTGCCACAAGATGCTTCTCCGCTTGACTGGCAAGGCGATGTGGCAAAGGCAAACCAATTCAACATCCGTTTGCCGCTAATTCACACACACTCTCGCTCGATAGTATGTCTATGTGTGTGTCTGCATGTGTGTATATGAAATACGCGCAAATAACGTGTTAGGGAAAATTGTGTGAAAATTGTTATATATATTATATCCATCCTTATGCTAAAGCCCTTGATATGATTTCTTATGCTCCATTCACTGCAACAAAAAAATAAAGGTGTTCGAGCAGCTGATGATAAATGTATGATAATCAGAGGCGTCGATTTTGATTGGTAACAAGGGGTACCACAATCAAAGGGACTCTTAGGCGTTCCCTAGTTTTCAACAGGCTACCTTCAAATTGTTCTTACTAAGGTCGATGCAGAGTAAATCAACACTAGCTAGCCGAACTCAGTTAATTGCCCCCGATCGTAGATATTAGGTAGTCAAATGTTTTACCCAGCTTTATAGATATATAATATAACTATGTCATTTACTCCTTTAACACTTTTTGGGGATTCATTGTTGATCATTGGTAAATCAACGATCCGACTTAATTGGTCAAAAATACACGACGATTATTTTCGTACCGCTTGGTTAACAGTTCATGAAATGAGCTACCATGCTCCTCGCTTCCCCCTTTAATGCGGATTTGAAATAATTGCACTTCAAAGCAAGACTTAAATCCTCTCTTTTTTCAATCAGTTCTGCAAATAATTCTACAAACAGGTTCAATTCTGTAGGTTCTCCATAAAATGTGGGAACCTAACATTAGCGTTCTCATTACTGGAGGTCGCGTTTTCCCGCGTGCACTATAGAATATAAAATATACATCTGATATACGGACTACTCTTTTTTAATAGCGGACGTTGACGATACTATGCGCAGTACGTTCAAGTGACAGACAAACAAATAAATAAATAATACTATAGATATCTATTAACTAAATGTGATAGGATAGAAGTTTTAATCATATTAATAGAAAACTCTAGCCGATTACTGGGAATAGAAGGTTTTAATCAGAGCAGAGGACTCTAAAAGGCTCATGCAGGTTAGGCATAGTTAGAAGAACAACGACTAAGGGATAAAGGTATCAAAGGATGTCTACTCCGTCTACATGGTGCCGACAGATTTACCTGTGCTAATAACTCACGCGAGTCGATATCACCAATTAGGTGCTTGTGCATAAAAATAACACCAAGCATAATTCTACGGTTAGTCAGGGAAGGAAGGTTAATCGAGAAAAGTCTACTAGAATACAAAGGCAAGTTGACATTGCGATCCCAGCTTAAGCCACGAAGAGCAAATAGCAAGAACTGCTTTTGAACGGATTCAAGTCTAATCTGGTGCGACTCATATTGAGGTGACCAAATGCAAGATCCATAGTCTAAAATAGGATGGACAAGCAAAGTAAAAGGAACTTTAGTTGTATAGGGGTCATCAAATTCTTTTGACCATCTTTTAATGAAACCCAGGACACTCGTGGCCTTTGCGACCGGGGTGGAAATATGGGTGTTAAAATTTAACTTATGGTGCATAAGTACGCCCAAATCATTCATATTATTTAGACTTTCTAAAGGACTATTGTTTAGAAAATAAGTGACCAGTTGAGGAGAGTTAAGAAAAAAAGTCATTACCTTACATTTGGTAGTGTTAAGATTGAGTAAATTAAACTGGCACCAGGATTGAAAGTTTTTAAGATCAGATTGTAGCGAATGAACGCGAATGAACAATGACTGATGAAAGATCGTTAATGAACAGTGTGAAAAGCACATAGAAGTCACAGGAATGGAATCGGAAAAAGAAGACTTAAAAAGTACCTTCTGTTTTCTATTTATTAAATATTCTCGAACCCAAGAAAGGAAAAGGGGTGGAAACCCAATGTCGCTCAGCTTAGAAAGTAATAGGGTGTGATTAACGGAATCAAAGGTTTTGCTGAAGTCAGTGTATATGACATCTGTTTGTTTACCATTTTTGAACCCCTTGATAATTATTGATGTAAATTGTAAAAGCTTTTTGAGATACCCCTATAGATAGCGGCTTCGGACTTTTTGCCATTTTTATGCAGAGGAATGATATACGACTCCTTCCAAATAGATGGAAAAGAGGAAGATTCAACAGACAATAGAAACAATTTTAAAATGGGTTTACATAATGCGTTTGCACAGAACCTGAGTACACATCCAGGAATACCATCTGGCCCCGGAGAATAAACAGGTTTAACTAATTTAAGTTCGCTAAGAATAGAACTTTCATCAAACACTGGATTGAAAATTCAATTAGTCTTTTTTAAATGATAAGGACTTGCTTGATATTCCGTTGAGGAATAAGTTGTTTTGAAAAAACTCGCAAACATATCGGCAATTGCTTGATCAGTGCTCGCTTTGCTTAATATTCCGTTGACGAATAAGTTGTTTTGAAAAAACTCGCAAACATATCGGCAATTGCCTGATCAGTGCTCGCTTTTTTATTTTAATAAGTCAAAAAAGATGGGTGCACAGAGGTCTTACGTTTACAATTGACAAAATTATAAAATTGTTTAGGGTCAGAAGAAAACTGAAACTTACAACGCTGACAAAAATTCTTATAGCATTGTGTATTAAGCATCATGAATTTTGAACGAGCGACTGTATACAGAGCATAATCTGATGAACGACGTGTTTTTTTAAACTTCTTATAATATCGTGTCTTCACATTTTTCAAATTGGGTAACTCACGAGACAACCATGGAGGTTTAAGCCGCTCCAGCCTACCAAGAGGCACACAAATATCAAAGAGTGAATTCAGAGTATCATAGAAAAAACGAACAGAGATATGAACTCATATCTCTACAGTTGTACAGATAAGACCAATCGGTAGTAGTAATGTTTTCATTAAGGTTGACCAAGTCAGTCTTACGAAAGCACCTAGTTAGAGGTAACTCATTTGAACCAAGTAATGGTGAAAGCAAGGGCAGGTCAATTTTTAAATTTAATGTAGGATGAAATTTGTCTTCTGGAAGAACAAATGGTTCGATACAAAAATAAGATCTAACGATTTTCCATTAGAATTTAAGACAGGATTGACTTGGAATAAAGATAAGCCTAGAAGGCCATCAATAAAGTCATGTGACAAAGAGGGCAGCAACATGGTAGATTCATCTGTAAGTGACCATGCTAAAGCGGGTATATTAAAATCACCTACAACTATTTATTTATTTATTTACGTCAACTAAATCAGTAGTCGATGAAAAAGCTTAAGCTAAAATACAGATAATAATTAATATCCGAAGGTAGCTTAGCTTTATGCACAACTAAACATCCCCGACCCAGTGGAGGTGTTTTATTTGCAACAAGGTGCCAGCTATGCCCCGATTCACAGCCAATGTGATCAGGGATGAGTTGCAGCCAATCCAATATCCAGTTCTGAATATTATCAATGGTTTCGCTGTAGATAATTAAAAAGTATAGCGTGAAGAGAAGTGACACATAGATGAGGAGAAATAAGGTGAGAAAGGTTGTTAAAAGATTGCCAAAGAACACGAAAAGGTTCGTTAAGAGAATAGTAAGTCAGACATCTCCTAAGGTGAAGAGGAAAAAAGTTTCTGGTCCGACGTGACGGAACACAAAAATATAGCGTATCTAGTAATTTACCAATTGGTAGAAATGACTTCACCGTTGACTAGTTTATGGAGAAAGAGAATGCCAAATACGAGCCTACGGTTGTAAAGTGAAGGAAGATTAATAAGAAGAAGTCTGTCAGAATAAGAAGGTAGGCGAAGACTCGGGTCCCAATTAAGACCGCGTAACGCGAACTTAAGGAAGAAATATCCGATTTGCTACCCTTTTTAAAAAGGGGAATAATAAAAGACAGGATCGCTACAAGTCTCACTCGATATAAAGAATAACCGAGATAAAGGCTTAGATAGGGAAATCGAACACATTTTAAGGATGCAACTAGGTATATTATCAGGCCCGGGTACGAAGGAAGACGTCATAGATGACAAGCTAGAGATAATACAGTCTTCAGTAATACTAGGAAAAAACATACAATTTAAATGTGGAATTGAGAACGGATAAGGTGTGGGATCCGAAGCAGTAGTAAAATAAGTCGACTGAAAGAATTTAGCAAACAGATCTACAATATCTGAATCATTATTAGCAGTCTGGTCATTAAGTCTGAAGGTGGAAGGTAGTAAATTAGCGCGTCTTTTGGAATTAACAAAGTTGTAAAACCTTTTGGGGTTCTTTTAAAATTCAACCTTACATCGAACGATATAATTATTGTAGCATTGTGTATTTAAAAGACTAAATTGAGATTTGGCTACACAATAATTTGCATAGTCAAGTCGCAAACCTGTTTTTTTTAATTTTTTAAAATATCTCGATTTAATGTTACGGAGATTAGAGAACCTACGTGTGAACAAGACTGGCCCACTGGAAACGGTAGAAACATTCACATAAGGAACGCATTTATCAATTAGAGAATTAAGAGCAGAGTAGAAAAAATTCACTGCACAATCTATATCACAGCACTCGAATAGAAATGACCAATCAAAAGAGAAAATGAGGCTGTTAAGAAGATTGAAATTTGTTTTACGAAAACATCTACGACGAGAATTTGAGATGTTATTAAATGAATTATTAACGGAATTGTAAGAAATAGTAACTTCAATGGTGGGGTGATAAGGATCTTCAGGCTTCACTAGGGGCTGTGTTTGTGATACAGCACTAACAGTGGGATCCGAGACAAAAACAAGATCGAGCATTCTTTTAGAAGAGAAAAGAATTCAACTGATATAGCGGACATTCAAGTAGGCTATCAAGAAAAATATGTTGAGATGAAGGAATTAAGAAGGATAGATTATCATCAACAAGCCAAGAAACACTGGGCAAGTTAAAATCACCTAAAACTAAAAGAAAATCACGATCTTTAAGACGACTAAAAATAGATCGCAAAGCATCTGCATGGTGCATGTAGATCATCATATCAGAAGCTGGAGGAATGTATGAACAAGAGATATATAAGCTAAAGTTAGCTTATATATATAAAGCTGGATTCAGAACTTCTAGTAAATAATGCTGCCTACTTCTAGGCAAAATATATAAAGTCTTTTTTGACAAATTCCACTACCAAAAAAATGTAGAAAATGGCAATAGGACTACATTATTTAAGAAAGTACTTATTATTGAACAAATTTTTGATTGGTTTTACTAAAACACGTTTCTGGGTCGAACCAAAATTATCCTGAAAATAAAGCATAAAAGATTCATTATTCCAATGCCAATATTAAATTGTATTTTAAATTTACGACTAATAAATTCATAACAAATCATTTTTTGTATTCAGATTGATTAACCTGGCGTTAGGTTATTAGGGTTGGTTCTGATTTAACTGAAAATGTTTTTTTTATCTGGTTTTCCTTCAATAGAAACCGACTATGTTTACTCTTATACAATACATATATATACATACATATATGTATAAATGACTGAGCTTTAGTTTTATCCCTTAAACTGTCAATTCAACATAATTTCATTTCAACAAATTCTAAATCAGTTATTGTAAAGCTCTGTCAAAATATGCAACATTCTGCGGGTGGCTAGCAAATGGAGCGAGAAGAAACTGGACGTGGGGTAAACCTTTAAATTGAGAACAACAAATGTCAGCAGTTTTATGCTGTATATATGTTTGTATACTATAGCAGTATATCATCAACAACAAATATAAGAGATAGAAGAAGCATCAGAGCATTGAAGAGAGAGAAAGAGATATGACTACAATGTATAAATGATGATGTGGTTGATGATGAATGCACAACTCTGTGTGCTTGTATGTATATATCTGTGGATATGTGATGGGACATCTCTATTTCTCTCTCTTTCTAATTTTTCATTTGTGACAAAGTGAATACGAAATTTGCATACGTTGGCTTTATAGACAAAATAAAAAACTAGTTCGGGTTGGAGTTTTAGTGTTTACGACGAGTGTATCATCCAAATTGTTAGAGGTCTGCACTTGCCTCGTTTACTATTTCACCCATCATCCCTTCAATTTGTTCCACAAAATTCCAACAAACAAAAAAAAATTAAGTTTTTAGTTTCAACTGCTTGATTGCGGTACTAAATGAAATTATGGCATTACTGAATATGTAAGCGACAAATACGAGAATTGTAATGTAAATTGTTTGGCTAAACTTGGCAAGTGTTATGGAGGTTATTCATTATAAAGCACTAAAAGACCTTGTAAAGCTTCTAATAAACTTTTCGATTCGAATATTTCCAGTAGTTAACGAATGTAATCCTCAAATTTGCATACCACTGACAGGTAATGTTATTTCAGTTTTTAAAGAATTAAATTCTTCACCCCTTTTTGTCAAGACAACTAATTAAACTCAACTCTTGATAAAGACTTTATTTGAAGCAGCTTTTGATCCGTTCGTCCAACTTGCCATCACTTATCCCCATAGTTGAACCCTTAAGAAATACAAAGTATTCTCCAAGTATCGCCATTTTGTAGTTCAATGCATTTCATCTCACAATTTTCTCACTCAAGTTTCTACCCATTTTTAGTTTTTTGTGTTTTCTCATTTTCCCTAGTTTCCTTTTTTTTAACTGGCAGTCTGGGCGAAAAGCAAACGCAGCTCATTATGCAGTCTATTTACAATATGCTTAAGCAACCAGACTTTTCCTTTCCATCCCCGGGACACAACTCTACTCTATAGTCTTCTGCTGCTCCTGGTTGAGTGCATTGTAGTGCCACTTGGTTGTTCCCTCGTTCCTCCGTACAAAGTGCTGCAGTGAAAATTAAAATTACTTTGGTTACGTCAAATAATGTTGCCGTTGGGTGAAGGCTGCAAAATGGATGCTAGCAAGAAACTAAAAAAAAAGAATATGACATGGGCAAGCATTAAAAAAAAAAACCAACAACATGAAAAGTAAAACAGAAAACGAGCCAAAAGATAGCTGTAAAGAAAGGATACTTTGGTGGTTTTTTAATTATGCCCGAGGCGGCAACACATTTTCTAGGCAACGTATTACAGCAGAGCTTTTCTTAAAGATAGTTAGTTGTCTGTTCAAGCTTGAAACATTGTAAAATCTTCAACTTCAAAGTTTTAATTCAGGACGATCAGCCACGACATATTTCCAATCTTCTAAGTTGGCTAGTTTGATTTTACGCTTTTGGCTTATGAGTTAAACCAGCTGGGCTACAAAGTACTGAATGAAATCTTCAAATTCAACTTCTCAGTAATTGTTTTCTAGGATAACAGTACATGGCCATATTGAAAATAATATTGATACTAAGGAGGACAAGAGCATACTAACTCAAGCTGATTAAACTTAAAATAAGCAATTTCCCGAGATTCATTATTATAAAAAAAACTGAGAACCCGTTTTAATCGGTGCATAACATATTTCAGTAATTTTGTTAACAAAGTATGCGTTAGTGTAATCAATTACTTAGTTTTGTAATCAATTTTTTTAACGCAGTAGCTTACTTCAAAATTTAAAAAGTAATATTTGAAATCATTCATCTTAGTAGGCCTTGGTTCAAGATCAAAGCAATCCATGACTTGGTTTTTTTTCTCAAAAAATTAAGGTACTGGAATTTAACCTACTAACATTCATTCTAAAACAAACATCACAGCCAGTTAGTTCTCTTATTTTAAACAGTATTTTTCTAACTTGTAATTTTAGTCCTTTACAAGTTTTTTAAAATTGTAAAGTGTTTTTCCTGCGAAAAAGGAGGTCAAGCAGCAGTATCAGTGAAATATAAAAGTTTTATAAAAGTTCGGTAAGTGTGACATAATTTTAAGCAAAATGGTTAAGTATTTAAAAGACTTGGTTTAAGGATTGCCGATTCCGGTGGTGCTTGCTGAATCAATCTGGTAATGTGGCTAACCGCCTCGTCCAGGACAATTAAACTCTCCAAATTTAACGTGAAACAAATTTGTAATTTTATTTGTCTTTTAAAGGTTATAGGAAACACCAGGCGCCAATCCTCGAATCTGAGATTAACTTTTTCGACAATTGCTGGGTAAGTTATATACATATATAGAGAACAACTTATACAATGTGCACGCAAAAAACTTCAAGCATTGTAGGTTTAAATTGTAGAAAAAGGAATATATTACCAATAGTAAAGTAAAAAGAAAAGGTAGATTCTTAAGGTTTAGTGTCCCCCATTATAGTGTATTAACTAGTCTTCTTGTTCGGCCTTTCAAACCTAAATTAACGTAGCTCCACCTAAATTCTCTTAAATGCCTTAGGACATAATTGGTACAAAGTAATTTATTTATGATTTCCTTTTGTCCGTTTATTTGTGTGGTCTTTTCCAAATAAGACCAGCAGGTTTAATTGCCATTAACAACGGCTCGCAAGATTCCCCCACACCGCCCCATCCCACAACCAATTGCACGTCCTGTCTATTCTGACAGAATTGTTGATTTTTTCAAATGACGCGTTCCGCAATGGTTCGCATTTGTCGCTAGTGCTGCTTTTTTTGCATGGCGATTAGTAGGGGGCGAAAAAATAGAAAACCATTGTTATCAAAACCGCAAAAATGTCACGAGTGAAAAGCAGTGAGTGGAAGGGGCTATAAGCCGATTGCGTGGACTTTCCCATCCCCACAGAATTTCGTCCCCTTGGAATTCAGCTTTGGGATTTTGGGTTCAACGCAACACAATGTCGCATGACAAGTCAATTGTTTGTCTTTGAAATTCGATGAGGAGAGACGGACCATAAAAAATATATATGCAACCAGCACTGCAATGCTTCGGCGTATTTATTGCCATGGGAAATTAAATTAAATTTTATAGCCTCGCGCTAACACGAAATGTAAGACTACAAGAAACACGATGGCAATCCATTGTAGGTTGAGGAACAGGAGGAGCGGGTACGGCCATTGGTGCTTATGCTGAGCCAATATTTTATGAGCCAATTATAGATTTTGACTGAGCTTTATTGAGTGAAGGCACCCCACCGCACTCCACCCTCGACATGTTGTGCAATTTTTTCTTTTGCTTCTTTCGTTGATTCGCTTTCAATGGGGTTAAGCTCTTGAAATTCTTCAGCTCCATTTATGGTTAAAGTTTTTATGCTGCCACCAAACCAAAAAATAAAAAACCAATACCCAGACTCTAGCATTTAACAAAGTTATTGGCCATCAACGTAGACCACGTTCACTCTCTTTATTTCCCTTATCCACCGCCATCTTGGTCATCATCGACAACAGTTTTCTCTTTCTCTCCCTCTTTGGATGCAATCTTTTTGTTGCCACCTTTTGTTTTTTACAAGCACATTGCAAATATTTATGGCAGAAAAGCAGCGTAAACAATAAACTCATAAACTGCAGGGCCACGTCGACAGCGTCACAGGACACACTCAGATGCAAAGATAGAAAACAGAAGGACCACGAAACGAGTTCGGTGTCCAGCGAGTAAATCGATTTTTAAAATGAATTATGTTTGCAGTTATGCAATATACACGATATCAAATGATAATGCTCTATCGATTTAAACGAGTCCATCGGCTTCGTTAGATCAAAGGAATTAAGAAAAATTTTGGGACATCCCGCCTTATATATGTATTAGCTAAAGAGAACTACACATATAGATCAATAAAATAAAGGAGCAGTCTAACACTCCTGTTTTGCACCCTGTAACTGTCGACATAGGTCACCAAAACACAAAGGTTACTGACACTGCGATCCTTTTGCTCAATAAGATGGAGGCAGAACGGATAAACTTACTCCCGCTGTTCCACCAGGACTTCACCTCGATTTCCAACTAGAGTTACCCGAACCACTTGAATTATATTGAGAACGCGTGTGATAGACTTTAGAGAAGATGTTTAGTATGCATATGACTGCTCAATGGGATTCATAAACAACTAGCAAAAACAGCCTGTGGGGGGGTTCTTTGTGAACGTCATAGCTAGTATTTTCACAGCGTATTTTATGTATGTCGGCTATTCATATTAACCGAATCCCTTGCCTGGGTTTTTATTAGAGAAGAATACAAAAGAGTTTCGGACATCACTTCTTGCAGGCGCTATAGATGATAATTGCGTTCCGCGTCTGTACCCACCCTACCATGAGCCTGCCAGCGAAAGTTATCGCAGACTCCCAAAACGAAAGCTAGGACTTCTTCTTCTACATCAGGGAACTAAAGAAATTAATAATTCATAATGAACTTAATATTTATTCAAACATTTCAAAATAATTAGCATCATCGTGCGATAGGTTCGATCAATTTGATCTACAAAAATTCTTCATTTTCAAAACATATTTAGCTAAGTAGCTGAATCTCGGTACAAATCCGATTATAAAGGTTGCAAATGTTGCATGTTGTTTCTTATTACTAATAATTACTTTACTATTTAATATTCATGATTTCCTAACTTTACTGTAATTAAACTTTTCACATTAGTTCAAAAGAAAAATTAAACCAGAGGGCCGGGGCTAACTTCGACCGCGTCAAAGTTTGTATACCCTTGCAAGTTTGTTAGTAACTTTTTTATCTAAACTAATTGTTTTATCTAAAAAGGGTAATGTTTGCGAAAGAACGGCCTTCAATCTTAGCATAGGATATAACGAACTTTCTGATGAAAGTCACTGTTTTCCACCGATCCTTCCTATGGGAGCTATATGATATAGTTACCCGATCTTTAACAAACTCGGCACAGTCATTAACAGATATATTTAACTGTCAAATGTTTAATTTGAAATCAATCGCATTAAAAGTAACGAAGTTATTGACAAAAGTCACTGATTTCGACGGATCGTTCCTATGGGAGGTATATGATATAGTCACTCGATCTTAACCAAATTTGGCACAGTGGTTTATAGTTACAATAAAGTTACTTATATTAAATTTCACGACAATAGCTTAAAAAGTAACGAAGTTATTGAGAAAAGTCACTGTTCGTGACTTTGCCGTTTGTATGGGAGCTATATGATATAGTGGTCCGATCCGACTGAATCCGAGATATACAAACCCTACAGTATATACAAGCCTACGTGCAAAATTTCAGCTCTGTAGCTCTTACGGTCTAGGAGGAGTTCGCATCGATCCAGACGGACGGACAGACGGACGGACGGACGGACGGACGGACGGACGGACGGACGGACGGACGGACATGGTTATTTGAACTCGTCTCGTCGTGCTGATCAAGAATATATATACTTTATATGGTCGGAGATGCTTCCTTCTATGCGTTGCACACTTCTGACCAAAATTAATATACCCTTTTTGCAAGGGTAAAAAAAGAAAAAAAAAATATACATTTATGTGGCGTGATTACGCTAATATCCTCACAAAATTCATTCTCTAAAAATATTTTGCTTTATATATGTCCATTGACAAAGTATTAAATGCTAATGCTCATCCAAACAAATTCATTTCATCAGATAAATTTTATAAAAATATAGGGAAAATTGGTTTTTGATACACTTACAGCTTGTTACTTTTTCCCACGCAGAAAGATCTTTCGTTGTGTTGTTGTCGCTGTTGAAAATAGGAAGGTTTACATATTCCAAATAGAGCTAAAGCATCATACATTGTGAATTTACATGCATACTCAACTCTGAAAAATGAAAGTTATTAACTAACGAAAATATACACTGGCATTGAATTCCATTTCCTTTAAAATTTAACTATTTTGCCAACAAACAAAAAAAAAAGGAAATTCAATGTAAACTTAACTTAAAATTGATTCTAAACTACTGAGGCCTTATGTTGACTCATTTCACTTAATCCTGATTATTTCGTCCGTATCGCAGACGAATACAAATCTCCTTCGCAAATTAAACGCCTTGGTTATACTTGAGAATAATTCCAAAATGCTCTTCTCATCTCCATGACATGTTGAGTGAGGTTAGGTTTTGTTCGTAGAAAGGTTAGATTTAATACTGCCTTCTACTGTTCATCTTTCATGCTTTAGGTTAGGTTATAATTGGGAAAAAGGTTAGGTTTTCGTACATCCTTCTATTTTTAAAATCCTACACGTGTTCTGCTGGTATGGTCTGGATTACATGTGAGTCAGGATAAGCGAAAATGCGATGTTGACAATTATACATGTCCCAACATTCGAAATTTCACTTTGCTTCGCTAACGCCGTATCTATAATAACACTGTATAAGACAATACTATTTTGGTAATTTTCTTTTATTTACCCTTAATACAATCCGAGGCAAAAGTTAAATATATTTAACTCTCGGATATCCACAATTGATCGTCGGTTCAAGCCGTTGAAATTTTGAGACTGCTGGGGGCAAGTCTGCCGAAGACAGGGGTCTCAAAGAAATTTCAAGCAAGGCGAATCTTTTAGAAAAATTGTCAATACTTTATGGAAACTATTTCCGATGCTGTTAAAGAGAAAATGCATAAGTTAAATGTACAATAATTCAAGAATTATTGTAATGAAGTTAACTTACACACACACGCATATAATTTTTATTTTCGCACACGCGTAGGGGTTATGATGCACTCCCCTATTGGGTTATTTAACTCTTTGGACAAATACGTCCGATCAGTTGGAATTCACGTGGAGGAAAGAAAGAACACTTTTCCAAAAACCACGCTGTCCAATAAGTCTCTTTGGCCTTATTTTTCTTATGGTTTTATCCAAACTCCATTTGTAGAAAAATAATGTAAAGCAATGCGAAACAAACCGATCAGCTGTGTGGCGTTGCCACTTAGTTCATTCTTTATTTCAACTGATTCCTAAATTTCGATTCTCACCGCAAATCTCGATACCACCAACAAAAATACTAAATAATCGATATCAGTTGAATTTTAAAATAACTGAAATTCCTGTACATTACATCCTTCTTGACCAAACATTCGAAAATTCTATTTGCCAGTTTCACATTCGAATGTGGTCCAAAATCCAGATTTTGTGGCATTAACCTAAAAATTTGTTGAAACAAAATCGTATTTAAATAATTTCTTGTTGGACAGAATACTTTGAATATATCGAATATAAAAATATTTTTGTTTTTACTGCACCCCTGAAATTTTGGCACACTTTTAAAGTCAAGTATTTAGTCAGCTGTTCGCTCTGCCAAAAAAAGCGGGAAATTGTAGGCAAACTTTGAGCCAGTGTAAAAAATTAACAAACAAAGTGTAAAATAACTTTTGTAATGGATAATATTAATCAAGGTATGTAGAATGTAAATACTGCACGAAATTTTAATTTGTATATGTTAATTGTTTTTTTTTGTGTAATGATTGTTTATGTCCTAAAATAAAGAAAACTTAACCCATGTGTGCGTCTATTGTGGAGTGAAAACTAACTTTCTGTGAATTTCTGCAAAATTGTAATTATAGTAAATTACAGCTCAAAGTATGTATTAAATTATGTTATGATTACTTTTTCCGAGTTTTTCCGAGGTAAATTTATATTATCATTTATTTTATCGTCAAATCGTATGGGAGGTCAAGAAGGCGTGGTCAAATCTTTCCATTTTTTTTTTTTTTTATTATGCATCCTAACATGGTTATATGTGCAAAGTTTTAACTCGGTAACTGCATTCCTTATAGTTAATGCCACAAAATCTGGATTTTGGACCACAGTGCATTCGTCGGAATTAAGTAAATAATTTACTTCGCTCAGGAGAGTAGAGAAAGTTGTAAGGGAATACACATACCTAATTAAAAGGCGACGCTGCGTAAAATATTTGTAAATTTTGGGTGTAAACAAAAGCATCCCTGTAAACATGTTAGAAAACAGAAAACTAAACTACAGACAGAAATATAATTAGTCATGTTGCTTTTGATAAATATGTGTATATTCGCTCAGACATAACAAATGTATTCTTATTTTGGAGCTACCTTAAATAAACTAGGAGTGGAAAACTCAGTAATAAATGCAAGTGTAAACTGACTACTCATAAATGTCAAATTGCTAGCAAATATGTTTCTACTATTTAAGAAACAGGAAAACATTTGGCAATCACAAATATAAACGATAATGACATTTTACTACAATTTAAGCTTTATGAAGATTTTTGAATACCCTTTCAATAGTAAAGCCTCCTAAGCTTCATTGGGTAGATTTGTTTAACTAACATGCAGCTGACTTGCTTAAATGAACGTATTTATTGTGGGTACGAGAAATTTGGAAACCATGTACTCCAAATGTGGTTAGCGACCACTGCTCTTTGCCCCTAGGACTACATATTCCAACACTCAGTTGAATTTGCCTCTGCTACCGGCAATGAACTCGAAATTGTAGACAATGCCAACGAAGAGCATCACTCAAACTGACATTTGGCTACTATTCATACAAACACACACACACACACACACACACACACACACACACACACTCACACAGTGCTTTGCATCTCTAGACATCGAGTTGCTCAACGTGGGAGCAGAACATACGTTTAGGAGGGCCGGAGTGGGGTCAATTGTCGACTTGACTTTTGCGAGCACATCGATCGCCAGAACAGCCAACTGGAGATTAAGCAACAAATATACCGCAAGCGACCATGAAGCTTTAGTATATGATGTGGGTGGCCCCGGTCAAGCCCCTGATAATCATAATCAGCCCACTCTAAAAAAGGCCTATAAGACTGAGAGTCTAGACGTGAGCAGTTTCTGTAGGGTATTAAGTCGAGTGAACACAGCCAGGACAAGTAGCGCCGAAGAGACGGTCGACTTTATTATGACAACGGTGGAACAGGCGTGCGACGCAAGTATGTCTACCAGGAAGCCATACAAACGCCACCATGGCCCAGTGTGCTGGTGGAATGACCAAATCGCCGAAGCACGTCGCGCATGTCACCGGGCCCGGAGGCTGTACCAGCGGGCTAGAGGGTCAGCGGACTTCCTCTGCTTGCAGCTCGCATATAAGCAACGGAGAAAGGAGCTAAAAAATCATTTCAGACGCAGTAAGCGTGAATGTTTTCTGTCGCTATGCGATACTGCCGAGCAGGACCCATGGGGTAAAGCATACCAGATTATCGTGAAGCGCCTGCACGCGAACAGAACACCGCCCCCGACAGACACAATTCTGGTGCGGAATATAGTCGATGCCCTATTTCCCAACATCCTGGAGATAGCCAATCATTCGCAGCAATCTAACGAGCCTTTCCTGATGTCCGACGAGTGTTCAACCTCAGAGTTAGCTCAAGCCATAAGCAGACTTAAGATGAACAAAGCCCCAGGACCGGACAGTATTCCGAACAAAGCGATAAAGCTGGCCGCCGAACTTCACCCAGCCACTTTCTGTAAGATGTACAGTACCTGTTTACACGAGGGCACTTTTCCTAAAAGATGGAAAATCCAGGATCTTGTGCTACTTACGAAGCCAGGAAAACCTCCCGGAGAGGCGTCTTCGTATAGGCCAATCTGTCTCCTAGACACAGCCGGCAAAGTTCTCGAGTATATCATCAGCGTGCGTCTTAACAAAGCCATAGTTGCCGGTGGGGACCTATCAGACCAGCAATATGGATTTAGGAGAGCCAGATCAACGATAGATGCCATCCACAAAGTGGTAGACATCGCCTCGGAGGCAATAGCGGGTAGCAGATGGAGGGGCGGCTCCAAAAAATACTGTCTGGTGGTGACACTGGACATAAAAAATGCGTTTAATTCCGCTAGATGGGCCGGATAATAGATGGCTTACTGGGTTTTGGAGTCCCTCAATACCTGGTCAAATGTGTACGTAGCTACTTCGCAGACAGGCGAATCCGGTACCTTACAGATGACGGTGTCATGGAGAAGGTAGCGTCAGCTGGAGTTCCGCAGGGATCCGTTCTCGGTCCGCTCTTATGGAATGTGATGTACGACGGCGTTCTACGACTCGAGTTTGACCCCGATACGCACATAATCGGATTCGCGGATGACGTAGCACTCGTGGTGGTGGCTAAGGAAGTCGAAGCAGCACAAGACCAATGCAACAGAGCTATCAGCAAGGTTGGCAACTGGCTTTCGACAGCAGGCCTTGCGTTAGCAGCCCACAAGACGGAAGCGGTGCTGGTCAGCAGCCGCAAAAGGTGGAGCTTGCCAAAATAAGAGTTGGCGAGTCAGTGATTACTTCAAAAAGGGCTATCAAGTACCTAGGAGTAATGATAGACACAAGGCTAAGTTTCAAGGAACACCTAGCCTACGCAAACGAGAAGGCAGCTGTATCGGCGCGTGCCCTGTCGCGCATACTACTCAACACGAGGGGTCCGAAACAAGGGAGGAGGATACTGCTAACAAGCGTCGTCAAATCTGCGGCTCTGTATCCAGCACCTGTCTGGGCCAAAGGTATGACAGTTAAAAGCTACAGACGAGGCTTAGAGGCAACACACCGGTTATGCGCTATTCGTGTTTGTAGTGCCTTTCGCAATATTTCGGACGAAGCTGCCCTGGTTATAGCGGGACTGATGCCTATAGCCGAACAAGTATCAATGGCAGAAGGCATATTTAGTCGCCGAGAGGAGACCTCAAACGCACCAGCACGTCAAGCGGAGTGCAGCTCGCAATGGCATGGATGCCTCGCTAGATGGCAGAGCCGCTGGGATGCCTCCACCAAGGGCAGGTGGACCTGGAAACTGATCCCGAACATTGAGGCGTGGATCAAGAGGCGTCATGGGCAAGTAAACTTTTACTTGACGCAAATACTGAGCGGACACGGCTGCTTCAGAAGCTACCTAAAACGCTTCGGGCACGACACCACACACGAGTGCAGCTGTTGTGGGAGTGGCATCTCCGAAACCGCTGAACACGTTGTCTTCTACTGCCCGAGATACGACGCTGAAAGGAGATCCCTAAACACAATGCTAGGTGAGAGGGCCACACCCTCCAATTTGGTGAGAAAGATGCTAGGTGACGCGGAAATTTGGACGGCAGTAAACGACTTTGCAGCAAAGGTCATGAGAGAGCAACGGAGGCAAGAACAGATTAGGTCAGGACTATAGTAGGTGCACGGCTCTTCGACGCAATGCACACTAGAAGTTCCGGAGAAGTCAGCACCCCGCTTTTTACCACACCGAATCAAATTTTGTTCTTATATGTTATGTTTTATGTTAGTTAAGCGTTAAAATTTGAATAAAAAAAAAAAAAAAAAACACACACTCACACTCACAGGCACACACACATGCACAGAATTGGACAGACATGGCTATATATACACTTTTGTAATCCTAATGAATCCTGCACCTATTTATTTTTCATTGTGGGAAATTGTGCAAATGCAATGACAACATTTCGTTGTCCCAGCTTTCTCTCGCTCACTCTATTTTTGTGCTGCCTCTTTGAATCATGCGTGTGTTCAATTGTTTTAATGTGCTGTTACAACAACAACCGGACAACAACAACCACACAACATTCACAGGGACACTAAACAGAACCAACATCAACAGAAACCAGACGGCCGGGGCTAACTTCGACCGCGTCACAGTTTGTATACCCTTGCAAGTTTGTTAGTAACTCTTTTATCTAAACTAACTGTTTTATCTAAAAAGGGTAATGTTTGCCAAAAAACGGCCTTCAATCTCAGCATAGCGTACTTTCTGATGAAAGTCACTGTTTTCCACCGATCCTTCCTATGGGAGCTATATGATATAGGTACCCGATCCTTACCAAATTCGGCACAGTCATTAACAGATATATTTAACTGTCAAATGTTTAATTTGAAAGCAATCGCATCAAAAGTAACGAAGTTATTGACAAAAGTCACTGTTTTTGACCGATCGTTCCTATTGCATCTGCCCTTGCTTTCACCATTACTTGGTTCAAATGAGTTACCTCTAACTAGGTGCTTTCGTAAGACTGACTTTGTCAACCTTAATGAAAACATTACTACTACCGATTGGTCTTATCTGTACAATTGTAGAGATATGAACTCAGCTGTTCGTTTTTTCTATGATACTCTGAATTCACTCTTTGATATTTGTGTGCCTCTTGGTAGGCTGGAGCGGCTTAAACCTCCCTGGTTCTCTCGTGAGTTACCCAATTTGAAAAATGTGAAGACACGATATTATAAGAAGTTTAAAAAAACACGTCGTTCATCTGATTAATCTCTGTATACAGTCGCTCGTTCAAAATTCATGATGCTTAATACACAATGCTATAAGAATTTTTGTCAGCGGTGTAAGTTTCAGTTTTCTTCTGACCCTAAACAATTTTATAATTTTGTCAATTGTAAACGTAAGACCTCTGTGCACCCATCTTTTTTGACTTATTAAAATAAACGAGCTATGGAAGTTAACTTCGGCCTTGCCGAAGTTTATATACCCTTGCAGTTCTTTATTATATTTAATTCGATAAGAAAAGTGAAATTTCATACATCAACAGCATTAGTTGTCGTATTATGAATATGCTCAAATATTTTTTAAACTACTGAATTCAAAACACATTTAATGATTATTTAACAATATATGATATAGTAGTCCGATCCCGATGATTTTCATACTTTATCTCACACAGGTAATAAAGAGTCTCCAAAAAAAATTTCAACCCGATATCTCTTAAGATGGCTGAGTAAAACGCATACGCACAGACGGACGGACAGACGGACAGACGGACAGACGGACAGACGGACATGGCTATATCGACTCAGCTTCTCAAGCTGATCAAGAATATATATACTTTATGGGGTCGGAAACGTCTCCTTCTGTGCGTTACAAACATCTGATCAATTTTATAATACCCTCTGCAAGGGTATAAAAAGCGAGCACTGATCAGGCAATTGCCGATATGTTTGCGAGTTTTTTCAAAACAACTTATTCGTCAACGGAATATTAAGCAAAGCGAGCACTGATCAAGCAATTGCCGATATGTTTGCGAGTTTTTTCAAAACAACTTATTCCTCAACGGAATATCAAGCAAGTCCTTATCATTTAAAAAAGACTAATTGAATTTTCAATCCAGTGTTTGATGAAAGTTCTATTCTTAGCGAACTTAAATTAGTTAAACCTGTTTATTCTCCGGGGCCAGATGGTATTCCTGGATGTGTACTCAGGTTCTGTGCAAACGCATTATGTAAACCCATTTTAAAATTGTTTCTATTGTCTGTTGAATCTTCCTCTTTTCCATCTATTTGGAAGGAGTCGTATATCATTCCTCTGCATAAAAATGGCAAAAAGTCCGAAGCCGCTATCTATAGGGGTATCTCAAAAAGCTTTTACAATTTACATCAATAATTATCAAGGGGTTCAAAAATGGTAAACAAACAGATGTCATATACACTGACTTCAGTAAAGCCTTTGATTCCGTTAATCATACCCTATTACTTTCTAAGCTGAGCGACATTGGGTTTCCACCCCTTTTCCTTTCTTGGGTTCGAGAATATTTAATAAATAGAAAACAGAAGGTACTTTTTAAGTCTTCTTTTTCCGATTCCATTCCTGTGACTTCTGTGTGCTTTTCACACTGTTCATTAACGATCTTTCATCAGTCATTGTTCATTCGCGTTCATTCTCTACAATCTGATCTTAAAAACTTTCAATCCTGGTGCCAGTTTAATTTACTCAATCTTAACTCTACCAAATGTAAGGTAATGACTTTTTTTCTTAACTCTCCTCAACTGGTCACTTATTTTCTAAACAATAGTCCTTTAGAAAGTCTAAATAATATGAATGATTTGGGCGTACTTATGGACCATAAGTTAAATTTTAACACCCATATTTCCACCCCGGTCGCAAAGGCCATGTCCTGGGTTTCATTAAAAGATGGTCAAAAGAATTCGATGACCCCTATACAACTAAAGTTCTTTTTACTTTGCTTGTCCGTCCTATTTTAGACTATGGATCTTGCATTTGGTCACCTCAATATGAGTCGCACCAGAGTAGACTTGAATCCGTTCAAAAACAGTTCTTGCTATTTGCTCTTCGTGGCTTAAGTTGGGATCGCAATGTCAACTTGCCTTTGTATTCTAGTAGACTTTTCTCGATTAACCTTCCTTCCCTAACTAACCGTAGAATTATGCTTGGTGTTATTTTTATGCACAATGACCTAATTGGTGATATCGACTCGCGTGAGTTATTAGCATAGGTAAATCTGTCGGTACCATGTAGACGGAGTAGACATCCTTTGATACCTTTATCCCTTAGTCGTTGTTCTTGTAACTATGCCTAACCTGCATGAACCGTTTAGGGTCCTCTGCTCTGATTACAACCTTCAATTCCCTGTAATCGGCTCAGTGTTTTCTATTAATATGATTAAAACTTCTATTCTATCACATTTAGTTAATAGATATCTATAGTATTATTTATTTATTTGTTTGTCTGTCACTTGAACGTACTGCGCATAGTATCGTCAACGTCCGCTATTTAAAAAGAGTAGTCCGTATATCAGATGTATATTTTATATTCTATTGTGCACGCGGGGAAACGCCACCTCCAGTAATGAGAACGCTAATGTTAGGTTCCCACATTTTATGGAGAACCTACAGAATTGAACCTGTTTGTAGAATTATTTGCAGAACTGATTGAAAAAAGAGAGGATTTAAGTCTTGCTTTGAAGTGCAATTATTTCAAATCCGCATTAAAGGGGGAAGCGAGGAGCATGGTATCTCATTTCATGAACTGTTAACCAAGCGGTATGAAAATAATCGTCGTGTATTTTTGAACTATTAAGTCGGATCGTTGATTTACCAATGATCAACAATGAATCCCCAAAAAGTGTTAAAGGAGTAAATGACATAGTTAATGAGTCAGTTTACTTAATTAAAGTAAAAGCAGATTTGTACGATGAAGTTGACATAATACTTGCACAACTCATACTTCGGAAATTTGACAGAGAGGTTCTTCAATTGTATGAGAGTCAGATTAGAAAAACAAGGCAAATTGAAATGCTATCTGATGTCATGGAATACTTGGAGCAAAAATATTTCTTGCGAAGTGCCATGAGCAAAGAAGAGCAAAAACCGATACAAAGTTTTTTAAGATATGCAGAAATCTAAAATAAATGTCCGATTTGCAAAATTCCCGGGCACAAAGCGTATAAGTGCTATATGTTTAAAGGTTTGACATCTACTGAAAGGTATGAAACACCTTTGCGGTATGTGATATAGTTACCCGATCTTTAACAAACTCGGCACAGTCATTAACAGATATATTTAACTGTCAAATGTTTAATTTGAAATCAATCGCATTAAAAGTAACGAAGTTATTGACAAAAGTCACTGATTTCGACGGATCGTTCCTATGGGAGGTATATGATATAGTCACTCGATCTTAACCAAATTTGGCACAGTGGTTTATAGTTACAATAAAGTTACTTATATTAAATTTCACGCCAATAGCTTAAAAAGTAACGAAGTTATTGAGAAAAGTCACTGTTCGTGACTTTGCCGTTTGTATAAGAGCTATATGATATAGTGGACCGATCCGACTGAATCCGAGATATACAAACCCTGCAGTATATACAAGCCTACGTGCAAAATTTCAGCTCTGTAGCTCTTTCGGTCTAGGAGGAGTTCGCATCGATCCAGACGGACGGACGGACGGACGGACGGACGGACGGACGGACGGACATGGTTATTTGAACTCGTCTCGTCGTGCTGATCAAGAATATATATACTTTATGTGGTCGGAGATGCTTCCTTCTATGCATAGCACACTTCTGACCAAAATTAATATACCCTTTTTGCAAGGGTATAAAAAGAGACTAAAACAAGACAGATACATTCTGTATGTAGTATTTGTTGATTCTGTTCAGTTGCTGAAAGGACCTCCCTCCTTGGGGCCACGTAACGAATATAATAAATGTTTGTATTTTGTTGCTTCAATCTGAAGAGAGCTTCTGCGAAGGTTCTGTAAGAATCTATAAACGAAGATTTATGCCCTTTTCACACGTTTTCGGCAAAATGCATTTCAAAAACTGTTCACTTTTATCAGACTACTGCCACATTTTATCCAAAACATTTCACATTACTTTTGGTTTACATTATTTTTTTTTTGAATACAAATTCAAAATTGCCTATTCGATATGTAGTTTCAACCTGTGTTTCGTATTTGTTGCACAAAACAATTGAAAATAATTTTTGCTGTTTATAAAATTGAAAAATTGAGCCCCTCCCACTCAAAGATTGTACATAAAACCACTCTAATTGCTTTTCCCCCAATACACTAACCCGTTTGGAAGTACATTGACTTTCATACATCTAATATAATTGCATTTCTCATTTCAGACAAAATGCCCGATTCATCTGACACCATAGGAATTTTGCGCTTGCACGAACCCTCTCGGGTCAGCAGTAAAGCGTTTATGAACTTCGGGAATTCCGTACACAAAATAGCCAGCTCGATCTTAGTACAACCATTCGTCGTGCATTAACCAAATGGAAATCAATGAGTTCTAGCGAAAAAGTCAAGTATGACATTACAGTTTTAAGCCGAAGCGCAGAAATTGCTGCTCCGCAAGATAATGTCGACATGTGTTGTCCCAAAAAAAAGAAGAAAATGTCATGTTGCCCCAAGAAACCTAAGCCACTTGGTTGCCCACGTAAACCTGCTTGCCCCATGAAGAAGAAGAAGCGCTTATGCGTTAAGAAACTCCCGGCTTGCCCCAAGAAACCTAAGCCACTTGGTTGCCCACGTAAACCTGCTTGCCCCATGAAGAAGAAGAAGCGCTTATGCGTTAAGAAACGCCCGGCTTGCCCCAAGAAACGTAAACCAGCTTGTCCCAAGAAGCGTATGACCTGTCGCCCCAAGCGACGAAACCCATGCGCACAAGTGCTCCAAACCTGGTCCCCTTATGAACAATGGCTATCTGAATTTCGTTCCGCAGGAAGAATTGTGGTCTAAAGCCACAGGAATTAGTCCAAAAGGCCGCTCGTGCCTGGTGCCAAATTTTGGAAGAGAAGGATCGGTATCGTCGAATGGCAAGAAGCAAACACAATTTCATATGTGAAAGCATTTAATTATATCTCCATTTTTACAGGCCTGCAAGGTGACGAACAACCCACGGCACCAGCGACGCCGTGTTTGTACCAGTAAATAAGATGTCCAGTACCATGCCTAGCTCTGTATCCATCCCAAAATTGTAGTCCTGTGTTTTCTTTGTTTCCCCCCAAAAAAGTAACTGCTGCTTGTAATGTATGTAATGGTTTGTAAATTTTAAGTAATTACAAGTACAATTGTTAACCAAACTCAAAATATTTCATTATTTTGAATCAATTGATAAACAAAATTCACTTGCACATACGTATTTTAGGTAAATCTTCCAGTGGGTTTAAGGGTGAAAAATATATTAATTCAGTTCCAAGAAATTAACGACTTTCAATAATTTCTCAAGCTACTGAGCCATTGTAAATTTAAAAATCTTAAAATAATTATAAAACCAGAAGGCCGGGGCTAACTTCGACCGCGTCAAAGTTTGTATACCCTTGCAAGTTTTTTAGTAACTCTTTTATCTAAACTAACTGTTTTATCTAAAAAGGGTAATGTTTGCGAAAGAACGGCCTTCAATCTTAGCATAGGATATAACGAACTTTCTGATGAAAGTCACTGTTTTCCACCGATCGTTCCTATGGGAGCTATATGATATAGTTACCCGATCTTTACCAAATTCGGCACAGTCATTAACAGATTTATTTAACTGTCAAATGTTTAATTTGAAAGCAAACGCATTAAAAGTAACGAAGTTATTGACAAAAGTCACTGTTTTCGACGGATCGTTCCTATGGGAGGTATATGATATAGTCACCCGATCTTGACCAAATTTGGCACAGTCGTTTATAGTTACAATAAACTTACTTATATTAAATTTCACGACAATAGCTTAAAAAGTAACGAAGTTATTGAGAAAAATCACTGTTCGTGACTTTGACGTTTGTATGGGAGCTATATGATATAGTCACCCGATCTTGACCAAATTTGGCACAGTCGTTTATAGTTACAATAAACTTACTTATATTACATTTCACGACAATAGCTTAAAAAGTAACGAAGTTATTGAGAAAAGTCACTGTTCGTGACTTTGACGTTTGTATGGGAGCTATATGATATAGTGGTCCGATCCGGCTGAATCTGAGATATACAAACCCTGCAGTATATACAAGCCTACATGCAAAATTTCAGCTCTGTAGCTCTAACGGTCTAGGAGGAGTTCGCATCGATCCAGACGGACGGACGGACGGACGGACGGACGGACGGACATGGTTATTTGAACTCGTCTCGTCGTGCTGATCAAGAATATATATACTTTATATGGTCGGAGATGTTTCGTTCTATGCGTTGCACACTTCTGACCAAAATTAATATACCCTTTTTGCAAGGGTATAATTATAAAATATTAAGTATTAAAGTAGTTAAATTACGGTCTGCTTGTGTTGCCTTCGAAAACTTAGGAGCTATAGTCCTAATGACCTTGGAAAAGACACCTATTCCCTCGTTTTTGCTTCAAATTTTCTAGTTTAGAATTTTGTAAAAAAAAGCTAGTATTGAAAGATTTCTATAGAATACCATTGGTTTTCAAAAATTATTTAAACTATTTCTACTAGCTGAAAACCCAAATAGGAAATATGAAAGAGCGTTAATTTATTTCGATTGTTGTATATAAAACATATGCATTTTGAAAGAACATTTGATGTCCATTAAAAACGATTGTGAAACTGTTTTAAATTCAAGATAAAAGCAAAAATAAAAACCATCTATAAAAATAAGTGCAATTTTACCAAATTTTTTTTCCACCGCTTTTTATATTATTTGTCCGCCATTTCAAATCCATCAAGTCCCTGATGCGTGTGTGTGTGGGAGAATGTTTTTTGGCCAAACTGTTTGGTCTACACTTCTCGCTGGCGGCATAGAGACACTTATTTTTTTTCCAAGCAATTTCAATTGAAAATCTGTTAGCATAAACAAATGCAAACGTTTGTTAGCAAAAACAACTTTTTGGTTTATGCATTTTTGTCGGTTTCAAAATTCCAATTGCAAAAATAATAAGAACAAGAAGCAAACTATATGAACCGCAATAACAAAAACAAACGATTAAATGTGTATATATAATATATATAAATACGTTTAATGGAAAGCAGAAATTGATGCAGTACTTCGATTTTGAACTGGCTCGTTAGCGCATTTAAAGTGAAAATGAAAATGTTACCGTGGTCTCCCGCGACCTAAAACTTTTTCAAATGCATAGATTTATCGTTTAATTTTATGCATTGAAAATCACATTAGCTTTCGACCTCTGCGATAAACCAAAGAAGCGCACAGAAATTTCCTTCTCATGTTCGATTTTCTTTCCATTTTAATTTTGTTCTTCGTAATAAAAAGCATAAACACCAATACAAACGCACTTGAGACTGTTTACTTTCATAAGGGGTGTTCAGGTCAGGTCAATGGGTTGGCAATGGCTTGCAAAAAATTTCGAATTCTCTTAAATTGATATAAATAATCCAGAATAGGCGCCTATCTCAATTGTACAAATTTTTAGTAGAAAATCCAGAAAATTGCAAGTTGAGAATTATGTTCAAATTAAATTTCAGATTATTTGAAAGTCGTTTAGAAAACCCAAAAAGAAAGATTAACGAATAAATAAATCCTGTATTTATTATAAGCAGGGAATAAATTTAAAAAAAATGTTTTCTTTTTATTGTTAGTAGCCTTATATGTACCAAGGTTAACTCTAGATAGAATTAATGTAAGATGAATTCAAAGGTTAAGAAAAATATTCAAAGATTGAAGATTTTTTAACTGTTTTACAAATTTTAACATTACCCCTTCTGTCACTTGTCGGCTCGCCGCTTAATACTGTTGGCCTTTTCGCTGTCAAAAATTTCAATGGCTATAAGAGACTAACCAGCAAAAGTGCCTTTTAAAGCATACATTTTGGGGCGACAATGTGTGTTAATTGTAATTAAAAGAGTTGCATAATGATAAAAATAAAGGATATCCTTTATAGTATACAAAGTCACTTCATTACGCCGCATTGCGCAATAAAACTGCATAAATGTTGGTCCGGTCCACAGGTATAAATTTTTTCGTCAACGATCTTTTCACTTTTTTGAATAAACCAACAGCGAAAAATTTAGTACATTACGCTGGTTGATGTAAATTGAATTGATTAAATTGTGGGCTTACATCTTTACATAAAGCAGAAAAATGTAAGCTATTTTACAAGATTTCTGTCATTATTGTAGTGAATATATGTATATAACAATTTAGCCCGTTTGTATTAGGTTTCAGTAAGTAAGTTAGATGAATAAATTTTATGAGCTGTTGTCTTTACACTGAATTATTTAAAAACTAAGTACGTCCACGGAAGAAAATAGTTTAAAAGGGCTTAAGATTCTTTCCCTGTCTTCATTATCTTGAAATTCTACTTACAAAAAAACATTAAATCATTTGTGAGCCTCGAACGTGCCTTAATTTATTTTATATTTGTTTATTCCCTTATTTATTTTAAATCTTACAAACTTCCCGAAGGTTTTATTTTTTCTTATTCGCTAATACAGTCAGAGGTAATTGGAGTGTCCTGTATGTATTTTTGTACCACTCCATTTTACTATCTATCTCTGACTGAATAATTGGAATTTGAATACCAAAGTCTATTTCAATTTGAACCTATATAAATCAATGCTTTAGAGTGCCAGCCACATTTGCAGAAAATCTAATTTCCTAACGTGTGTTTAGCACACTTTTTTCGTTGCCTCTACATCTGTCCATCGGACCGTAGATTTCAGATTACAAAGACAATCAACGCACTGAATTCTCTACAAAAATTGAATGCACAACGTTAGTTTTATGTTTGCTGGGCACTATGAAAATTCAATTACTTTATTTTTCATCGACTCCCTTTAGTTGGTAATGCTTCACATGTTAAATGCAACATCTGCCAGCCACAAAACAAACTCACAGACACAGATACATACACATACACCCGCACACTCATATGGATTTGCACCTGCATTGTGGCACCACCTGTCAGCTGAGTAAACTGTAAACTCTAAAACTCTTTGCCCATTGCACACATTTGCGGCTCATCGCATGAGTGCGCTACTTTTTCTTTGCACAGAACTCGCCGCGTATTCAACAAGACTGCCTTCTCCACCCCGCATCACAATCCACTAGGACTCCCTTTACCAAAAATTATTTTTTTTTTTTTTAACGTTTAATATATATTTGTTGAATCTACTCTTAAATTAGAGCCTAACAACAAGTTTGAGATATTTTTCTTAATGTAGTACTTAAGATATATCCAGGGGATATTGCAGGCGGCCCTAATCATTTATTATTGGGTTGGTCTGTCATTTCTTTTAAGACGAGTTCTATTATTAGTTCGCGTAAGGGAATTGGCAAGAACATTAGGGTGTACATCCAGTTTCGCAGAATACTTTAGTTGTTGACTACCTATTTCAGATTTTACGCTAGGTATATTTAGATCATTTTGAATGTTGTCGTTCCGTATGTACCACGGAGCCCCAGTGATTGATCTTAAAATCTTCGACTGCGCCCTTTGTATAATGTCGACATTGCTGGTACTTGCATTTCCCCATAGTACGGCACCGTAAGTCCAGATGGGTTTCAGTACGGAGTTATATAGGAGGACTTTATACTCCAGACGTAGAGGTGACCGAGCATTGATGATCCAATGTAAGCTACTCGCTTTCAGTTTAAGCTGTGACTTTTTTGCCTCAATGTGCTTGCGCCAAGTTAGTCTTCTGTCTAGGTGGATACCAAAGTAAGTGACATCCACGGCTTGAGGAATTGGTACGTTGTTTAGCATTATAGCTGGACAGTTTCTTCTGTTAAGCGTAAATGTAACATGTTTGCATTTCTGCTCGTTGACCCGGATACGCCAGGTTGCTAGCCATTCCTCTACCACCTTGAGGTGTTCCTCTAATTTTGCAGAGGCTTGTCTCGGGCATTTGGATCTGCTGAGGATTGCCGTGTCATCGGCAAAAGTGGACGTTGTAAGTCCTAGACTCGTTGGTAAGTCTGCAGTGTACAGCAGATAGAGCAATGGTCCGAGTACACTGCCTTGCGGTACACCAGCTTCGATTTCAAAGTCAGCCGAGACGGAGCCATTACATCTTACATCGAATTTCCTATTGTAAAGGTAAGATTCCATGAGTTTGTGGGTGTACTGTGGGAGTTTCTGCCGGATTTTGAACATTAAACCCTCCAGCCAGACTCTGTCGAAAGCCTGGGCAACGTCGAAAAAGACAGCCGTACAGTATTCTTTTAGTTCGAATGCTGTTCTTATTTCGGATGTTATACGATTGACTTGTTCAATTGTCCCATATTTTTCGCGGAAGCCGAACTGGTGAGAAGGGATTGTGTTCTCCGATGCCAGAAATGAGTTTAGACGAATCTGCAGGACCTTTTCAAAAAGCTTCGAAAGACATGGCAGCAAACTAATTGGCGTATAGGATGATGGTTGGGTTTTGTCCTTTCCCACTTTAGGAATCATGATGATAGTGGACCTTTTCCATGCTCTTGGGAAGTATCCAATCTTATTATAGCGTTGAACATTTTGCAGATGTATTGTATGGCGATAGTAGGGAGTTCTAGGATCATTTTCGGTGTGATTAGGTCATGGCCAGGGGCTTTGTTCGGCTTTATGTGGTTTTTAATAACTGCAGTGATCTCATCCGATTGGAGTTCCGAGTACTCACTATCCGTTAATGTGCTCGAAGGGGGAAGTACAAATGAGTTTGATGTTGGATTTGGCTGGAAAACCATTTTAAGATGTGTGGCAAATACGGATGCCCTCTCTTCGTCGCTGTGGGCCCATCCACCTGTTGGGCCCCTTATTGGTGAAACTGTCTCTGTAGGTGCGCTTAAAGTTGGGTGGGCTTTCCACAGAGGATGTTTAGTGCTGGATGGACTGAGCTTTTCTACGTATTTCCTTTGAGCCCAGATTTCCTCTTGTCGTAACTCCTTGGAGAGGTTGCGGCTGGCATGCCTTAGGCGAAGTTTTGCTGCTGGTGATCGAGTAATCTGCCATTCTCTTCTTAGACGTCGTTTTTCCGTTACTAATTGTTCTATTCGCCGGTTCGTAGGCCTAACAGCAGGTTTAGCGTAAGTAGAGGCATGTGGCGTAGATACTCTTGCTGCAGCTCCCAGCATCGACTCAAGTGCAGAGACGCACATGTCAATGTCCTCTGCAGCATCCAGTTTCGGCGAACAGTCAATGTGGGCACTCATGTACATTTTAAATTTAAGCCAATTTGTTTTGTTGTTTGTAAGCATATATGGGCGATCAAGTACTTGAGGTCTTGTTAAATCAATCAAGTCAGGCATTTTCTGTGGATCTGTGGGCCAATAAGTAGGCCTACCCGGTGAGACGCAATCCATCTTATTGAGTGGGTTGACTATTGTATTGTACAACTGCTTGCCTTTAGGATTTACCAGGCGAGATCCCCAGTGCGTATGTTTGGCGTTATAGTCCCCTGCTGCAATGAAGCGTTCTCCGAGTGTGTTAAAGAAACCGGTGAATTCCTTTTCAGAGATTGAGAAGCGTGGTGGGCAGTACAGGGCAACCAACGTAGTGTTGCCGAAGCTGGTTTGGACGGTTATAGCAGTTGCTTGTAGGTGCTGTGTTTCGAATCTGTTGAGGAACGAGTGTTTTATACGGTTTTTGATTAGGATACCAGTCCCGCCATGAGCTTTTCCGTCTGGATGGTTTGTTGCGTAGAAGGTGTATTTTGGTATTTGAAAGTTATTTTTTGATGTTAAATGTGTTTCCGATATCAGCATGACGTCGATTTCACTTGAGTCTAGGAATAGTTGCAGTTCATTTTTGTGCTTGGAGACGCCATTAGTATTCCAAAGACATAGACGTAGGGAAGCCATTATTTATTCTCGATAAGCTTCTGGATAAGCAGGTTTTGATTCCGCATCAGTTCCTGCATACAGTTTTGCATGAACGTCATAAAAGTGGTCATGTTTTGATTAAGTGAGATCAATAGGGCCTCTAAACCACTTGGAGTTTGCTGGCCAAGCTCTGGTGCGCTAGGTTGCGGATTCTGTAGATAGTGGAGTGACGGGGTCTCTTTCGCGGGCTCCGTCTGTCCAGTTCGGAGTACACTAGGGAAGGATACACTAGGATTGGTTGTAGCAGGCATGTTAGATGATCTAACAGCCTTGGCGAAGAATACCTCCGGTAGTTTTGGAGGCGTTGAAGGTGATTTTTGGTCCAGCTGTGGGTTTACGCCCGTTTAGGTGCGATTTAAGATCCTTGAAGACAGGATATCCCCTGTAGTTGGCTGTGTGGTTCCCTTTACAGTTACTGCATAGTCTTAGTGCGACGTTGTTTCTGTCCTTGGTGCAAATGCCATCTTTAAGATGTTCGCCGCAGCCAACACACACTGACCTAAGATTGCAATTGTTAGAGGTGTGGTTGTATTCCTGGCAGTTCTTACACTGAGGTTGTTGGTATCTCTTATGGGGCTCCTCTACGGTGATTCTTCTGTGCAATAGGAGCTGAAGGTTGTAGATTGGATGCACTTCATTTGGCTTCGACCGCTTTGCATCTGGTTGGAGCTCGATTTTAAAGAGCGGCTGTGCGACTTTATTCCTGTTGATGATATTGACAACGGACTTAACCGCAAACCCTTTTTCGGCCAATGCGTCTGCTATTTCTTGAAGTGGGACCGATGGCTCGATCCCCTTTAACACAACCTGGAGCCCTTTACTGCTTTTTAGTTGGTAGGTATAGAAGTTTATGTTAGCATTACGGAGGTACTTTTCGATGATGCGGAAATTGTCCTCAGTTTGGGTTTGACATTTAATTTCTTTTATGTTACCCCTGTTGAGAGGAGTTACAACAAAGTTATTTGCCCCTACTGTTTCTACTAGCTTCGAAATCAGGGCGCTGCAGTTGGCTCCACGGATGTATAGAGGGGGTGGTCTAGCCGATTTAACTTTATCCACAGCGCCGGCTTGATCGTCTTGCTGATCGGCAAGAATTTTAAAACGATTTCCGCTTAGAAGTGCTGCTCGTTCATTTGTTTTGGTTATTTTAGGCGTATTGCCAATTTTTTTCTTTTGCGGGCTTAGCTTCCGCTTAGTTATTTTAATATATCTATCCATTCCAGTTTGGACAGAAGGCGTTGGGTTTCTTGTCGTGGCTGACTCTGGGCGACTTGTCGATGACGGCTTGAGGCAAGTCAATACTTCTGCAGACGTTGCAGCAGTTGCTGTCAACGAGCTGACGGTGCTGGTCGGTGCAATCGGTGACCCAGTTATCGATATTGATGGAGAAGCACACTGCTCTCTCCACGGTAAATTGCTGTTGTGGCTTGCTGTTGCTGAGTGGCTTGCACTTTCGGTGTTATTGCTTACGGTAGCATTCAGTGGGGTCGGCGACACCACCGAAAAGTACGCGTTGTTGCGTTGGACCGAGAGACGACGCTCACGTTGTTGTTGTACAAGTAGTTCTTGTAGCTGTTGCTGGTGGGGATCAAGAGAGCTTGGGCCCGAATTGGTGGACATGGCCTTTCAAAAAAAGGTGCTCACTTTGTTGTTGCAACTTAGTATTTATTGCTATTAGAACAAACTAATAGCAATATGATTGTAAATAGGCGTCTCTGAGGCAACTGAGAGCCCTACACAATTTTTGCAAACGCGGTCTTTTTATTTTTATACCATACACCCATAGGGTGAAATGGTATATTAAAGTCGCCAAAATGTATGTAACAGGCAGAAGGAAGCTTTTCCGACCCCATAAAGTATATATATTCTTGATCAGTATCAACAGACGAGTCGACTAGCCATGTCCGTCTGTCCGTCCGTCTGTCCGTCTGTCCGTCCGTATGAACGCCTAGATCTCGGAGACTATAAGAGATAGAGCCACCAAATTTGGAATGTAGGCTCGTGTAGTATGTAGAGTGATCGAGTTTGTTTTAAATTTTTGCCACGCCCCTTTCCGCCCCCGCAATTCAAAAAAAAACGTTTATCTCAAAAACTATTTCAGCTAGAGAAACCATATTTGATATGCATATTTGCTTAGTAAATGCACACATTTTGTATATATAAAGATTTTGCCACCCCCCTTTCCGCCCCCGCAATTTGAAAAACTCGATTATCTCCCGTAATTTTCTACCTTGTGCAATCAAATTTGGCACAGTTAAATTTGATACTAATACCCAGCAAAATACCAAATTTTATCAAAATCGGACAAAAAATAGCCAAGTTATGCATAAAACCGTTTTTCCATAAGGCCGGAGTTGGCCGTTGGCGGGTGGGGCGCTAGGGTGCTCATATGCATGAGTGAGCGAGATACTAACTTATATGCTTACTTACTTATATGCTTGAACAGAACTTTTTTAAAATAGGCAAATGCATTTATTATTACAAATTTGAAATATTTGTTTTACTGGTGTATGGTATACCTAAGTCGGCGAGACGACTTACTTACTTCATTTACACTAAATTTTGCGGAGTGCATTAAAAAACACGTCTGTACGCGGCGGCGGTTGAATTGAATTTACCAAAAATAAAAAGAAAAAAATATAGTAACCATTTCTTTTCGTTTTTGGCTTGGTTTGGTTGGGTTGATGCCATGCTGGTTTTGCTTTTAGCTGCAAATGTCTTTTATCGGCTAGACCAGCGGAAGTTGGGAAACAAAAACATAAAATGAATGCTAGAGATGGAAAAGTTGATATACTCTTTATATTAGTGAACGACATAGAGTTTTGAAATAACAAAACGCTTTAGCTACTAACGACTTAGATAAATTTTTGTTTAATTTTCTAAAACGGTTTATAAAGGACAAGAAAACAAATTATTCCGTTAATGTAACCAGTTTCAGATCTTGATGCAGAGTTTTTTAAGATTACTTGACAGCAAAGCATCAAATTATAAAAATTTGATTAAAAATATAATTATAAATGATATAAATTTTGAATACTTAAATTTGGTTTGTTTATGTTCAAAAAAATGATTAAAGTTTTTGAATATGACCATAAATTGCAAACTGCAAACAAAAATTATTTACTAGTTTAATTACATTTACTTAAAATTTTTATTTGTTTTTATTCCCTAAAAACGTATTTATTTTATCGTTCAAATTGCCAGCTCTAACTAATACAGATTTTGATATGTGTTTATCTTTGCCCTTTTCTTGGGCTTATACACAGTTTTTGTTCGTTTTATTTTTTTTTATGTCGCGTTGCGGTGCAGGCAAATGAGTAGATTTTGGTCAGAGATTGAAATTTTTAAACAATGCCAACCAACATGCCCAATCCTGGCAGGGGCTTTTACTTAAATGAAACTTTGTTTGAAATTTTTTCTGCTACAAAAACTCTGGCATAGAGCTCTAACTCTCCCCATTGAGAGAAACGGAAAACCTTTAGTGAAACAATTGAAATTTAAACTAAACTTGCCGTGGCTAAAGGCTTAACTAATCGCATTTGTCGATTAGAAATACATTTGAGATTTCTGTAATCTCAATAAGTTGTTATACTTCAGCTGTCTCTCTATGAATGCACAACTGCTATTGACTAGTTTTTGGGGTCTTTTCGTAATGGCTAACTCCGACTTCAATGACGGCAGCTACTGTATGTAAATATCAATAAACTGTTTTAGTTTTTTAAATTATTTTCTATTTTAGACGACTGCTTTAATGTGCCCGACCTATATTGCTCAAAGACACGATTCAAATGATTTTATAATTCATATAGCAAAAAATGTCAAAAATTATTCGGTGTCGATGCAGGATTTCGGTCTCTTGTCGAATGCGAACGCGTCTGTGTTACTGATGATTTAAAAAAGTTTTCAACTAACGTTTTAAGAAACTTATTCAATGGCACTTTGTATGAAAAGAATGAAAATTTTAAAAAACATAATGAAAATCAAAGCAACTAGAAATCAAATCCCTAAAAGCCCAGTGAGAAAATCAATGTTTGATTCATTAAATATAGATATTGTGGGAAGACGGATTCCCACTAAAAAAATAAAAAATTATGAATACTAAAGACTTTACGGAAACTTTGTCTAAGCTTTCTTTCAGTCCTTAAGGTAACTTATAATTTAATAAATTGTCATAACTGATCTCGTTTTGCCTTAACTCTCTTAAGGCTAAGGACAGTTAGCAACGATAATATATGTATGTAGGACTGGCCGTTTCACTTAATAGTCTAAAATAGTACTATTGAACTTCGTTAATGACTTGAGTATACAATTGCTATTTAATATATAAATTACTTAATTGATCTATTCTTCTTACTCGACCTCAACGATATTATTGATAACTTTTCACTTATGGTTAAATACAAACGACCGCATCTTGCTTTTTGTTATATTACCACATATATGGCATAGAACATCCCCCACGGATAATTCCAAATTTTCTACTCTACAAATGACATTGCTTGAATGAGTAAACACTTTGCTAAATACCTCACAATGTTGTCATTATTATTCTAAACATTACTTGGGAAGTTGGTAGAGTATATAAACTTTGGCACTTAAAAATTGGCATTACCTTGATTAAGCCATCACAGTTTCCACCTAATCGCTACTTTATCTACTATTCCCAGGACTGTCATCCGTCGGCATGACTGCTGCCCATTTCCACAAACATTTTTTTGTATTCGTTAATTTTTTTGTTTTGTCTGTTTTCTCAACACACAAATTGACCGCAACATTTGACAATTTTCGGCATTTCGTTAAGCTAAAAGGACAAAAAAAGAAAATCAAGAGAAATGTTATGTACTTTGTCTCCCTTACATTGGCTCCAAATCAAACAAAGCCGAAATAGATGCCGCCCTCTGCCCAGGCATCTTAAAGATAATTGCTTTGATAAGGCTTGCAACTGGGGTTCCGATTCGGGATCCGTGAACATTCATTTTTTTTTTGTTCCTTGTGTTTTTTATAAATGTCGCCAAATATTTACATGTCGCGGACCAGTCAGTTCTTTTGTTGTTTTTGCTGTTGCTTTCCTCTATAGCTCGTTTTCTTCGGGCGAAGTCCAACCCCAGAAAAAAAAAACGCCCGTATTTCGCCTGCGGCTTGACTTTGCCGGACTCTGTCTGTTTACGACGGACCGACTACCCGGCAACCGACTGTGCGACTGTCTGTGGCCGGGCCAGGCGATTCCGGATGGCGGTCGCCGATGCTGGAAACCGCATAAAAATCATTGTCACAGCAAATGGATTAATTTTCGCGGCACGTTGTCATGTAGTATCTTCGAAGATATATGATGCCTTTTAATATTATTTTGAAGGTTTCGATTGAAAGACACAAACAGTTGTTTTCAGTTTGAGTTTGGTTTATTGAAATATTTCTTAATTCTATAACAATTGTCGACTATAGCTAAGACCGCGTAGCTGCGCTGCTAGTCATGCAGGCAGAGGAGCGGTATGCTTATGTATAAACATACTTATGTATAAATGTATATATGTTTACATAAAAGTATGTATGTTTATATACCGTCGCAGCGGTAGAGTGATGATGTATCATATTGCATATTGGGCCAAAGCGGCCGCGCGTGTTATATTTGCCGACACAACAATTGTCCAGCACCATGCATGTAACTAATTGCTACAATATGTTTGTATTGTTGTTAATATGTTATTCCAAAACATGCTACATCCCCCCTCTTTAGAAAAATAACGTAATTATATAGAGTTATTTTCTAATTTTTTATTATATGGAAATTTATTTACTTATTATTGTTTCTTTTTTTTTTTTTTTTTTTTTTTCTTGAATGTTCGAGTGTTCGTTTAATGATACATGTGGTAAAATTATAGTTGTATATGTATAGTGTCATTAAATGTAGGTAATTTATTTGTTTAAATTTATTTCTTTTGCGAAGTATCTTATCCATACATCCCAGTCAGTTTTGTCAACTGAAATGTATGAACGCAAAAATCCATTAAGTGTTCGGTGGCTTCGCTCCACAGTGCCTACAGTCTGGTGATGATGTGCAGTTGAAGTTATCTTTTTTATTTGCAAGTTTTTGCATAAATCTTCAATTATTGAGTTTCTATATTCTGTTCCCATGTCCGTAATGAACGTCTTCATTGGACCGTACCGCAGAATGAAATCTTCAAATATAGCTTTCGCTACTGTTTTTGCACTTTTGTCTATAATTGGTATTATTACAAGGTATTTTGTTAGGTCGCAGATTAAGGTTACTGCGTATTCATTTCCGTGTTCTGATTTTGGGAGTGGACCGATCGTATCCACAATAACCCTATCGAAAGCCTGTTGTGGCGTTTCAGTTATGATTAACGGGGTTTTTGTATGCTTTGTAATCTTTGCTTTTTGACACTTATTACATTTTTTTATATATTGAGATATATCTCGTGCCATATTTTTCCAATAGTGATGCCTTTTTATTTTGGCTAGGGTCACCGGCTTGAGTAGCACTACTCTTAAAAATTTAAATATTTTATTGCCCATATTTTTGAAAGATTCTATTGAAATAGTCTCAAAGATCTTTTCGCTCGGTGCCACATTGACTTTACTGATGTTGAGTATACCGGCTTCTTTTTCGAGCCTTTGAAAGTCAATAATCTAAGTCAAGAATTCCATTGGTATACATATCGCAAATGTCAATTCTTGCTATAACTTTCTTGCTATGTTTGAATGTGCTTAAAGAATCAGTTATTCGCAAGGTCACTACTTTTCGTACTTCGTCATTTACAATGACGTCATATACGTTGGGCTTAGAAGCATTAAGAGATTGCTTTTGCAACTCTTTTATATTATTTTCTTTTTCTTTTCCTGCGCAGGAATTTGACTGTTTACTTTGATTTCTGGTAGTGACTCTCAGAATTTTACTAGTTTGTATATTTTGTAAGTCCTGTATTGTTATTCTTTATAGCCCGTCGGCTACGAAATTATCTTTCCCCTTTAGATACTCTACTGTAAAATTATATTCCTCGAGTTCAAGTCGCATTCTAGTTAGCTTGGAACTTGGATTTGTCATTGAAAACAAATAAGTTAATGCTCTGTGATCCGTTTTGACAGTAAAATGTCTACCATAAATGTATGGTCTGAAGTGCGTGATTGCCCAGTGCTAACTCTTGTTCAGTTGCACTCTTATTACTCTCACCTTTTGTGAAAGATCTAGACGCGTATGCTACTGGAAGCTGTAGTCCATTTTTATTTTGCGTTAGGACTGCTCCACATGCATATTTACTTGCGTCGGTGATTATGCAAAATTCTTTGCTAAAATCTGGGTACTGTAATAGAGTTGGGTTCATTAATGCTGATTTCAAATGCTCCAACGCATTTTGACAATCGCTTGTCCATTCGAATTTAACATTTTTCTTACATGAGTTTGTTATGCGACGAGAATATTCAGCGAAGTTTTGTATAATTCTTCGATAATAGTTGCAAAATGCAATGAATCTTCTAGCGCTGTCCGCATCATGTGGGACTGGATAATTTTGAATGACATCATACTTTGTGTCATCAGGCAAGATTACTTTATCTGTACATTTATGTCCCAAAAAGGTGACTTCATGCATAAAAAATGAACATTTTTCAGGATGTAACTTAAGGTTATGTTGCCTACACTTCTCAAAAACATCTGTTAGATTATTGATCATGTGTTTTTCGGAACAACCTATGACTATTAAGTCATCCATGTAAAGAAATGCTTGCGAAGGTTCAAGGCCAGAGAATGCTATAGTCATCATTCTCTGGAATGAATTTGGCGCTATTTTTTAACCGAATGGTAGTCGCGTGAAGCGGTATGAGCCATTACATGTGGAAAAGGATGTTATGTCTCGTGACTCTTCTTCGAGTTCAATTTGATGAAAACCTGACATTAGGTCGAGGCATGAAAAATACTTTGCTCTACCTAGTTGGTCTAGAATGTCATCAATTCTAGGTAGCGGAAATTTATCGGACAACAATTTTTTATTAATTTGACGATAGTCAATTACTTATCGCCATTTTTTATTTTCAGCGCTTTTATTTTCATTTTTTATTTTCGGTACCAATAAAAGTGGGCTATTGTATGGAGATACAGAAGGCTCAACTATTTCGTCTTTTATAAGCTTTTGTCTTTTTGACTTGTCTTTGTGTCTCGTCTTTCTGACTATGAGGATTTCTATAATTTTTAATATAAATAGGTTCATCGTCCACCAGTTTTAATTTTTGTTTGTAGAAATTGTTTGTTGTTATTGATTCGGTTTCTAGTCCGAATACATCACTATATTTCTTGCACAACTTCGTAAGTTGGCAGTGAAACTATGGGGGAAAATTTTTTGATAATGTAGTTAGTACTGCGTTTTCACGCTGTTCATTATTTGCTTCGATTATGTCGTAGCTGGAAAGTGGTTCATACTTCAAACTTGATATGTTTACTATTTGATCTTTATTTGTAGTATTTAGCAGTCGTATGATTGCGTTTTTGGGTTTAGTTATGGTATTTGCTAAATAAATACCATGTTGAATTTCTTGGTTTGGAATTAATATACTGTATTCTTGTGAACTTATTTCAATTTTTCGGACAACTTGGGATCTTGCTGGTAAAATTATTGAATTATTACCAGCACTGTATGATATTGGTAGGTAGATCGGATATTTTAGGTTATCTGGTCGAATTATTAACCAGTCTTCGGACGGATTGAAATCTAATTGACAGTTATATTTTCTTATGAAGTCGATTCCTAGTATTCCATCACATGGAATAGCGAATCGGTTATTAACAATGTGAAAATCGTGTGGGATTATATATTTTGAAGATTGTATTTCGACAGAAGTGAACCCTATGGATTTAGTTACTTCTTGACTAATTCCTTGTATATTTATTATTTTATTGGTTTGGACATCTTGAAAACTGTCTGAATTTTCTTTGACGATCGATATTTCCGACCCTGTGTCTATTAAAAATACTAACTTTTTCCCTGTTTCTACATTCGTGAAGGTAACGAACGTATTTTGATTAAGACTGATGGCGTCAATCTTATTATTCGTTACTGTTGGGTATCTAAAGGTGTTTGGGAGTTTCCCGAAGCATTCTAAGCTACTCTTACGTTATTGTTATTATAACCGTTTTGTCGGTTATTCCCTCGGTTACCTCTATTATTCCTGTTGTAACCTCTATTGTTTCCTCTGTAACTATTGTTTCTGTTTTGTTGGAAATTTTGGCCGTTATTGTTATTGTTATAGTTGTTGTAATAACCACGACCATTGCCTCTACCACGATAATTATATTTGTTATTGTAATTACCACGGTTTCTTTGAGCCATGGTTTTGAAGTTATCATAGTCAAGTATAGTTTTAATTCTGTTGTGTTCGCAATTTGCAATCATTGCTTCTATAGCATCGTCTGTGCTGTTCTTAAGCGCAAGTGCTGCAGGCATACCTTCTTCAATATATGCAGATTGAAGTGTTTTGCGTAAGTTATCTATCTCCGAAGTAAATTTGTCAGCGGTTTTACCTTTCTGAGTTGTATTCTTCAACTTGGCTTTTATAACTTTAGATGTTTCACCAATTACAACGCCTTGCAATTTTTGTATTATTGCTTCTATTGAAGTTTCTTGTTGGACTTCATATAGTGTTGGGCCAATAATTTTTGATTTTATTACCTCAACAGCTATATTTTCGTAGTCGCCATTCATCATATCTACCAACTTCAGAGCTGTTACGAATCTTTGGAGTTGCATTTTCGTGCCGTTAAATTCAGGTATGGCTACGTTTATATCTTTCATATATGTCCTTCGAGCATTTAATTCTGCCATCCTGTCAGTTGTGTTTATTCCACTTGTATTGATGTCTAAATCTTTTCCGTTGTCTTCTTCAGACAACGCTTCTATATCAGGTAATGTTAATAGCGCAGGAATTGTTAGATCGTTTAGATCTTTCTCTTCTATTTCTTCCTCGCTTGTTTCAGATTCTTCACCTTCTTGCTCTGTTTCCTTTTTACAGGTGTCTATGCTCAGAGGTGAATTAAGTACAGTAGGTACGAATATATCGAGATTGTATTTTGCCTTTATAGAGATTAGGTTTGCTCGTAACTTGCTCTCTCTATTAACATGCACTAAATTTCTTGCTTCGTTGAAAGAATCAACTAGAATTTTTGCGTGCTTGTTTATTGTTTCCTTTTGGATGTTTCTATTTTGTGTAACGCATTTATATGATTTTTTGAAATTTTCTTTAATATATGGAGAAGTAATTCTTCCCATTCCATGCTTAAAAGTTTATTTTTGTTTTTTTTTTTATCTGTTACTCAGACATCCTCATCTGATTCTCCTACATTAATAGTTTCTATGTCTGCTTTAAAAATATTATGTACCCATGCAGGCACATCCTTATTCATAGGTCTTTCTAGTAATAGTCTGCTATATGCTATTTTTATGGATTTTTCCATAAGTTCTACAATATTTCTTTTAAATTTGTAGTTTTTTTGTATCCAAAATTTTATTTACTTGTACTTTTTATTTACTGGTCCTGAGTGTATCAGGAAATCAAGAAAAGGAATATATTTTTGCAGATCTTTAGTTTCCACTTTATTCATACTTATTTAATTTCTATTTGTATTGTATTCAATTTGTAGTAACTAATTAAAGTCGGTATTTTTATGACAACTTATTGTTGTTGGGCTTCATCCATCAGGTAGAAGCGAAGTGTACCTGTTGCATTTGAGAAACAACATATATTTGGCACTGTAATAAGAAAACACATCTGTACCATTGCACTTCCTTGAACTGGGAATTCTTCTCCAGTCAAATCAAGGTATGCTGATCTGATCTGTACTAAATTTACTGAATTCTGTACCGAATTGACATTACCTATTCTAAAAACCTCAAGTAAATGTGCTGCTATGGTAGGATTCCCATCTACTATCTTCCTAAAATAATCTTCTAATGTACTCATTTTATTCAATTGATATATATATTTGTTTTTAAATTTTTTTTTTTATTATTTAGTAAATTTGGAAAGTGATTTTTTTTTTTTTTTTTTTTCGTCAAATGCACTGTTACAATAATTGATGCATATGTTATTTAGATATTATCAGTGAATTTGTTGGTTTTAAATCTACATTTGATGCCTCTATTTTGTTAATTACATTTGCAGTGGAGTCCACTGTTTTAGTATCTATTAACCCCATATTGGGTTTATCAAATGTATCATCAAACTTGCTTATTTTGTTATCAAACATTCCATTTAAAAAAGTTTTGAATTAAAAATTTTTTTTCCTTGGTTTTTATTTATTTTTTTTTTTTTTTTTTGGATGTAGTTTTGTAGTAATGTTTTGAGCTGAAGGCTCTCTTTTTTTTACATATATTCCTGCCTACTTTTTCGTATAGCTTTCAGGCCACACTCTAATTGGACAGCTTCTAGTGCTGCACAATTGTACATTGATTACTTTAATTCTATAAAAAAATGTGCATCGCAGTACACTCAAAAAAAAAAATGTGTGACGCAGCACATAATTTGTTCATTTATATTTTTGTTGTCTTCGGCTAGCCTCTAGCATCAGCTGGTCGTCGCCGGTTGGCACGCTGATGCTCCATCGATGGCGTAAAAAGCGGCCTGCTTTTCACGCTTGTAGTCTCAGCTGCTGATGTCCGGGGCCTCTGAGCTCAGGCGGTTCCGGTGCCGGTCATCGCACCAGATTGATGGGGCGCCGGTGTCGGTCCTCTTGACACAGGTGTATTCGCAATGTGGCGAATGTAATGGTCCAGGGCAGTCAGGGCACGTCTTCTCTGGTGTGGTCCGGATTGTCTTGGGTTCTGGTTTTTGGACATCATATGTATTAATTACTTTTATATATATGTAGTGTCATATGGGTACATATGTGCTGAGAGATGGCAGCTCTGGATGCGGTGCGACAATGTGGCATCTTCAGTAGTAAGAAGAAGGAGAACGAAAGAAGGAACGACAGAGACAAGACGTATAGGCCGAAGGTGTACAAAAGTTGCTTAAGTTGTTAAAGTCGTAAAGTTGCTAAAAGTTGTCACCTAAAGTTGTTAAGTCAAAGTTCTTTTTATTCTAATTTCAATTGACTATTTTGCTACATATTTGAATATTAATAAACAATAATTATTGTATACACGCAATAATTCTTACATGGGGGCTCAACCGCTCAATCGTTGAAAAAAGAAAAGAACAGAGACAGAATAAAGTTGAAAAAAATGTTGCGCTCAGGAAAGAAAAAAGGTGCCAAAAATCAAAAAGAGTCTCATTACCAAGTTCAGATAGACAATTTAAACAGCACATTTACGTCGAATGATGAAATAACGGAGCAAACCGATTTAAAAGTGGTAAGCGCAAGAGAGACAGATATAGTGCACCCATGTGCTTCCAGAAACGACGCAGACGAATCGCGGCAGACTGGCGCCGAAGAGACGAGAAGTGAGGATGGAAACGGTGAAAGTATGCACACGAGGTGCGCAGCAGCGATTTGGAGACGCTGATCAGAATGTTGGCAGTTAAATTTGAAGACAACGGTTCGCAACGTAACGATAAATTTTCAAACGTAACAGTCGATAGTTTTGCAAAAGTGGTGCCGGACTTCGACGGGACATCAATTCCAATTGGACAGTGGCTAAAGAATTTTGAAGAAAATGCGGAGGCATATCAGCTGAGCGAGAAACAAAAGTATGTCAATGCACGTAATAAGATGATGGGCACTGCAAAGTTATTTTTGGAAACGATTATAGTTGGCAATTATGAAGAATTGTGTTTAGCCCTGATGGACGAGTTTGACCAAAAATTAAGTAGTGCAGAGATTCATAAACAATTGAGAGGTCGCAAAAAGTTGCAGTCAGAAAATTTTCATGATTATGTATTACAGATGCGTAAAATTGCTGCTCTTGGTGAAATCGAAGACGAATCGATTATTACATATATCGTTGACGGGCTAGAGGTACGGGAGGATTTGAAATACCCATTTTACAGTTTAACTTCTTTTAAACAGCTAAGAAAGTGCTACGATCTAGTAGAAACGATGACCAGAAACGCCCAAAACAAACGTCGCCAGATTGTCAATTCGAAGCCAGTGGGTCAAGCTGATTCAAACTATAAAGGTAAACAGTTGCATTGCTTCAACTGTGGTGCCACAGATCATAAAAAATCTGATTGCAATGTGGGCACTAAATGCTTTAAGTGTAACGGAATAGGCCATATATCAAAGGATTGTCCTGAAAGGAAGCAACAAGTAAATATAGTACGGAAGTCCGATGAAGACAGCCGATTAAAGGAATTTTCGATTGATGGCAAAAAAGTTATTTGTTTGGTGGATACCGGCGCAGACGTTACTATCATGAGACGAGACAAATACGAGGATCTTTTTCTGGATCGTCAGATGCAAAGTAACGTCGAAAAATTGTTTGGTCTTGGAAATGTTGTTACAGAGGTTATAGGCGAGGTTACTACTACAGTCAAGGTAGATGGATTGAGTACAGAACACAAAATACTGATCGTCCCTAACTCCAAATTAGAAGCTGATGTACTTATTGGATACGACTTCGTCATAAAGTTTACGGTGATGATGGATCATAACGGATGTACTTTTAAACTCCACCCTGATGAGAAGAACCAATTGAACGTTTTAAATGTGGTAAGCTCTGTAAATGAAATTGATGTAGAACCAAAATATGCTGATACAGTCGCTGCATTAATTAAGGACTATAAGCCGAAAGATAACCCGTTAAGTTGCCCAATAAAGTTGACTATACTGCCAAATTGTAATAATATAGTATTTAGAGAAAGTCCCAGTCGTCTATCGGCAAATGAACAGTTAATTGTAAAAGACCAAGTAGAAGAGTGGCTAAATCAAGGAATCGTTCGTCAGTCCAACTCCGACGTGGCAAGCAGAGTAGTGCTAGCAAAAAAGAGAGATGGATCGCACAGACTGTGCATAGATTATCGAAAATTAAACACGCTCGTATTGAAAGATAGATTTCCAGTTCCAATCGTTGAAGATGTCTTAGAGAAAATGCAAGAAGCAAAATACTTTACAGTCATGGATCTTAAGAACGGATTTTTCCACGTTGACATAGAAGAAGAAAGTCGTAAATATACAGCATTCGTGACAAAGCAAGGCCTTTTTGAATTTAATAAAGCGCCTTTTGGGTTTTGTAATTCCCCAGCAGTTTTTGTAAGATTCATTTACTACATCTTCCAGAAGTTGATAAATGCAGGAATTATGGAAATTTATGTTGACGATATCGTGGTATTCGGATCTACAGTAGAAAAATGTTTGTATAATGTTAAGACTGTTTTAGAAGAAGCACGACAATATGGTTTACAGATCAAATGGTCGAAATGCCAGTTTCTAAAAAGAAGAATCAATTTTCTGGGCCACGAAATAGAAGATGGCGTAGTATGTCCGGGTAAAGAGAAAGTCAAGGCAATCAAAAATTTCCAATTGCCGAAAAATATCAAAGGTGTTCAGGCATTTTTAGGACTAACAGGCTACTATAAAAAATTCATTCGTAATTATGCAATAATAGCAAAGCCGCTGACCACGTTGCTAAAAAAAGATACAGAGTTTAGAATGGACAGTCCTCAAAAAAAAGCAGTCGAAGAATTAAAAGAAATTCTGATGAATGAACCAGTTTTGAAAATTTTTAAACACTCAGTTGAAACGCAATTACATGTAGATGCATCAAAAAACGGATTTGGTGCTACGCTCTTACAGCAACATGATGATAAGTGGCACCCTGTATTTTATTGGAGCAAGAAAACAAGCGATCAGGAGGAAAAGTTACACAGTTATTTTCTAGAGGTCAAGGCAGCATATCTAGCTACGAAGAAGTTGCGCCATTATTTGATGGGGATCGAGTTTGTTCTGGTTACAGACTGTGCAGCTTTCAAAATGACAGCAGCGAAGAAGGATATGCCCCGACAAGTCGTACAATGGTTGATGCACTTGGAAGATTTTTCGTATAAAATAGAACATCGTGCCGGCGATAGGATGAAGCATGTCGATAGCTTAAGTCGCTTTCCAGTAATGATTGTCACAACAGAAGTACGCGCGCAGATGCTAAGAGCACAAAGTAATGATGAAAAGTTCGCAGCAGTTTTCGAGATTTTACAACACAAACCGTATGCCGATTTTAAAGTTAAAAATAAACTTTTATATAAGCAGGTCAATGGATTGGATTTGTTAGCAGTTCCGAAAAGCATGGAAAAGGAGATAATAAGGAATACTCACAACATTGGACATATGGGAGTTCAAAAAACAAAGCATACTATTCAACAAGATTATTATATTCCGCATTTGGACAAAAAGATTGGTCAGTTCATCGCAAATTGTGTTCAGTGCATAACACACAACAGAAAGTTGGGCAAGCAGGAGGATTTTTTGCATTGCATTGATAAAGGAGAAGTTCCATTGGAGACGCTACACGTTGATCATTTAGGGTCATTGGATCCAACTTTGAAGAATTACAAGTACATATTCGCAGTCGTAGATGGGTTCTCTAAATATACATGGCTATATCCTACAAAATCGACAGATGCCTCGGAAGTTGTTAAACACTTGACTGATTGGGTCACAGTTTTTGGAAATCCGCGTCGTATCATCAGCGATAGAGGTGCAGCATTTACGTCGAAACATTTTAAGGAATTTTGTACGAACCATAAGATTGAACACGTCGAAACAACTACAGGAGTTGCAAGAGGAAACGGACAAATAGAGAGAGTCAACAGAGTCATACTTTCTGTCTTAGCCAAGATGTCAGCTGCAGAACCTCAGAAGTGGTACAGGTACACCGCACAGGTACAACGTACTATAAACTCGAATGTTCACTCGTCGACCAAGTTTACACCTTTTGAAGTTATGTTCGGATTGAAAATGAGAAACGAATCAGACCTTGAGTTGCAAAGAATTCTGGAAGAAGAACTACTAGATGGAATTCAAAATGAGCGAAATCGAATAAGAGCAGAAGCAAGACAGCAAATACTAGCGGCACAGACCAGATACAAGCGCCATTACGACCAGAGACGCAAGCCATGCCACGGTTATCAGTTGGGCGACCTTGTAGCTATTAAAGTCACACAGTTCGTTTCGGGCAAGAAGCTGTCGAATAAATTCATTGGTCCATACGAAATCATCAAAATGAAGAGAAATGGTAGGTATGAAGTCAAAAAATCTGCTGAATTTCAGGGTTCAAATCAGACGTCCACCAGTGAAGGCAACATTAAGCTTTGGCGTTATATGGAGAGCAATGATGAAAGCGATCTCGAAGGATCATCTGAGGCAGATGATTTTCAGGATGACCGAATGTAGTGTCATATGGGTACATATGTGCTGAGAGATGGCAGCTCTGGATGCGGTGCGACAATGTGGCATCTTCAGTAGTAAGAAGAAGGAGAACGAAAGAAGGAACGACAGAGACAAGACGTATAGGCTGAAGGTGTACAAAAGTTGCTTAGGTTGTTAAAGTCGTAAAGTTGCTAAAAGTTGTCACCTAAAGTTGTTAAGTCAAAGTTCTTTTTATTCTAATTTCAATTGACTATTTTGCTACATATTTGAATATTAATAAACAATAATTATTGTATACACGCAATAATTCTTACATATATATATATTTTTTTTATTGCGTAATTTTTGTAGAGGTTGGGCCTTTTTGCTTTAATTTTTGCTGTAATTTGTTGCCTTTTGCCTAACTAATTGTTGTGTCATTGGCAAACAGTAGCTTAAGGATTTCGGCTTTTCTTTGTTTTAGCCGATTCTTAATTCCGCTACGTCTTGGCATTGCTCATCACCTCTACTCACTCAGATTTCTTCTTTTTCTTTCGGTCCAGAACCCGTGTGTTCACTCTGCCATGTGTAGATAACACTTGTTTTTTTTTTTTTGTTGTTTGTTCTTTTGTTTCCTTTATTCCTCCATTGTAGCTGAATTTTCCTTTTGTAATTTGCTCTGCTCACTCCTTTTGGTCACTCCTATTGTTTGGTGACCACTGTCACGGTCGCCATGTAGTATCTTCGAAGATATATGATGCCTTTTAATATTATTTTGAAGGTTTCGATTGAAAGACACAAACAGTTGTTTTCAGTTTGAGTTTGGTTTATTGAAATATTTCTTAATTCTATAAAAATTGTCGACTATAGCTAAGACCGCGTAGCTGCGCTGCTAGTCATGCAGGCAGAGGAGCGGTATGCTTATGTATAAACATACTTATGTATAAATGTATATATGTTTACATAAAAGTACGTATGTTTATATACCGTCGCAGCGGTAGAGTGAGGATGTATCATATTGCATATTGGGCCAAAGCGGCCGCGCGTGTTATATTTCCCGACACAGCAATTGTCCAGCACAATGCACTCATGGGTGGTCATGTTACTTAAGAGGCAAATGCACTTGAATGTTGCGCACACAAATATTGTAACTAATTGCTACAATATGTTTGTATTGTTGTTAATATGTTATTCCAAAAAATGCTACAGTCATATGCCTCTATCTCTTCTTCACACAGGCGACTGCCCAATGTTTGCTCTCTCTCTCTCTCTCTCTCTCTCTTTCTCTATCTGACTTTTTTATAAAGAAATTAAAAAGCCTGGTCAGTAATTGCAAGTGGGTGTGGGGCATTTACCGCAACAATAATTACGTTTTGGGTTGGTTTCCCCTACTTTTATTCTTAAATTTCTGTTGGTAAATATTTAGGTAAATATTTTTTTAGCTACTCGAGATTTCAGTGTTGGAAAATAAAAAAACGGCTAAAAAATGTGCAAAATTGAATTTTAGTGTTGGCTAACGCAGTTATTCTAGGTTTTGGCGTTGCCAGACTGTCTTGATTTTTGGCGCGTATTTTGAACAGTGTTTTTTTGGCGGGCAATTTAAACCGTATTGTTAATTTCAATAAAGACTTAAGTCTTATTCAAATAAGACTTAAAATACTGATTGAAATATTAAGAACAAAAAAGAGTTAATTTCAAATTAAAAATATTACTTAAAAATAAGACTTAAAATACTGATTAAAATATTACAAACAAAAAAGAGTTAATTTCAAAATAAAATTAAAAACGAAAACTTAAAAAAAAATCATCAAAATGACGGATGATGAGTTGCTTGAAATTTTGTTTGCTTATCGAGCACTTTGAAGGACAGTAAATTGTACCTCCTGTGGTAAACCAGCGACATTGACCAAGGAACTTAATTTCCGATGTCAAAGTCAATACCGATTCGTACAGAATCGTCGTTAAATGTTAAATGGGTGTAAATTTATGTCAGGAAAGACACGATTTTTGAGCAATCCAAAGTCTGGGAAAGATCTGCTAACATGGAGCAGAAGTTCAATGTGGATGAGCATGGGATGTCGTTATTCGGGAGATATACTTGTTACTGGGGGGTGAATTCGGGAAACGGAAATGAAGGCCAGCTCTGCTTGAGGTAATAAGGACCGTTACATAAAGCCAAACACTATCATTATGTCGGATCGTTGGACTGCGAAGGGGGTGCATCAAAACGTAACTTTGATCCCTAAAAGCACATACCCAAAACATTGCCCAAAGAGGAGGAACTAGACTGGTCCAAATCCAGAGCCGCCAATTCCTCATCTAAGGGCAAGAATTCCTTAAATGTGCCTGATTTGCACATGTTTAATTTAGATGAACGTTTAAAAAACAATGGTTTTATTTATTATTTATTTTTCGCACATTACTTGTGAAAATGCTGTGCAGTTTGGGTACTTGTACCTTTTTCACTTTTCTGCCCAGATAGGCCAATGTCCAACTTCATCGTGCCGCACCATTTGATTAGGTTTCAAGCTTCGTTATTCTCTATATCGACAATATTGAGCCGAAAGTTGGAAGAACCACAAAGTTTAATGCGTAATACATCCTTGCGAACGAGTTTATATAAAAGCCTGGAATTGCTGACAACCAATTCTAGTAGATGGTGAAAAATACGAACGTACCACTTCTTGGTAAAATTTTGTATCTTTCAATTACGCTGTCGATTAAATCAACGCCTTCCATGTACCTATTGTATTGTGCACCCGCAAAGGGACTGTCAATTTCAACATATTCTTTTTTGGCTTTGTTGAATCGACAAACTTTGTACTTGGGAAGTATCCCACTGTTGGCCAATTTCTCGGCCAGCTACTAAATTGTTTCCTAGTTAGAAGATTCGATGCTTCATAACTTCCTTTGCCTATAGTTCCACAATTTTTCCGAAAAGATTAGTCGACGATATTCCGTTTGTACATTTTATTGCGTTCGTCGCATTCGAGTTCTCATGGTACAGTAAATTCTTAAAGTTATATGCTACGAGAGAGAGCAATTCAAAGTACAATGTAAAGGGAAAAGTAAGAAAATCAGAATAATTAAATAATTACATATGTGCTGAGAGATGGCAGCTCTGGATGCGGTGCGACAATGTGGCATCTTCAGTAGTAAGAAGAAGGAGAACGAAAGAAGGAACGACAGAGACAAGACGTATAGGCTGAAGGTGTACAAAAGTTGCTTAGGTTGTTAAAGTCGTAAAGTTGCTAAAAGTTGTCACCTAAAGTTGTTAAGTCAAAGTTCTTTTTATTCTAATTTCAATTGACTATTTTGCTACATATTTGAATATTAATAAACAATAATTATTGTATACACGCAATAATTCTTACATATATATATATTTTTTTTTATTGCGTAATTTTTGTAGAGGTTGGGCCTTTTTGCTTTAATTTTTGCTGTAATTTGTTGCCTTTTGCCTAACTAATTGTTGTGTCATTGGCAAACAGTAGCTTAAGGATTTCGGCTTTTCTTTGTTTTAGCCGATTCTTAATTCCGCTACGTCTTGGCATTGCTCATCACCTCTACTCACTCAGATTTCTTCTTTTTCTTTCGGTCCAGAACCCGTGTGTTCACTCTGCCATGTGTAGATAACACTTGTTTTTTTTTTTTGTTGTTTGTTCTTTTGTTTCCTTTATTCCTCCATTGTAGCTGAATTTTCCTTTTGTAATTTGCTCTGCTCACTCCTTTTGGTCACTCCTATTGTTTGGTGACCACTGTCACGGTCGCCATGTAGTATCTTCGAAGATATATGATGCCTTTTAATATTATTTTGAAGGTTTCGATTGAAAGACACAAACAGTTGTTTTCAGTTTGAGTTTGGTTTATTGAAATATTTCTTAATTCTATAAAAATTGTCGACTATAGCTAAGACCGCGTAGCTGCGCTGCTAGTCATGCAGGCAGAGGAGCGGTATGCTTATGTATAAACATACTTATGTATAAATGTATATATGTTTACATAAAAGTACGTATGTTTATATACCGTCGCAGCGGTAGAGTGAGGATGTATCATATTGCATATTGGGCCAAAGCGGCCGCGCGTGTTATATTTCCCGACACAGCAATTGTCCAGCACAATGCACTCATGGGTGGTCATGTTACTTAAGAGGCAAATGCACTTGAATGTTGCGCACACAAATATTGTAACTAATTGCTACAATATGTTTGTATTGTTGTTAATATGTTATTCCAAAAAATGCTACAGTCATATGCCTCTATCTCTTCTTCACACAGGCGACTGCCCAATGTTTCGCTCTCTCTCTCTCTCTCTCTTTCTCTATCTGACTTTTTTATAAAGAAATTAAAAAGCCTGGTCAGTAATTGCAAGTGGGTGTGGGGCATTTACCGCAACAATAATTACGTTTTGGGTTGGTTTCCCCTACTTTTATTCTTAAATTTCTGTTGGTAAATATTTAGGTAAATATTTTTTTAGCTACTCGAGATTTCAGTGTTGGAAAATAAAAAAACGGCTAAAAAATGTGCAAAATTGAATTTTAGTGTTGGCTAACGCAGTTATTCTAGGTTTTGGCGTTGCCAGACTGTCTTGATTTTTGGCGCGTATTTTGAACAGTGTTTTTTTGGCGGGCAATTTAAACCGTATTGTTAATTTCAATAAAGACTTAAGTCTTATTCAAATAAGACTTAAAATACTGATTGAAATATTAAGAACAAAAAGAGTTAATTTCAAATTAAAAATATTACTTAAAAATAAGACTTAAAATACTGATTAAAATATTACAAACAAAAAAGAGTTAATTTCAAAATAAAATTAAAAACGAAAACTTAAAAAAAATCATCAAAATGACGGATGATGAGTTGCTTGAAATTTTGTTTGCTTATCGAGCACTTTGAAGGACAGTAAATTGTACCTCCTGTGGTAAACCAGCGACATTGACCAAGGAACTTAATTTCCGATGTCAAAGTCAATACCGATTCGTACAGAATCGTCGTTAAATGTTAAATGGGTGTAAATTTATGTCAGGAAAGACACGATTTTTGAGCAATCCAAAGTCTGGGAAAGATCTGCTAACATGGAGCAGAAGTTCAATGTGGATGAGCATGGGATGTCGTTATTCGGGAGATATACTTGTTACTGGGGGGGTGAATTCGGGAAACGGAAATGAAGGCCAGCTCTGCTTGAGGTAATAAGGACCGTTACATAAAGCCAAACACTATCATTATGTCGGATCGTTGGACTGCGAAGGGGGTGCATCAAAACGTAACTTTGATCCCTAAAAGCACATACCCAAAACATTGCCCAAAGAGGAGGAACTAGACTGGTCCAAATCCAGAGCCGCCAATTCCTCATCTAAGGGCAAGAATTCCTTAAATGTGCCTGATTTGCACATGTTTAATTTAGATGAACGTTTAAAAAACAATGGTTTTATTTATTATTTATTTTTCGCACATTACTTGTGAAAATGCTGTGCAGTTTGGGTACTTGTACCTTTTTCACTTTTCTGCCCAGATAGGCCAATGTCCAACTTCATCGTGCCGCACCATTTGATTAGGTTTCAAGCTTCGTTATTCTCTATATCGACAATATTGAGCCGAAAGTTGGAAGAACCACAAAGTTTAATGCGTAATACATCCTTGCGAACGAGTTTATATAAAAGCCTGGAATTGCTGACAACCAATTCTAGTAGATGGTGAAAAATACGAACGTACCACTTCTTGGTAAAATTTTGTATCTTTCAATTACGCTGTCGATTAAATCAACGCCTTCCATGTACCTATTGTATTGTGCACCCGCAAAGGGACTGTCAATTTCAACATATTCTTTTTTGGCTTTGTTGAATCGACAAACTTTGTACTTGGGAAGTATCCCACTGTTGGCCAATTTCTCGGCCAGCTACTAAATTGTTTCCTAGTTAGAAGATTCGATGCTTCATAACTTCCTTTGCCTATAGTTCCACAATTTTTCCGAAAAGATTAGTCGACGATATTCCGTTTGTACATTTTATTGCGTTCGTCGCATTCGAGTTCTCATGGTACAGTAAATTCTTAAAGTTATATGCTACGAGAGAGAGCAATTCAAAGTACAATGTAAAGGGAAAAGTAAGAAAATCAGAATAATTAAATGAGTGAATTTAAATTCAGGATTTCTCCTCCCACAACCACCATAGGTGGATGCTAATGATATGATTTTATTTTCCAACCACGATGTTAGAGATATGTCAACAACGTCGAAATCTGCGACATACTCAACAGACATACTCTGTGGATGTTGCATTAAAGTAATCAAGTGCATTGTTGTTTGGGATTCTAAGCTAAAATTGTTTAACCGCCAAATATTCAAAAGAGGCAATGAATTGAAATAATTATCAAAATAGAGTCGAAAATTCAGTTGCCTGGGCACTTCTCTGGTCATTCTGACAGGTAGATTCTATCAGAGTTTCAGAATACTTACATGCTAATAAGAATGTACTTTCAGCTAAGTCTAGTTACTTCCATAGAAAATTTGGAAATGCAGTCACTATATGAAAACTTATAAGAAATTTAGGATCTTGGGTATACAAAACTGAAAAGACATTTTATTTAATATAAAAATTCTGAGCCTGATCATGATCAGAACTACATCCATGCTGAATCTAAAGCCGCCTTACACTTTAATTATTTACTGCATCGAGTAATCCGTTCCGCCATCAGCATTTCTATTTTCTTTAGCTAACTTTGGAGGCCTTGGAGCAGACAGAAAATTTTTTTATTTTTCTTTATTCTCAATTCAATAAAACAATATAATCTTAATAGTTCATTCCGTTACTAAACATTTTTTTTGGAAAAGGTCCCAAAAGACTCTCACAAAAAAAATAGCAGCAAAAATAGTAGGTCACAGTTATAATAAAGTAAGTAAGTCGTCTCGCCGCTTAGGTATACCATACACCAGTAAAACAAATATTTCAAATTTGTAATAACAATTGCCTATTTTAAAAAAATTCTGTTCACATGCTTTTTACAATGCTTAGTATCTCGCTCACTCATACATATGAGCACCCTAGCGCCACCACCCGCCAACGGCCAACTCCGGCCTTATGGAAAAACGTTTATATGCATAACTTGGCTATTTTTTGTCCGATTTTGATCAAATTTTGCTGAATATTAGTGTAAAATTTCAGTGTGCCAAATTTGATTCCACAAGGTAGAAAATTACGGGAAATAATCGAGCTTTTCAAATTTCGGGGGCGGAAAGGGGCGTGGCAAAATCTTTATACATACAAAATGAGGGCATTTACTTAGTAAATATACATACCAAATATGGTGTCTCTAGCTGCAATAGTTTTTAAGATAAACGTTTTTTTTAATTGCGGGGGCGGAAAGGGGCGTTTGAAATAAACTTGATCACTCTACATACTACACGAACCTACACACCAAATTTGGTGGCTCTATCTCTAATAGTCTCCGAGATCTAGGTGTTCATACGACAGACGGACAGACGGACGGACGGACAGACGGACGGACAGACGGACATGGCTAGATCGACTCGGCTGTTGATACTGATCAAGAATATATATACTTTATGGGGTCGGAAAAGCTTCCTTCTGCCTGTTACATACATTTTGGCGACTTTAATATACCATTTCACCCTATGGGTGTATGGTATAAAAATGATTTGTTATGAATTTATTAGTCGTAAATTTAAAATACAATTTAATATTGGCATTGGATTAATTAATCTTTTATGCTTTATTTTCAGGATAATTTTGGTTCGACCCAGAAACGTGTTTTAGTAAAACCAATCAAAAATTTGTTCAATAATAAGTACTTTCTTAAATAATGTAGTCCTATTGCCATTTTCTATATATTTTTGGTAGTGGAATTTGTCAAAAAAGACTTTATATATTTTGCCTAGAAGTAGGCAGCATTATTTACTAGAAGTTCTGAATCCAGCTTTATATATATAAGCTAACTTTAGCTTATATATCTCTTGTGCATACATTCCTCCATCTTCTGATATGATGATCTACATGCACCATGTAGATGCTTTGCGATCTATTTTTAGTCGTCTTAAAGATCGTGATTTTCTTTTAGTTTTAGGTGATTTTAACTTGCCCAATATTTCTTGGCTTGTTGATGATAATCTATCCTTCTTAATTCCTTCATCTCAACATGTTTTTCTTGTTAGCCTACTTGAATGTCCGCTATATCAGTTGAATTCTTTTCTCTTCTAAAAGAATGCTCGATCTTGTTTTTGTCTCGGATCCCACTGTTAGTGCTGTATCACAAACACAGCCGGCTTCACTAGGGGCTGTGTTTGTGATCCTTATCACCCCACCATTGAAGTTACTATTTCTTACAATTCCGTTAATAATTCATTTAATAACATCTCAAATTCTCGTCGTAGATGTTTTCGTAAAACAAATTTCAATCTTCTTAACAGCCTCATTTTCTCTTTTGATTGGTCATTTCTATTCGAGTGCTGTGATATAGATTGTGCAGTGAATTTTTTCTACTCTGCTCTTAATTCTCTAATTGATAAATGCGTTCCTTATGTGAATGTCTCTACCGTTTCCAGTGCGCCAGTCTGGTTCACACGTAGGTTCTCTAATCTCCGTAACATTAAATCGAGATATTTTAAAAAATTTAAAAAAACAGGTTCGCGACTTGACTATGCAAATTATTGTGTAGCCAAATCTCAATTTAGTATTTAACAATTTGATCGCGTTATTATCAAACCTTCTTGTGTCGGAATGACAGCTTTAAAAATTCAAATTAATTAAAAATTCTTTTACATATTATTTATTTTGATATCAATTAATTTAAACTGAATAAATTTTTAATTAATTTGTTCGTGGTAACCTAGCACTGCAACGATAAAACATTTTTATTAATGTGTTAGTTAGGCTAAAAATAAGATTATTTGGTTTCATTTAAAATAGAGCAAATTGATAGCATTTGAAATTTCAAGATTTAATACAGTAGCATTACTACTTGAATAGGGATTTCCGAAGAGAAAGAAAATAACCAAGTCTTCATTCGTTGAATTCAAAATATGAACTGATTTTATTTAAAAACTCTTAAATTCTAAGAAGCAACAATTGTTCTTAAAAATATTTATTCCAATGCTCCACGTTTTCGCGGGTTGAAAATTGTTTATATTTCATGCTCAGCGCTGGTTACTTGATACCGCGCCGCTGTTATAATCTTAAGTGTTTTCCACAGAGTGTGGATGCATGTTTTGTTTGGTATTAAGCAATAATTGTCATATGACTTACGTTTGTTTATGTTTCGTTTTGTATATTTCATTGGTGCATCTGATTTGGTGAAGCCAGTTCAGATGAACACGATGTTTATTCTTAAAAACTACTAATGATTACTACTGTTTTTATACCATACACCCATAGGGTGAAATGGTATATTAAAGTCGCCAAAATGTATGTAACAGGCAGAAGGAAGCTTTTCCGACCCCATAAAGTATATATATTCTTGATCAGTATCAACAGCCGAGTTGATCTAGCCATGTCCGTCTGTCCGTCCGTCCGTCTGTCCGTATGAACACCTAGATCTCGGAGACTATTAGAGATAGAGCCACCAAATTTGGTGTGTAGGTTCGTGTAGTATGTAGAGTGATCAAGTTTATTTCAAATTTTTGCCACGCCCCTTTCCGGCCCCGCAATTAAAAAAAAACGTTTATCTCAAAAACTGTTGCAGCTAGAGACACCATATTTGGTATGTATATTTACTTAGTAAATGCCCTCATTTTGTATGTATAAAGATTTTGCCACGTCCCTTTCCGCCCCCGAAATTTGAAAAGCTCGATTATTTCCCGTAATTTTCTACCTTGTGGAATCAAATTTGGCACACTGAAATTTTACACTAATATTCAGCAAAATTTGATCAAAATCGGACAAAAAATAGCCAAGTTATGCATATAAACGTTTTTCCATAAGGCCGGAGTTGGCCGTTGGCGGGTGGTGGCGCTAGGGTGCTCATATGTATGAGTGAGCGAGATACTAAAATATGCTTGTAAAAAGCATGTAAACAGAATTTTTTTAAAATAGGCAATTGTTATTACAAATTTGAAATATTTGTTTTCCTGGTGTATGATATACCTAAGTCGGCGAGACGACTTACTTACTTCATTATAACTGTGACCTACTATTTTTGCTGCTATTTTTTTTGTGAGAGTCTTTTGGGACCTTTTCCAAAAAAAATGTTTAGTAACGGAAAGAACTATTAAGATTATGTTGTTTTATTGAATTGAGAATAAAAAAAAATAAAAAAATTTTCTGTCTGCTCCAAGGCCTCCAAAGTTAGCTAAAGAAAATAGAAATGCTGATGGCGGAACGGATTACTCGATGCAGTAAATAATTAAAGTGTAAGGCGGCTTTAGATTCAGCATGGATGTAGTTCTGATCATGATCAGGCTCAGAATTTTTATATTAAATAAAATGTCTTTTCAGTTTTGTATACCCAAGATCCTAAATTTCTTATAAGTTTTCATATAGTGACTGCATTTCCAAATTTTCTATGGAAGTAACTAGACTTAGCTGAAAGTACATTCTTATTAGCATGTAAGTATTCTGAAACTCTGATAGAGTCTACCTGTCAGAATGACCAGAGAAGTGCCCAGGCAACTGAATTTTCGACTCTATTTTGATAATTATTTCAATTCATTGCCTCTTTTGAATATTTGCGGTTAAACAATTTTAGCTTAGAATCCCAAACAACAATGCACTT